>JARGYO010002088.1:0-596117 GCA_029206835.1 Rana muscosa
AGTATATGATATGAGGGGGGGTGGTAATATCACACAGTATATATATGAGGGGGGTGGTAATATCACACAATATATGTATATGAGGGGGGTGGTAATATCACACAGTATATGATATGAGGGGGGTGGTAATATCACACAGTATATGATATGAGGGGGGGTGGTAATATCACACAGTATATGATATGAGGGGGGTGGTAATATCACACAGTATATGATATGAGGGGGGTGGTAATATCACACAGTATATGATATGAGGGGGGTGGTAATATCACACAGTATATGATATGAGGGGGTGGTAATATCACACAGTATATGATATGAGGGGGGGTGGTAATATCACACAGTATATGATATGAGGGGGGGGTGGTAATATCACACAGTATATGATATGAGGGGGGTGGTAATATCACACAGTATATGATATGAGGGGGGTGGTAATATCACACAGTATATGATATGAGGGGGGGTGGTAATATCACACAGTATATGATATGAGGGGGGTGGTAATATCACACAGTATATGATATGAGGGGGGGTGGTAATATCACACAGTATATGATATGAGGGGGGGTGGTAATATCACACAGTATATGATATGAGGGGGGGTGGTAATATCACACAGTATATGATATGAGGGGGGGTGGTAATATCACACAGTATATGATATGAGGGGGGGTGGTAATATCACACAGTATATGATATGAGGGGGGGTGGTAATATCACACAGTATATGATATGAGGGGGGTGGTAATATCACACAGTATATGATATGAGGGGGGGGTGGTAATATCACACAGTATATGATATGAGGGGGGGTGGTAATATCACACAGTATATGATATGAGGGGGGTGGTAATATCACACAGTATATGATATGAGGGGGGGTGGTAATATCACACAGTATATGATATGAGGGGGGGGTGGTAATATCACACAGTATATGATATGAGGGGGGTGGTAATATCACACAGTATATGATATGAGGGGGGGTGGTAATATCACACAGTATATGATATGAGGGGGGGTGGTAATATCACACAGTATATGATATGAGGGGGGGGGTAATATCACACAGTATATGATATGAGGGGGGTGGTAATATCACACAGTATATGATATGAGGGGGGGTGGTAATATCACACAGTATATGATATGAGGGGGTGGTAATATCACACAGTATATGATATGAGGGGGTGGTAATATCACACAGTATATGATATGAGGGGGGGGGTAATATCACACAGTATATGATATGAGGGGGGGTGGTAATATCACACAGTATATGATATGAGGGGGGGGGGTAATATCACACAGTATATGATATGAGGGGGGTGGTAATATCACACAGTATATGATATGAGGGGGGGTGGTAATATCACACAGTATATGATATGAGGGGGGGGTAATATCACACAGTATATGATATGAGGGGGGGTGGTAATATCACACAGTATATGATATGAGGGGGGGGTAATATCACACAGTATATGAGGGGGGGTGGTAATATCACACAGTATATGATATGAGGGGGTGGTAATATCACACAGTATATGATATGAGGGGGTGGTAATATCACACAGTATATGATATGAGGGGGTGGTAATATCACACAGTATATGATATGAGGGGGTGGTAATATCACACAGTATATGATATGAGGGGGGTGGTAATATCACACAGTATATGATATGAGGGGGGTGGTAATATCACACAGTATATGATATGAGGGGGGGTGGTAATATCACACAGTATATGATATGAGGGGGGTGGTAATATCACACAGTATATGATATGAGGGGGTGGTAATATCACACAGTATATGATATGAGGGGGGTGGTAATATCACACAGTATATGATATGAGGGGGGTGGTAATATCACACAGTATATGATATGAGGGGGGGTGGTAATATCACACAGTATATGATATGAGGGGGGTGGTAATATCACACAGTATATGATATGAGGGGGGTGGTAATATCACACAGTATATGATATGAGGGGGGTGGTAATATCACACAGTATATGATATGAGGGGGTGGTAATATCACACAGTATATGATATGAGGGGGGTGGTAATATCACACAGTATATGATATGAGGGGGGTGGTAATATCACACAGTATATGATATGAGGGGGGGTGGTAATATCACACAGTATATGATATGAGGGGGGGTGGTAATATCACACAGTATATGATATGGGGGGTGGTAATATCACACAGTATATGATATGAGGGGGGTGGTAATATCACACAGTATATGATATGAGGGGGGGTAATATCACACAGTATATGATATGAGGGGGGTGGTAATATCACACAGTATATGATATGAGGGGGTGGTAATATCACACAGTATATGATATGAGGGGGGTGGTAATATCACACAGTATATGATATGAGGGGGGTGGTAATATCACACAGTATATGATATGAGGGGGGGGGGTAATATCACACAGTATATGATATGAGGGGGGTGGTAATATCACACAGTATATGATATGAGGGGGGGGTGGTAATATCACACAGTATATGATATGAGGGGGGGTGGTAATATCACACAGTATATGATATGAGGGGGGGTGGTAATATCACACAGTATATGATATGAGGGGGGGTGGTAATATCACACAGTATATGATATGAGGGGGGGTGGTAATATCACACAGTATATGATATGAGGGGGGGGTAATATCACACAGTATATGATATGAGGGGGTGGTAATATCACACAGTATATGATATGAGGGGGGGTGGTAATATCACACAGTATATGATATGAGGGGGGTGGTAATATCACACAGTATATGATATGAGGGGGGGTGGTGGTATAACACACAGTATATGATATGAGGGGGGTGGTAATATCACACAGTATATGATATGAGGGGGGTGGTAATATCACACAGTATATGATATGAGGGGGGTGGTAATATCACACAGTATATGATATGAGGGGGTGGTAATATCACACAGTATATGATATGAGGGGGGTGGTAATATCACACAGTATATGATATGAGGGGGGGTGGTAATATCACACAGTATATGATATGAGGGGGGTGGTAATATCACACAGTATATGATATGAGGGGGGGGGTAATATCACACAGTATATGATATGAGGGGGGGTGGTAATATCACACAGTATATGATATGAGGGGGGTGGTAATATCACACAGTATATGATATGAGGGGGGGTAATATCACACAGTATATGATATGAGGGGGGTGGTAATATCACACAGTATATGATATGAGGGGGGTGGTAATATCACACAGTATATGATATGAGGGGGGGGTGGTAATATCACACAGTATATGATATGAGGGGGGTGGTAATATCACACAGTATATGATATGAGGGGGGGGTAATATCACACAGTATATGATATGAGGGGGTGGTAATATCACACAGTATATGATATGAGGGGGGTGGTAATATCACACAGTATATGATATGAGGGGGGGTGGTAATATCACACAGTATATGATATGAGGGGGGGGTGGTAATATCACACAGTATATGATATGAGGGGGGGTGGTAATATCACACAGTATATGATATGAGGGGGGGGGGGGTAATATCACACAGTATATGATATGAGGGGGGGGTGGTAATATCACACAGTATATGATATGAGGGGGGGGGTAATATCACACAGTATATGATATGAGGGGGGGGGTAATATCACACAGTATATGATATGAGGGGGGGGGTAATATCACACAGTATATGATATGAGGGGGGGGGTGGTAATATCACACAATATATGATATGAGGGGGGGGGGTGGTAATATCACACAGTATATGATATGAGGGGGGGTGGTAATATCACACAGTATATGATATGAGGGGGGGTGGTAATATCAGACAGTATATGATATGAGGGGGGGGGGTAATATCACACAGAATACACCCCCTTCACCTCCAACTCACCCTCTCCTAACCTACCCTGATCTCCAACACCAAACACCCTCTCACCTCCAACTCACCCCCCTCCTAACCTACCCTGATCTCCAACACCAAACACCCCCTTCACCTCCAACTCACCCCCTCCTAACCTACCCTGATCCCCAACACCAAACACCCCCTTCACCTCCAACTCACCCCCTCCTAACCTACCCTGATCTCCAACACCAAACACCCCCTTCACCTCCAACTCACCCCCCTCCTAACCTACACTGATCTCCAACACCAAACACCCCCTTCACCTCCAACTCACCCCCCTCCTAATCTACCCTGATCCCCAACACCAAACACCCCCTTCTCCTCCAACTCACCCCCTCCTAACCTACCCTGATCTCCAACACCAAACACCCCCTTCACCTCCAACTCACCCCCTCCTAACCTACCCTGATCCCCAACACCAAACACCCCCTTCACCTCCAACTCACCCCCTCCTAACCTACCCTGATCTCCAACACCAAACACCCCCTTCACCTCCAACTCACCCCCTCCTAACCTACCCTGATCTCCAACACCAAACACCCCCTTCACCTCCAACTCACCCCCTCCTAACCTACCCTGATCCCCAACACCAAACACCCCCTTCACCTCCAACTCACCCCCCTCCTAATCTACCCTGATCTCCAACACCAAACACCCCCTTCACCTCCAACTCACCCCCCTCCTAACCTACCCTGATCTCCAACACCAAACACCCCCTTCACCTCCAACTCACCCCCCTCCTAATCTACCCTGATCCCCAACACCAAACACCCCCTTCTCCTCCAACTCACCCCCTCCTAACCTACCCTGATCTCCAACACCAAACACCCCCTTCACCTCCAACTCACCCTCTCCTAACCTACCCTGATCCCCAACACCAAACACCCCCTTCACCTCCAACTCACCCTCTCCTAACCTACCCTGATCCCCAACACCAAACACCCCCTTCACCTCCAACTCACCCCCCTCCTAATCTACCCTGATCCCCAACACCAAACACCCCCTTCTCCTCCAACTCACCCCCTCCTAACCTACCCTGATCTCCAACACCAAACACCCCCTTCACCTCCAACTCACCCTCTCCTAACCTACCCTGATCTCCAACACCAAACACCCCCTTCACCTCCAACTCACCCTCTCCTAACCTACCCTGATCCCCAACACCAAACACCCCCTTCACCTCCAACTCACCCTCTCCTAACCTACCCTGATCCCCAACACCAAACACCCCCTTCACCTCCAACTCACCCCCTCCTAACCTACCCTGATCTCCAACACCAAACACCCCCATTCACCTCCAACTCACCCCCTCCTAACCTACCCTGATCTCCAACACCACTCACCCCCTTCACCTCCAACTCACCCCCTCCTAACCTACCCTGATCCCCAACACCAAACACCCCCTTCACCTCCAACTCACCCCCCTCCTAACCTACCCTGATCCCCAACACCAAACACCCCCTTCACCTCCAACTCACCCCCCTCCTAACCTACCCTGATCCCCAACACCAAACACCCCCTTCACCTCCAACTCACCCCCTCCTAACCTACCCTGATCTCCAACACCAAACACCCCCTTCACCTCCAACTCACCCCCCTCCTAACCTACCCTGATCCCCAACACCAAACACCCCCTTCACCTCCAACTCACCCCCTCCTAACCTACCCTGATCCCCAACACCAAACACCCCCTTCACCTCCAACTCACCCTCTCCTAACCTACCCTGATCTCCAACACCAAACACCCCCTTCACCTCCAACTCACCCCCTCCTAACCTACCCTGATCTCCAACACCAAACACCCCCTTCACCTCCAACTCACCCTCTCCTAACCTACCCTGATCTCCAACAACAAACACCCCCTTCACCTCCAACTCACCCCCCTCCTAACCTACCCTGATCCCCAACACCAATCACCCCCTTCACCTCCAACTCACCCCCTCCTAACCTACCCTGATCTCCAACACCAAACACCCCCTTCACCTCCAACTCACCCCCCTCCTAACCTACCCTGATCCCCAACACCAAACACCCCCTTCACCTCCAACTCACCCCCCTCCTAACCTACCCTGATCTCCAACACCAAACACCCCCTTCACCTCCAACTCACCCCCCTCCTAACCTACCCTGATCCCCAACACCAAACACCCCCTTCACCTCCAACTCACCCCCCTCCTAACCTACCCTGATCTCCAACACCAAACACCCCCTTCACCACCAACTCACCCCCCTCCTAATCTACCCTAATCTCCAACACCAAATACCCCCTTCACCACCAACTCACCCCCCTCCTAATCTACCCTAATCTCCAACACCAAACACCCCCTTCACCTCCAACTCACCCCCCTCCTAACCTACCCTGATCTCCAACACCAAACACCCCCTTCACCACCAACTCACCCCCTCCTAACCTACCCTGATCTCCAACACCAAACACCCCCTTCACCTCCAACTCATCTCCTCCTAACCTACCCTGATCTCCAACAACAAACACCCCCTTCACCTCCAACTCACCCCCTCCTAACCTACCCTGATCTCCAACACCAAACACCCCCTTCACCTCCAACTCATCTCCTCCTAACCTACCCTGATCTCCAACAACAAACACCCCCTTCACCTCCAACTCACCCCCTCCTAACCTACCCTGATCCCCAACACCAAACACCCCCTTCACCTCCAACTCACCCCCTCCTAACCTACCCTGATCTCCAACACCAAACACCCCCTTCACCTCCAACTCACCCCCTCCTAACCTACCCTGATCTCCAACAACAAACACCCCCTTCACCTCCAACTCACCCCCTCCTAACCTACCCTGATCCCCAACACCAAACACCCCCTTCACCTCCAACTCACCCTCTCCTAACCTACCCTGATCCCCAACACCAAACACCCCCTTCACCTCCAACTCACCCCCCTCCTAACCTACCCTGATCCCCAACACCAAACACCCCCTTCACCTCCAACTCACCCCCCTCCTAACCTACCCTGATCCCCAACACCAAACACCCCCTTCACCTCCAACTCACCCCCTCCTAACCTACCCTGATCTCCAACACCAAACACCCCCTTCACCTCCAACTCACCCCCCTCCTAACCTACCCTGATCCCCAACACCAAACACCCCCTTCACCTCCAACTCACCCCCTCCTAACCTACCCTGATCCCCAACACCAAACACCCCCTTCACCTCCAACTCACCCTCTCCTAACCTACCCTGATCTCCAACACCAAACACCCCCTTCACCTCCAACTCACCCCCTCCTAACCTACCCTGATCTCCAACACCAAACACCCCCTTCACCTCCAACTCACCCTCTCCTAACCTACCCTGATCTCCAACAACAAACACCCCCTTCACCTCCAACTCACCCCCCTCCTAACCTACCCTGATCCCCAACACCAATCACCCCCTTCACCTCCAACTCACCCCCTCCTAACCTACCCTGATCTCCAACACCAAACACCCCCTTCACCTCCAACTCACCCCCCTCCTAACCTACCCTGATCCCCAACACCAAACACCCCCTTCACCTCCAACTCACCCCCCTCCTAACCTACCCTGATCTCCAACACCAAACACCCCCTTCACCTCCAACTCACCCCCCTCCTAACCTACCCTGATCCCCAACACCAAACACCCCCTTCACCTCCAACTCACCCCCCTCCTAACCTACCCTGATCTCCAACACCAAACACCCCCTTCACCACCAACTCACCCCCCTCCTAATCTACCCTAATCTCCAACACCAAACACCCCCTTCACCACCAACTCACCCCCCTCCTAATCTACCCTAATCTCCAACACCAAACACCCCCTTCACCTCCAACTCACCCCCCTCCTAACCTACCCTGATCTCCAACACCAAACACCCCCTTCACCACCAACTCACCCCCTCCTAACCTACCCTGATCTCCAACACCAAACACCCCCTTCACCTCCAACTCATCTCCTCCTAACCTACCCTGATCTCCAACAACAAACACCCCCTTCACCTCCAACTCACCCCCTCCTAACCTACCCTGATCTCCAACACCAAACACCCCCTTCACCTCCAACTCATCTCCTCCTAACCTACCCTGATCTCCAACAACAAACACCCCCTTCACCTCCAACTCACCCCCTCCTAACCTACCCTGATCTCCAACACCAAACACCCCCTTCACCTCCAACTCATCTCCTCCTAACCTACCCTGATCTCCAACAACAAACACCCCCTTCACCTCCAACTCACCCCCTCCTAACCTACCCTGATCCCCAACACCAAACACCCCCTTCACCTCCAACTCACCCCCTCCTAATCTACCCTGATCTCCAACACCAAACACCCCCTTCACCTCCAACTCCCCCTCTGCTAATCTACCCTGATCCCCAACACCAAACACCCTCTTCACCTCCAACTCACCCCCCTCCTAACCTACACTGATCTCCAACACCAAACACCCCCTTCACCTCCAACTCACCCCCTCCTAACCTACCCTGATCCCCAACACCAAACACCCCCTTCACCTCCAACTCACCCCCTCCTAACCTACCCTGATCTCCAACACCAAACACCCCCTTCACCTCCAACTCATCTCCTCCTAACCTACCCTGATCTCCAACAACAAACACCCCCTTCACCTCCAACTCACCCCCTCCTAACCTACCCTGATCCCCAACACCAAACACCCCCTTCACCTCCAACTCACCCCCTCCTAATCTACCCTGATCTCCAACACCAAACACCCCCTTCACCTCCAACTCCCCCTCTGCTAATCTACCCTGATCTCCAACACCAAACACCCCCTTCACCTCCAACTCACCCCCTACTAACCTACCCTGATCTCCAACACCAAACACCCCCTTCACCTCCAACTCACCCCCTCCTAACCTACCCTGATCTCCAACACAAAACACCCCCTTCACCTCCAACTCACCCCCCTCCTAATCTACCCTGATCCCCAACACCAAACACCCCCTTCACCTCCAACTCCCCCTCTCCTAACCTACCCTGATCCCCAACACCAAACACCCCCTTCACCTCCAACTCAACCCCCTTCTAATCTACCCTGATCCCCAACACCAAACACCCCCTTCACCTCCAACTCCCCCTCTCCTAATCTACCCCGATCTCCAACACCAAACACCCCCTTCACCTCCAACTCACCCCCTACTAACCTACCCTGATCTCCAACACCAAACACCCCCTTCACCTCCAACTCACCCCCCTCCTAATCTACCCTGATCCCCAACACCAAACACCCCCTTCACCTCCAACTCCCCCTCTCCTAATCTACCCTGATCTCCAACACCAAACACCCCCTTCACCTCCAACTCACCCCCTCCTAATCTACCCTGATCCCCAACACCAAACACCCCCTTCACCTCCAACTCACCCCCTACTAATCTACCCTGATCTCCAACACCTAACACCCCCTTCACCTCCAACTCACCCCCCTCCTAATCTACCCTGATCCCCAACACCAAACACCCCCTTCACCTCCAACTCCCCCTCTCCTAATCTACCCTGATCTCCAACACCAAACACCCCCTTCACCTCCAACTCACCCCCTCCTAATCTACCCTGATCCCCAACACCAAACACCCCCTTCACCTCCAACTCCCCCTCTGCTAATCTACCCTGATCTCCAACACCAAACACCCCCTTCACCTCCAACTCACCCCCTCCTAACCTACACTGATCTCCAACACCAAACAACCCCTTCACCTCCAACTCACCCCCCTCCTAACCTACCCTGATCTCCAACACCAAACACCCCCTTCACCTCCAACTCACCCCCCTCCTAACCTACCCTGATCTCCAACACCAAACACCCCCTTCACCTCCAACTCACCCCCTACTAATCTACCCTGATCCCCAACACCAAACACCCCCTTCACCTCCAACTCACCCCCCTCCTAACCTACCCTGATCCCCAACACCAAACACCCCCTTCTCCTCCAACTCACCCCCTCCTAATCTACCCTGATCTCCAACACCAAACACCCCCTTCTCCTCCAACTCACCCCCTCCTTATCTACCCTGATCTCCAACACCAAACACCCCCTTCACCTCCAACTCACCCCCCTCCTAACCTACCCTGATCCCCAACACCAAACACCCCCTTCTCCTCCAACTCACCCCCTCCTTATCTACCCTGATCTCCAACACCAAACACCCCCTTCACCTCCAACTCACCTCCTCCTAACCTACCCTGATCCCCAACACCAAACACCCCCTTCTCCTCCAACTCACCCCCCTCCTAACCTACCCTGATCCCCAACACCAAACACCCCCTTCACCTCCAACTCACCCCCCTCCTAACCTACCCTGATCCCCAACACCAAACACCCCCTTCTCCTCCAACTCACCCCCTCCTTATCTACCCTGATCTCCAACACCAAACACCCCCTTCACCTCCAACTCACCCCCTCCTAACCTACCCTGATCTCCAACACCAAACACCCCCTTCACCTCCAACTCACCCCCCTCCTAACCTACCCTGATCCCCAACACCAAACACCCCCTTCACCTCCAACTCCCCCTCTGCTAATCTACCCCGATCCCCAACACCCAACCCCCCCTTCACCTCCAACTCACCCCCTCCTAACCTACCCTGATCTCCAACACCAAACACCCCCTTCACCTCCAACTCACCCTCTCCTAACCTACCCTGATCTCCAACAACAAACACCCCCTTCACCTCCAACTCACCCCCCTCCTAACCTACCCTGATCCCCAACACCAATCACCCCCTTCACCTCCAACTCACCCCCTCCTAACCTACCCTGATCCCCAACACCAAACACCCCCTTCACCTCCAACTCACCCCCTCCTAACCTACCCTGATCTCCAACACCAAACACCCCCTTCACCTCCAACTCACCCCCCTCCTGACCTACCCTGATCTCCAACACCAAACACCCCCTTCACCTCCAACTCACCCCCTCCTAACCTACCCTGATCTCCAACACCAAACACCCCCTTCACCTCCAACTCATCTCCTCCTAACCTACCCTGATCTCCAACAACAAACACCCCCTTCACCTCCAACTCCCCCTCTGCTAATCTACCCTGATCTCCAACACCAAACACCCCCTTCACCTCCAACTCACCCTCTCCTAATCTACCCTGATCCCCAACACCAAACACCCCCTTCTCCTCCAACTCACCCCCTCCTTATCTACCCTGATCTCCAACACCAAACACCCCCTTCACCTCCAACTCACCCCCCTCCTAACCTACCCTGATCCCCAACACCAAACACCCCCTTCTCCTCCAACTCACCCCCTCCTTATCTACCCTGATCTCCAACACCAAACACCCCCTTCACCTCCAACTCACCCCCTCCTAACCTACCCTGATCTCCAACACCAAACACCCCCTTCACCTCCAACTCACCCCCCTCCTAACCTACCCTGATCTCCAACAACAAACACCCCCTTCACCTCCAACTCCCCCTCTGCTAATCTACCCTGATCTCCAACACCAAACACCCCCTTCACCTCCAACTCACCCCCTCCTAACCTACCCTGATCTCCAACACCAAACACCCCCTTCACCTCCAACTCACCCTCTCCTAACCTACCCTGATCTCCAACAACAAACACCCCCTTCACCTCCAACTCACCCCCCTCCTAACCTACCCTGATCCCCAACACCAATCACCCCCTTCACCTCCAACTCACCCCCTCCTAACCTACCCTGATCCCCAACACCAAACACCCCCTTCACCTCCAACTCACCCCCTCCTAACCTACCCTGATCTCCAACACCAAACACCCCCTTCATCTCCAACTCACCCCCCTCCTAACCTACCCTGATCTCCAACACCAAACACCCCCTTCACCTCCAACTCACCCCCTCCTAACCTACCCTGATCTCCAACACCAAACACCCCCTTCACCTCCAACTCATCTCCTCCTAACCTACCCTGATCTCCAACAACAAACACCCCCTTCACCTCCAACTCACCCCCTCCTAACCTACCCTGATCTCCAACACCAAACACCCCCTTCACCTCCAACTCATCTCCTCCTAACCTACCCTGATCTCCAACAACAAACACCCCCTTCACCTCCAACTCACCCCCTCCTAACCTACCCTGATCCCCAACACCAAACACCCCCTTCACCTCCAACTCACCCCCTCCTAATCTACCCTGATCTCCAACACCAAACACCCCCTTCACCTCCAACTCCCCCTCTGCTAATCTACCCTGATCCCCAACACCAAACACCCTCTTCACCTCCAACTCACCCCCCTCCTAACCTACACTGATCTCCAACACCAAACACCCCCTTCACCTCCAACTCACCCCCTCCTAACCTACCCTGATCCCCAACACCAAACACCCCCTTCACCTCCAACTCACCCCCTCCTAACCTACCCTGATCTCCAACACCAAACACCCCCTTCACCTCCAACTCATCTCCTCCTAACCTACCCTGATCTCCAACAACAAACACCCCCTTCACCTCCAACTCACCCCCTCCTAACCTACCCTGATCCCCAACACCAAACACCCCCTTCACCTCCAACTCACCCCCTCCTAATCTACCCTGATCTCCAACACCAAACACCCCCTTCACCTCCAACTCCCCCTCTGCTAATCTACCCTGATCTCCAACACCAAACACCCCCTTCACCTCCAACTCACCCCCTACTAACCTACCCTGATCTCCAACACCAAACACCCCCTTCACCTCCAACTCACCCCCTCCTAACCTACCCTGATCTCCAACACAAAACACCCCCTTCACCTCCAACTCACCCCCCTCCTAATCTACCCTGATCCCCAACACCAAACACCCCCTTCACCTCCAACTCCCCCTCTCCTAACCTACCCTGATCCCCAACACCAAACACCCCCTTCACCTCCAACTCAACCCCCTTCTAATCTACCCTGATCCCCAACACCAAACACCCCCTTCACCTCCAACTCCCCCTCTCCTAATCTACCCCGATCTCCAACACCAAACACCCCCTTCACCTCCAACTCACCCCCTACTAACCTACCCTGATCTCCAACACCAAACACCCCCTTCACCTCCAACTCACCCCCCTCCTAATCTACCCTGATCCCCAACACCAAACACCCCCTTCACCTCCAACTCCCCCTCTCCTAATCTACCCTGATCTCCAACACCAAACACCCCCTTCACCTCCAACTCACCCCCTCCTAATCTACCCTGATCCCCAACACCAAACACCCCCTTCACCTCCAACTCACCCCCTACTAATCTACCCTGATCTCCAACACCAAACACCCCCTTCACCTCCAACTCACCCCCCTCCTAATCTACCCTGATCCCCAACACCAAACACCCCCTTCACCTCCAACTCCCCCTCTCCTAATCTACCCTGATCTCCAACACCAAACACCCCCTTCACCTCCAACTCACCCCCTCCTAATCTACCCTGATCCCCAACACCAAACACCCCCTTCACCTCCAACTCCCCCTCTGCTAATCTACCCTGATCTCCAACACCAAACACCCCCTTCACCTCCAACTCACCCCCTCCTAACCTACACTGATCTCCAACACCAAACAACCCCTTCACCTCCAACTCACCCCCCTCCTAACCTACCCTGATCTCCAACACCAAACACCCCCTTCACCTCCAACTCACCCCCCTCCTAACCTACCCTGATCTCCAACACCAAACACCCCCTTCACCTCCAACTCACCCCCTACTAATCTACCCTGATCCCCAACACCAAACACCCCCTTCACCTCCAACTCACCCCCCTCCTAACCTACCCTGATCTCCAACACCAAACACCCCCTTCACCTCCAACTCACCCTCTCCTAACCTACACTGATCTCCAACACCAAACACCCCCTTCACCTCCAACTCACCCCCTCCTAACCTACCCTGATCTCCAACACCAAACACCCCCTTCACCTCCAACTCACCCCCTCCTAACCTACCCTGATCTCCAACACCAAACACCCCCTTCACCTCCAACTCACCCCCCTCCTAATCTACCCTGATCTCCAACGCCAAACACCCCCTTCACCTCCAACTCACCCCCTCCTAACCTACCCTGATCCCCAACACCAAACACCCCCTTCACCTCCAACTCACCCTCTGCTAATCTACCCTGATCTCCAACACCAAACACCCCCTTCACCTCCAACTCACCCCTCTGCTAATCTACCCTGATCTCCAACACCAAACACCCCCTTCACCTCCAACTCACCCTCTGCTAATCTACCCTGATCTCCAACACCAAACACCCCCTTCACCTCCAACTCACCCCCTCCTAACCTACCCTGATCTCCAACACCAAACACCCCCTTCACCTCCAACTCATCTCCTCCTAACCTACCCTGATCTCCAACAACAAACACCCCCTTCACCTCCAACTCACCCCCTCCTAACCTACCCTGATCTCCAACACCAAACACCCCCTTCACCTCCAACTCATCTCCTCCTAACCTACCCTGATCTCCAACAACAAACACCCCCTTCACCTCCAACTCACCCCCTCCTAACCTACCCTGATCCCCAACACCAAACACCCCCTTCACCTCCAACTCACCCCCTCCTAATCTACCCTGATCTCCAACACCAAACACCCCCTTCACCTCCAACTCCCCCTCTGCTAATCTACCCTGATCCCCAACACCAAACACCCTCTTCACCTCCAACTCACCCCCCTCCTAACCTACACTGATCTCCAACACCAAACACCCCCTTCACCTCCAACTCACCCCCTCCTAACCTACCCTGATCCCCAACACCAAACACCCCCTTCACCTCCAACTCACCCCCTCCTAACCTACCCTGATCTCCAACACCAAACACCCCCTTCACCTCCAACTCATCTCCTCCTAACCTACCCTGATCTCCAACAACAAACACCCCCTTCACCTCCAACTCACCCCCTCCTAACCTACCCTGATCCCCAACACCAAACACCCCCTTCACCTCCAACTCACCCCCTCCTAATCTACCCTGATCTCCAACACCAAACACCCCCTTCACCTCCAACTCCCCCTCTGCTAATCTACCCTGATCTCCAACACCAAACACCCCCTTCACCTCCAACTCACCCCCTACTAACCTACCCTGATCTCCAACACCAAACACCCCCTTCACCTCCAACTCACCCCCTCCTAACCTACCCTGATCTCCAACACAAAACACCCCCTTCACCTCCAACTCACCCCCCTCCTAATCTACCCTGATCCCCAACACCAAACACCCCCTTCACCTCCAACTCCCCCTCTCCTAACCTACCCTGATCCCCAACACCAAACACCCCCTTCACCTCCAACTCAACCCCCTTCTAATCTACCCTGATCCCCAACACCAAACACCCCCTTCACCTCCAACTCCCCCTCTCCTAATCTACCCCGATCTCCAACACCAAACACCCCCTTCACCTCCAACTCACCCCCTACTAACCTACCCTGATCTCCAACACCAAACACCCCCTTCACCTCCAACTCACCCCCCTCCTAATCTACCCTGATCCCCAACACCAAACACCCCCTTCACCTCCAACTCCCCCTCTCCTAATCTACCCTGATCTCCAACACCAAACACCCCCTTCACCTCCAACTCACCCCCTCCTAATCTACCCTGATCCCCAACACCAAACACCCCCTTCACCTCCAACTCACCCCCTACTAATCTACCCTGATCTCCAACACCAAACACCCCCTTCACCTCCAACTCACCCCCCTCCTAATCTACCCTGATCCCCAACACCAAACACCCCCTTCACCTCCAACTCCCCCTCTCCTAATCTACCCTGATCTCCAACACCAAACACCCCCTTCACCTCCAACTCACCCCCTCCTAATCTACCCTGATCCCCAACACCAAACACCCCCTTCACCTCCAACTCCCCCTCTGCTAATCTACCCTGATCTCCAACACCAAACACCCCCTTCACCTCCAACTCACCCCCTCCTAACCTACACTGATCTCCAACACCAAACAACCCCTTCACCTCCAACTCACCCCCCTCCTAACCTACCCTGATCTCCAACACCAAACACCCCCTTCACCTCCAACTCACCCCCCTCCTAACCTACCCTGATCTCCAACACCAAAGACACCCTTCACCTCCAACTCACCCCCCTCCTAACCTACCCTGATCTCCAACACCAAACACCCCCTTCACCTCCAACTCACCCCCTCCTAACCTACCCTGATCTCCAACACCAAACACCCCCTTCACCACCAACTCACCCTCTCCTAATCTACCCTGATCTCCAACACCACACACCCCCTTCACCACCAACTCACCCTCTCCTAATCTACCCTGATCCCCAACACCATACACCCCCTTCACCTCCAACTCACCCCCCTCCTAATCTACCCTAATCTCCAACACCAAACACCCCCTTCACCTCCAACTCACCCCCTACTAACCTACCCTGATCTCCAACACCAAACACCCCCTTCACCTCCAACTCACCCCCCTCCTAACCTACCCTGATCCCCAACACCAAACACCCCCTTCACCTCCAACTCACCCCCTCCTAACCTACCCTGATCTCCAACACCAAACACCCTCTTCACCACCAACTCACCCCCTCCTAACCTACCCTGATCTCCAACACCAAACACCCCCTTCACCTCCAACTCACCCCCCTCCTAATCTACCCTGATCTCCAACACCAAACACCCCCTTCACCTCCAACTCCCCCTCTGCTAATCTACCCTGATCTCCAACACCAAACACCCCCTTCACCTCCAACTCACCCCCTACTAACCTACCCTGATCCCCAACGCCCAACCCCCCCTTCACCTACAACTCACCCCCCTCCTAACCTACACTGATCTCCAACACCAAACACCCCCTTCACCTCCAACTCCCCCTCTGCTAATCTACCCCGATCCCCAACACCCAACCCCCCCTTCACCTACAACTCACCCCCCTCCTAACCTACCCTGATCCCCAACACCAAACACCCCCTTCACCTCCAACTCACCCCCCTCCTAACCTACCCTGATCCCCAACACCAAACACCCCCTTCACCTCCAACTCACCCCCTCCTAACCTACCCTGATCTCCAACACCAAACACCCTCTTCACCACCAACTCACCCCCTCCTAACCTACCCTGATCTCCAACACCAAACACCCCCTTCACCTCCAACTCACCCCCCTCCTAATCTACCCTGATCTCCAACACCAAACACCCCCTTCACCTCCAACTCCCCCTCTGCTAATCTACCCTGATCTCCAACACCAAACACCCCCTTCACCTCCAACTCACCCCCTACTAACCTACCCTGATCCCCAACACCCAACCCCCCCTTCACCTACAACTCACCCCCCTCCTAACCTACACTGATCTCCAACACCAAACACCCCCTTCACCTCCAACTCCCCCTCTGCTAATCTACCCCGATCCGAAACACCCAACCCCCCCTTCACCTACAACTCACCCCCCTCCTAACCTACCCTGATCTCCAACACCAAACACCCCCTTCACCTCCAACTCACCCTCTCCTAACCTACCCTGATCTCCAACACCAAACACCCCCTTCACCTCCAACTCCCCCTCTGCTAATCTACCCCGATCCCCAACACCCAACCCCCCCTTCACCTACAACTCACCCCCCTCCTAACCTACCCTGATCCCCAACACCAAACACCCCCTTCACCTCCAACTCACCCCCCTCCTAACCTACCCTGATCCCCAACACCAAACACCCCCTTCACCTCCAACTCACCCCCTCCTAACCTACCCTGATCCCCAACAACAAACACCCCCTTCACCTCCAACTCACCCCCCTCCTAACCTACCCTGATCTCCAACACCAAACACCCCCTTCACCTCCAACTCACCCTCTCCTAATCTACCCCGATCTCCAACACCAAACACCCCCTTCACCTCCAACTCACCCCCCTCCTAACCTACCCTGATCTCCAACACCAAACACCCCCTTCACCTCCAACTCACCCCCTCCTAATCTACCCTAATCTCCAACAACAAACACCCCCTTCACCTCCAACTCACCCCCTACTAACCTACCCTGATCCCCAACACCAAACACCCCCTTCACCTCCAACTCACCCTCTCCTAATCTACCCTGATCTCCAACACCACTCACCCCATTCACCTCCAACTCACCCCCCTCCTAACCTACCCTGATCTCCAACACCAAACACCCCCTTCACCTCCAACTCACCCCCCTCCTAACCTACCCTGATCTCCAACACCAAACACCCCCTTCACCTCCAACTCACCCCCTCCTAATCTACCCTAATCTCCAACAACAAACACCCCCTTCACCTCCAACTCACCCCCTCTTAATCTACCCTGATCTCCAACACCAAACACCCCCTTCACCTCCAACTCACCCCCTCCTAATCTACCCTGATCCCCATCACCAAACACCACCTTCACCTCCAACTCACCCCCTCCTAATCTACACTGATCCCCAACACCAAACACCCCCTTCACCTCCAACTCACCCTCTCCTAATCTACCCTGATCCCCAACACCAAACACCCCCTTCACCTCCAACTCACCCTCTCCTAATCTACCCTGATCTCCAACACCAAACACCCCCTTCACCTCCAACTCACCCTCTCCTAATCTACCCTGATCCCCAACACCAAACACCCCCTTCACCTCCAACTCACCCCCCTCCTAATCTACCCTGATCTCCAACACCAAACACCCCCTTCACCTCCAACTCACCCCCTCCTAACCTACCCTGATCTCCAACACCAAACACCCCCTTCACCTCCAACTCACCCCCTACTAACCTACCCTGATCTCCAACACCAAACACCCCCTTCACCTCCAACTCACCCCCCTCCTAACCTACCCTGATCTCCAACACCAAACACCCCCTTCACCTCTAACTCACCCCCCTCCTAACCTACCCTGATCTCCAACACCAAAGACACCCTTCACCTCCAACTCACCCCCCTCCTAACCTACCCTGATCTCCAACACCAAACACCCCCTTCACCTCCAACTCACCCCCTCCTAACCTACCCTGATCTCCAACACCAAACACCCCCTTCACCACCAACTCACCCTCTCCTAATCTACCCTGATCTCCAACACCACACACCCCCTTCACCACCAACTCACCCTCTCCTAATCTACCCTGATCCCCAACACCAAACACCCCCTTCACCTCCAACTCACCCCCCTCCTAATCTACCCTAATCTCCAACACCAAACACCCCCTTCACCTCCAACTCACCCCCTACTAACCTACCCTGATCTCCAACACCAAACACCCCCTTCACCTCCAACTCACCCCCCTCCTAACCTACCCTGATCCCCAACACCAAACACCCCCTTCACCTCCAACTCACCCCCTCCTAACCTACCCTGATCTCCAACACCAAACACCCTCTTCACCACCAACTCACCCCCTCCTAACCTACCCTGATCTCCAACACCAAACACCCCCTTCACCTCCAACTCCCCCTCTGCTAATCTACCCTGATCTCCAACACCAAACACCCCCTTCACCTCCAACTCACCCCCTACTAACCTACCCTGATCCCCAACACCCAACCCCCCCTTCACCTACAACTCACCCCCCTCCTAACCTACACTGATCTCCAACACCAAACACCCCCTTCACCTCCAACTCCCCCTCTGCTAATCTACCCCGATCCCCAACACCCAACCCCCCCTTCACCTACAACTCACCCCCCTCCTAACCTACCCTGATCCCCAACACCAAACACCCCCTTCACCTCCAACTCACCCCCCTCCTAACCTACCCTGATCCCCAACACCAAACACCCCCTTCACCTCCAACTCACCCCCTCCTAACCTACCCTGATCTCCAACACCAAACACCCTCTTCACCACCAACTCACCCCCTCCTAACCTACCCTGATCTCCAACACCAAACACCCCCTTCACCTCCAACTCACCCCCCTCCTAATCTACCCTGATCTCCAACACCAAACACCCCCTTCACCTCCAACTCCCCCTCTGCTAATCTACCCTGATCTCCAACACCAAACACCCCCTTCACCTCCAACTCACCCCCTACTAACCTACCCTGATCCCCAACACCCAACCCCCCCTTCACCTACAACTCACCCCCCTCCTAACCTACACTGATCTCCAACACCAAACACCCCCTTCACCTCCAACTCCCCCTCTGCTAATCTACCCCGATCCCCAACACCCAACCCCCCCTTCACCTACAACTCACCCCCCTCCTAACCTACCCTGATCTCCAACACCAAACACCCCCTTCACCTCCAACTCACCCTCTCCTAACCTACCCTGATCTCCAACACCAAACACCACCTTCACCTCCAACTCCCCCTCTGCTAATCTACCCCGATCCCCAACACCCAACCCCCCCTTCACCTACAACTCACCCCCCTCCTAACCTACCCTGATCCCCAACACCAAACACCCCCTTCACCTCCAACTCACCCCCCTCCTAACCTACCCTGATCCCCAACACCAAACACCCCCTTCACCTCCAACTCACCCCCTCCTAACCTACCCTGATCCCCAACAACAAACACCACCTTCACCTCCAACTCACCCCCCTCCTAACCTACCCTGATCTCCAACACCAAACACCCCCTTCACCTCCAACTCACCCTCTCCTAATCTACCCCGATCTCCAACACCAAACACCCCCTTCACCTCCAACTCACCCCCTACTAACCTACCCTGATCTCCAACACCGAACACCCCCTTCACCTCCAACTCACCCCCTCCTAACCTACCCTGATCTCCAACACCAAACACCCCCTTCACCTCCAACTCACCCCCCTCCTAACCTACCCTGATCTCCAACACCAAACACCCCCTTCACCTCCAACTCACCCCCTCCTAATCTACCCTAATCTCCAACAACAAACACCCCCTTCACCTCCAACTCACCCCCTACTAACCTACCCTGATCCCCAACACCAAACACCCCCTTCACCTCCAACTCACCCTCTCCTAATCTACCCTGATCTCCAACACCACTCACCCCCTTCACCTCCAACTCACCCCCCTCCTAACCTACCCTAATCTCCAACACCAAACACCCCCTTCACCTCCAACTCACCCCCCTCCTAACCTACCCTGATCTCCAACACCAAACACCCCCTTCACCTCCAACTCACCCCCTCCTAATCTACCCTAATCTCCAACAACAAACACCCCCTTCACCTCCAACTCACCCCCTCTTAATCTACCCTGATCTCCAAAACCAAACCAACCTCTTCACCTCCAACTCACCCCCTCCTAATCTACCCTGATCCCCATCACCAAACACCACCTTCACCTCCAACTCACCCCCTCCTAATCTACACTGATCCCCAAAACCAAACACCCCCTTCACCTCCAACTCACCCTCTCCTAATCTACCCTGATCCCCAACACCAAACACCCCCTTCACCTCCAACTCACCCTCTCCTAATCTACCCTGATCTCCAACACCAAACACCCCCTTCACCTCCAACTCACCCTCTCCTAATCTACCCTGATCCCCAACACCAAACACCCCCTTCACCTCCAACTCACCCCCCTCCTAATCTACCCTGATCTCCAACACCAAACACCCCCTTCACCTCCAACTCACCCTCTCCTAACCTACCCTGATCCCCAACACCAAACACCCCCTTCACCTCCAACTCACCCCCCTCCTAACCTACCCTGATCCCCAACACCAAACACCCCCTTCACCTCCAACTCACCCTCTCCTAATCTACCCTGATCTCCAACACCAAACACCCCTTCACCTCCAACTCACCCCCTACTAACCTACCCTGATCTCCAACAACAAACACCCCCTTCACCTCCAACTCACCCCCTCCTAACCTACCCTGATCCCCAACACCAAACACCCCCTTCACCTCCAACTCACCCCCTCCTAACCTACCCTGATCTCCAACACCAAACACCCCCTTCACCTCCAACTCACCCCCTCCTAACCTACCCTGATCCCCAACACCAAACACCCCCTTCACCTCCAACTCACCCCCTCCTAACCTACCCTGATCCCCAACACCAAACACCCCCTTCACCTCCAACTCACCCTCTCCTAACCTACCCTGATCCCCAACACCAAACACCCCCTTCACCTCCAACTCATCTCCTCCTAACCTACCCTGATCTCCAACAACAAACACCCCCTTCACCTCCAACTCACCCCCCTCCTAACCTACCCTGATCTCCAACACCAATCACCCCCTTCACCTCCAACTCACCCTCTCCTAATCTACCCTGATCTCCAACACCAAACACCCCCTTCACCTCCAACTCACCCCCTCCTAACCTACCCTGATCTCCAACACCAAACACCCCCTTCACCTCCAACTCACCCCCTCCTAACCTACCCTGATCTCCAACACCAAACACCCCCTTCACCTCCAACTCACCCCCTCCTAACCTACCCTGATCCCCAACACCAAACACCCCCTTCACCTCCAACTCACCCCCCTCCTAATCTACCCTGATCCCCAACACCAAACACCCCCTTCACCTCCAACTCATCCCCCTCCTAACCTACCCTGATCTCCAACACCAAACACCCCCTTCACCTCCAACTCATCCCCCTCCTAATCTACCCTGATCCCCAACACCAAACACCCCCTTCACCTCCAACTCATCCCCCTCCTAACCTACCCTGATCTCCAACACCAAACACCCCCTTCACCTCCAACTCACCCCCCTCCTAACCTACCCTGATCCCCAACACCAAACACCCCCTTCACCTCCAACTCACCCCCTCCTAATCTACCCTGATCCCCAACACCAAACACCCCCTTCACCTCCAACTCACCCCCCTCCTAACCTACCCTGATCTCCAACACCAAACACCCCCTTCACCTCCAACTCACCCCCTCCTAATCTACCCTAATCTCCAACAACAAACACCCCCTTCACCTCCAACTCACCCCCTCCTAATCTACCCTAATCTCCAACAACAAACACCCCCTTCACCTCCAACTCACCCCCTCCTAACCTACCCTGATCCCCAACACCAAACACCCCCTTCACTTCCAACTCACCCCCCTCCTAACCTACCCTGATCCCCAACACCAAACACCCCCTTCACCTCCAACTCACCCCCTCCTAATCTACCCTGATCCCCAACACCAAACACCCCCTTCACCTCCAACTCACCCCCCTCCTAACCTACCCTGATCCCCAACACCAAACACCCCCTTCACCTCCAACTCACCCCCTCCTAACCTACCCTGATCTCCAACACCAAACACCCCCTTCACCTCTAACTCACCCCCCTCCTAATCTACCCTGATCCCCAACAACAAACACCCCCTTCACCTCCAACTCACCCCCTCCTAATCTACCCTGATCTCCAACACCAAACACCCCCTTCACCTCCAACTCACCCCCTCCTAACCTACCCTGATCTCCAACACCAAACACCCCCTTCACCTCCAACTCACCCCTCCTAACCTACACTGATCTCCAACACCAAACACCCCCTTCACCTCCAACTCACCCCCTCCTAACCTACCCTGATCCCCAACACCAAACACCCCCTTCACCTCCAACTCACCCCCTCCTAACCTACCCTGATCTCCAACACCAAACACCCCCTTCACCTCCAACTCACCCCCTACTAACCTACCCTGATCCCCAACACCCAACACCCCCTTCACCTCCAACTCACCCCCCTCCTAATCTACCCTGATCCCCAACACCAAACACCCCCTTCACCTCCAACTCACCCCCTCCTAATCTACCCTGATCTCCAACACCAAACACCCCCTTCACCTCCAACTCACCCCCTCCTAACCTACCCTGATCCCCAACACCAAACACCCCCTTCACCTCCAACTCACCCCCTCCTAACCTACCCTGATCTCCAACACCAAACACCCCCTTCACCTCCAACTCACCCCCTCCTAACCTACCCTGATCTCCAACACCAAACACCCCCTTCACCTCCAACTCACCCCCCTCCTAACCTACCCTGATCCCCAACACCAAACACCCCCTTCACCTCCAACTCACCCCCTCCTAACCTACCCTGATCCCCAACACCAAACATTCCCTTCACCTCCATCTCACCCCCTCCTAACCTACCCTGATCCCCAACACCAAACACCCCCTTCACCTCCAACTCACCCCCCTCCTAATCTACCCTGATCTCCAACACCAAACACCCCCTTCACCTCCAACTCCCCCTCTGCTAATCTACCCTGATCCCCAACACCAAACACCCTCTTCACCTCCAACTCACCCCCCTCCTAACCTACACTGATCTCCAACACCAAACACCCCCTTCACCTCCAACTCACCCCCTCCTAACCTACCCTGATCCCCAACACCAAACACCCCCTTCACCTCCAACTCACCCCCTCCTAATCTACCCTGATCCCCAACAACAAACACCCTCTTCACCTCCAACTCACCCCCTCCTAACCTACCCTGATCTCCAACACAAAACACCCCCTTCACCTCCAACTCACCCCCCTCCTAATCTACACTGATCCCCAACACCAAACACCCCCTTCACCTCCAACTCACCCCCCTCCTAATCTACCCTGATCCCCAACACCAAACACCCCCTTCACCTCCAACTCCCCCTCTCCTAACCTACCCTGATCCCCAACACCAAACACCCCCTTCACCTCCAACTCACCCCCCTCCTAATCTACCCTGATCCCCAACACCAAACACCCCCTTCACCTCCAACTCCCCCTCTCCTAATCTACCCCGATCTCCAACACCAAACACCCCCTTCACCTCCAACTCACCCCCTACTAACCTACCCTGATCTCCAACACCAAACACCCCCTTCACCTCCAACTCACCCCCCTCCTAATCTACCCTGATCCCCAACACCAAACACCCCCTTCACCTCCAACTCCCCCTCTCCTAATCTACCCCGATCTCCAACACCAAACACCCCCTTCACCTCCAACTCCCCCTCTGCTAATCTACCCTGATCTCCAACACCAAACACCCCCTTCACCTCCAACTCACCCCCTACTAATCTACCCTGATCCCCAACACCAAACACCCCCTTCACCTCCAACTCACCCCCCTCCTAACCTACCCTGATCTCCAACACCAAACACCCCCTTCACCTCCAACTCACCCTCTCCTAACCTACACTGATCTCCAACACCAAACACCCCCTTCACCTCCAACTCACCCCCTCCTAACCTACCCTGATCTCCAACACCAAACACCCCCTTCACCTCCAACTCACCCCCTCCTAACCTACCCTGATCTCCAACACCAAACACCCCCTTCACCTCCAACTCACCCCCCTCCTAATCTACCCTGATCTCCAACGCCAAACACCCCCTTCACCTCCAACTCACCCCCTCCTAACCTACCCTGATCCCCAACACCAAACACCCCCTTCACCTCCAACTCACCCTCTGCTAATCTACCCTGATCTCCAACACCAAACACCCCCTTCACCTCCAACTCACCCCTCTGCTAATCTACCCTGATCTCCAACACCAAACACCCCCTTCACCTCCAACTCACCCTCTGCTAATCTACCCTGATCTCCAACACCAAACACCCCCTTCACCTCCAACTCACCCCCTCCTAACCTACCCTGATCTCCAACACCAAACACCCCCTTCACCTCCAACTCACCCCCTACTAACCTACCCTGATCTCCAACACCAAACACCCCCTTCACCTCCAACTCACCCCCCTCCTAACCTACCCTGATCTCCAACACCAAACACCCCCTTCACCTCTAACTCACCCCCCTCCTAACCTACCCTGATCTCCAACACCAAAGACACCCTTCACCTCCAACTCACCCCCCTCCTAACCTACCCTGATCTCCAACACCAAACACCCCCTTCAACTCCAACTCACCCCCTCCTAACCTACCCTGATCTCCAACACCAAACACCCCCTTCACCACCAACTCACCCTCTCCTAATCTACCCTGATCTCCAACACCACACACCCCCTTCACCACCAACTCACCCTCTCCTAATCTACCCTGATCCCCAACACCAAACACCCCCTTCACCTCCAACTCACCCCCCTCCTAATCTACCCTGATCCCCAACACCAAACACCCCCTTCACCTCCAACTCACCCCCTACTAACCTACCCTGATCTCCAACACCAAACACCCCCTTCACCTCCAACTCACCCCCCTCCTAACCTACCCTGATCCCCAACACCAAACACCCCCTTCACCTCCAACTCACCCCCTCCTAACCTACCCTGATCTCCAACACCAAACACCCTCTTCACCACCAACTCACCCCCTCCTAACCTACCCTGATCTCCAACACCAAACACCCCCTTCACCTCCAACTCACCCCCCTCCTAATCTACCCTGATCTCCAACACCAAACACCCCCTTCACCTCCAACTCCCCCTCTGCTAATCTACCCTGATCTCCAACACCAAACACCCCCTTCACCTCCAACTCACCCCCTACTAACCTACCCTGATCCCCAACACCCAACCCCCCCTTCACCTACAACTCACCCCCCTCCTAACCTACACTGATCTCCAACACCAAACACCCCCTTCACCTCCAACTCCCCCTCTGCTAATCTACCCCGATCCCCAACACCCAACCCCCCCTTCACCTACAACTCACCCCCCTCCTAACCTACCCTGATCCCCAACACCAAACACCCCCTTCACCTCCAACTCACCCCCCTCCTAACCTACCCTGATCCCCAACACCAAACACCCCCTTCACCTCCAACTCACCCCCTCCTAACCTACCCTGATCTCCAACACCAAACACCCTCTTCACCACCAACTCACCCCCTCCTAACCTACCCTGATCTCCAACACCAAACACCCCCTTCACCTCCAACTCACCCCCCTCCTAATCTACCCTGATCTCCAACACCAAACACCCCCTTCACCTCCAACTCCCCCTCTGCTAATCTACCCTGATCTCCAACACCAAACACCCCCTTCACCTCCAACTCACCCCCTACTAACCTACCCTGATCCCCAACACCCAACCCCCCCTTCACCTACAACTCACCCCCCTCCTAACCTACACTGATCTCCAACACCAAACACCCCCTTCACCTCCAACACCCCCTCTGCTAATCTACCCCGATCCCCAACACCCAACCCCCCCTTCACCTACAACTCACCCCCCTCCTAACCTACCCTGATCTCCAACACCAAACACCCCCTTCACCTCCAACTCACCCTCTCCTAACCTACCCTGATCTCCAACACCAAACACCCCCTTCACCTCCAACTCCCCCTCTGCTAATCTACCCCGATCCCCAACACCCAACCCCCCCTTCACCTACAACTCACCCCCCTCCTAACCTACCCTGATCCCCAACACCAAACACCCCCTTCACCTCCAACTCACCCCCCTCCTAACCTACCCTGATCCCCAACACCAAACACCCCCTTCACCTCCAACTCACCCCCTCCTAACCTACCCTGATCCCCAACAACAAACACCCCCTTCACCTCCAACTCACCCCCCTCCTAACCTACCCTGATCTCCAACACCAAACACCCCCTTCACCTCCAACTCACCCTCTCCTAATCTACCCCGATCTCCAACACCAAACACCCCCTTCACCTCCAACTCACCCCCTACTAACCTACCCTGATCTCCAACACCAAACACCCCCTTCACCTCCAACTCACCCCCTCCTAACCTACCCTGATCTCCAACACCAAACACCCCCTTCACCTCCAACTCACCCCCCTCCTAACCTACCCTGATCTCCAACACCAAACACCCCCTTCACCTCCAACTCACCCCCTCCTAATCTACCCTAATCTCCAACAACAAACACCCCGTTCACCTCCAACTCACCCCCTACTAACCTACCCTGATCCCCAACACCAAACACCCCCTTCACCTCCAACTCACCCTCTCCTAATCTACCCTGATCTCCAACACCACTCACCCCCTTCACCTCCAACTCACCCCCCTCCTAACCTACCCTGATCTCCAACACCAAACACCCCCTTCACCTCCAACTCACCCCCCTCCTAACCTACCCTGATCTCCAACACCAAACACCCCCTTCACCTCCAACTCACCCCCTCCTAATCTACCCTAATCTCCAACAACAAACACCCCCTTCACCTCCAACTCACCCCCTCTTAATCTACCCTGATCTCCAACACCAAACACCCCCTTCACCTCCAACTCACCCCCTCCTAATCTACCCTGATCCCCATCACCAAACACCACCTTCACCTCCAACTCACCCCCTCCTAATCTACACTGATCCCCAACACCAAACACCCCCTTCACCTCCAACTCACCCTCTCCTAATCTACCCTGATCCCCAACACCAAACACCCCCTTCACCTCCAACTCACCCTCTCCTAATCTACCCTGATCTCCAACACCAAACACCCCCTTCACCTCCAACTCACCCTCTCCTAATCTACCCTGATCCCCAACACCAAACACCCCCTTCACCTCCAACTCACCCCCCTCCTAATCTACCCTGATCTCCAACACCAAACACCCCCTTCACCTCCAACTCACCCTCTCCTAACCTACCCTGATCCCCAACACCAAACACCCCCTTCACCTCCAACTCACCCCCCTCCTAACCTACCCTGATCCCCAACACCAAACACCCCCTTCACCTCCAACTCACCCTCTCCTAATCTACCCTGATCTCCAACACCAAACACCCCTTCACCTCCAACTCACCCCCTACTAACCTACCCTGATCTCCAACAACAAACACCCCCTTCACCTCCAACTCACCCCCTCCTAACCTACCCTGATCCCCAACACCAAACACCCCCTTCACCTCCAACTCACCCCCTCCTAACCTACCCTGATCTCCAACACCAAACACCCCCTTCACCTCCAACTCACCCCCTCCTAACCTACCCTGATCCCCAACACCAAACACCCCCTTCACCTCCAACTCACCCCCACCTAACCTACCCTGATCCCCAACACCAAACACCCCCTTCACCTCCAACTCACCCTCTCCTAACCTACCCTGATCCCCAACACCAAACACCCCCTTCACCTCCAACTCATCTCCTCCTAACCTACCCTGATCTCCAACAACAAACACCCCCTTCACCTCCAACTCACCCCCCTCCTAACCTACCCTGATCTCCAACACCAATCACCCCCTTCACCTCCAACTCACCCTCTCCTAATCTACCCTGATCTCCAACACCAAACACCCCCTTCACCTCCAACTCACCCCCTCCTAACCTACCCTGATCTCCAACACCAAACACCCCCTTCACCTCCAACTCACCCCCTCCTAACCTACCCTGATCTCCAACACCAAACACCCCCTTCACCTCCAACTCACCCCCCTCCTAATCTACCCTGATCTCCAACACCAAACACCCCCTTCACCTCCAACTCACCCTCTCCTAACCTACCCTGATCCCCAACACCAAACACCCCCTTCACCTCCAACTCACCCCCTACTAATCTACCCTGATCTCCAACACCAAACACCCCCTTCACCTCCAACTCACCCCCTCCTAACCTACCCTGATCTCCAACACCAAACACCCCCTTCACCTCCAACTCACCCCCCTCCTAACCTACCCTGATCCCCAACACCAAACACCCCCTTCACCTCCAACTCACCCCTCCTAATCTACCCTGATCTCCAACACAAAACACCCCCTTCACCTCCAACTCACCCCCTCCTAACCTACCCTGATCCCCAACACCAAACACCCCCTTCACCTCCAACTCACCCCCTCCTAACCTACCCTGATTCCCAACACCAAACACCCCCTTCACCTCCAACTCACCCCCTCCTAATCTACCCTGATCTCCAACGCCAAACACCCCCTTCACCTCCAACTCACCTCCTCCTAACCTACCCTGATCCCCAACACCAAACACCCCCTTCACCTCCAACTCACCCCCTCCTAACCTACCCTGATCTCCAACACCAAACACCCCCTTCACCTCCAACTCACCCCCCTCCTAACCTACCCTGATCCCCAACACCAAACACCCCCTTCACCTCCAACTCACCCCCTCCTAATCTACCCTGATCTCCAACACAAAACACCCCCTTCACCTCCAACTCACCCCCTCCTAACCTACCCTGATCCCCAACACCAAACACCCCCTTCACCTCCAACTCACCCCCCTCCTAACCTACACTGATCTCCAACACCAAACACCCCCTTCACCTCCAACTCACCCCCCTCCTAATCTACCCTGATCCCCAACACCAAACACCCCCTTCACCTCCAACTCACCCCCTCCTAATCTACCCTGATCTCCAACACCAAACACCCCCTTCACCTCCAACTCACCCCCTCCTAACCTACCCTGATCCCCAACACCAAACATTCCCTTCACCTCCATCTCACCCCCTCCTAACCTACCCTGATCCCCAACACCAAACACCCCCTTCACCTCCAACTCCCCCTCTGCTAATCTACCCTGATCCCCAACACCAAACACCCTCTTCACCTCCAACTCACCCCCCTCCTAACCTACACTGATCTCCAACACCAAACACCCCCTTCACCTCCAACTCACCCCCTCCTAACCTACCCTGATCCCCAACACCAAACACCCCCTTCACCTCCAACTCACCCCCTCCTAATCTACCCTGATCCCCAACAACAAACACCCTCTTCACCTCCAACTCACCCCCTCCTAACCTACCCTGATCTCCAACACAAAACACCCCCTTCACCTCCAACTCACCCCCCTCCTAATCTACACTGATCCCCAACACCAAACACCCCCTTCACCTCCAACTCACCCCCCTCCTAATCTACCCTGATCCCCAACACCAAACACCCCCTTCACCTCCAACTCCCCCTCTCCTAATCTACCCCGATCTCCAACACCAAACACCCCCTTCACCTCCAACTCACCCCCTACTAACCTACCCTGATCTCCAACACCAAACACCCCCTTCACCTCCAACTCACCCCCCTCCTAATCTACCCTGATCCCCAACACCAAACACCCCCTTCACCTCCAACTCCCCCTCTCCTAATCTACCCCGATCTCCAACACCAAACACCCCCTTCACCTCCAACTCCCCCTCTGCTAATCTACCCTGATCTCCAACACCAAACACCTCCTTCACCTCCAACTCACCCTCTCCTAACCTACACTGATCTCCAACACCAAACACCCCCTTCACCTCCAACTCACCCCCTCCTAACCTACCCTGATCTCCAACACCAAACACCCCCTTCACCTCCAACTCACCCCCTCCTAACCTACCCTGATCTCCAACACCAAACACCCCCTTCACCTCCAACTCACCCCCCTCCTAATCTACCCTGATCTCCAACGCCAAACACCCCCTTCACCTCCAACTCACCCCCTCCTAACCTACCCTGATCCCCAACACCAAACACCCCCTTCACCTCCAACTCACCCTCTGCTAATCTACCCTGATCTCCAACACCAAACACCCCCTTCACCTCCAACTCACCCCTCTGCTAATCTACCCTGATCTCCAACACCAAACACCCCCTTCACCTCCAACTCACCCTCTGCTAATCTACCCTGATCTCCAACACCAAACACCCCCTTCACCTCTAACTCACCCCCCTCCTAACCTACCCTGATCTCCAACACCAAAGACACCCTTCACCTCCAACTCACCCCCCTCCTAACCTACCCTGATCTCCAACACCAAACACCCCCTTCACCTCCAACTCACCCCCTCCTAACCTACCCTGATCTCCAACACCAAACACCCCCTTCACCACCAACTCACCCTCTCCTAATCTACCCTGATCTCCAACACCACACACCCCCTTCACCACCAACTCACCCTCTCCTAATCTACCCTGATCCCCAACACCAAACACCCCCTTCACCTCCAACTCACCCCCTCCTAATCTACCCTGATCCCCAACACCAAACACCCCCTTCACCTCCAACTCACCCCCTACTAACCTACCCTGATCTCCAACACCAAACACCCCCTTCACCTCCAACTCACCCCCCTCCTAACCTACCCTGATCCCCAACACCAAACACCCCCTTCACCTCCAACTCACCCCCTCCTAACCTACCCTGATCTCCAACACCAAACACCCTCTTCACCACCAACTCACCCCCTCCTAACCTACCCTGATCTCCAACACCAAACACCCCCTTCACCTCCAACTCACCCCCCTCCTAATCTACCCTGATCTCCAACACCAAACACCCCCTTCACCTCCAACTCCCCCTCTGCTAATCTACCCTGATCTCCAACACCAAACACCCCCTTCACCTCCAACTCACCCCCTACTAACCTACCCTGATCCCCAACACCCAACCCCCCCTTCACCTACAACTCACCCCCCTCCTAACCTACACTGATCTCCAACACCAAACACCCCCTTCACCTCCAACTCCCCCTCTGCTAATCTACCCCGATCCCCAACACCCAACCCCCCCTTCACCTACAACTCACCCCCCTCCTAACCTACCCTGATCCCCAACACCAAACACCCCCTTCACCTCCAACTCACCCCCCTCCTAACCTACCCTGATCCCCAACACCAAATACCCCCTTCACCTCCAACTCACCCCCTCCTAACCTACCCTGATCTCCAACACCAAACACCCTCTTCACCACCAACTCACCCCCTCCTAACCTACCCTGATCTCCAACACCAAACACCCCCTTCACCTCCAACTCACCCCCCTCCTAATCTACCCTGATCTCCAACACCAAACACCCCCTTCACCTCCAACTCCCCCTCTGCTAATCTACCCTGATCTCCAACACCAAACACCCCCTTCACCTCCAACTCACCCCCTACTAACCTACCCTGATCCCCAACACCCAACCCCCCCTTCACCTACAACTCACCCCCCTCCTAACCTACACTGATCTCCAACACCAAACACCCCCTTCACCTCCAACTCCCCCTCTGCTAATCTACCCCGATCCCCAACACCCAACCCCCCCTTCACCTACAACTCACCCCCCTCCTAACCTACCCTGATCTCCAACACCAAACACCCCCTTCACCTCCAACTCACCCTCTCCTAACCTACCCTGATCTCCAACACCAAACACCCCCTTCACCTCCAACTCCCCCTCTGCTAATCTACCCCGATCCCCAACACCCAACCCCCCCTTCACCTACAACTCACCCCCCTCCTAACCTACCCTGATCCCCAACACCAAACACCCCCTTCACCTCCAACTCACCCCCCTCCTAACCTACCCTGATCCCCAACACCAAACACCCCCTTCACCTCCAACTCACCCCCTCCTAACCTACCCTGATCCCCAACAACAAACACCCCCTTCACCTCCAACTCACCCCCCTCCTAACCTACCCTGATCTCCAACACCAAACACCCCCTTCACCTCCAACTCACCCTCTCCTAATCTACCCCGATCTCCAACACCAAACACCCCCTTCACCTCCAACTCACCCCCTACTAACCTACCCTGATCTCCAACACCAAACACCCCCTTCACCTCCAACTCACCCCCTCCTAACCTACCCTGATCTCCAACACCAAACACCCCCTTCACCTCCAACTCACCCCCCTCCTAACCTACCCTGATCTCCAACACCAAACACCCCCTTCACCTCCAACTCACCCCCTCCTAATCTACCCTAATCTCCAACAACAAACACCCCCTTCACCTCCAACTCACCCCCTACTAACCTACCCTGATCCCCAACACCAAACACCCCCTTCACCTCCAACTCACCCTCTCCTAATCTACCCTGATCTCCAACACCACTCACCCCCTTCACCTCCAACTCACCCCCCTCCTAACCTACCCTGATCTCCAACACCAAACACCCCCTTCACCTCCAACTCACCCCCCTCCTAACCTACCCTGATCTCCAACACCAAACACCCCCTTCACCTCCAACTCACCCCCTCCTAATCTACCCTAATCTCCAACAACAAACACCCCCTTCACCTCCAACTCACCCCCTCCTAATCTACCCTGATCTCCAACACCAAACACCCCCTTCACCTCCAACTCACCCCCTCCTAATCTACCCTGATCCCCATCACCAAACACCACCTTCACCTCCAACTCACCCCCTCCTAATCTACACTGATCCCCAACACCAAACACCCCCTTCACCTCCAACTCACCCTCTCCTAATCTACCCTGATCCCCAACACCAAACACCCCCTTCACCTCCAACTCACCCCCCTCCTAATCTACCCTGATCTCCAACACCAAACACCCCCTTCACCACCAACTCACCCCCCTCCTAACCTACCCTGATCCCCAACACCAAACACCCCCTTCACCTCCAACTCACCCCCCTCCTAACCTACCCTGATCTCCAAAACCAAACACCCCCTTCACCTCCAACTCACCCCCTCCTAACCTACCCTGATCCCCAACACCAAACACCCCCTTCACCTCCAACTCACCCCCCTCCTAATCTACCCTGATCTCCAACACCAAACACCCCCTTCACCTCCAACTCACCCCCTCCTAACCTACCCTGATCCTCAACACCAAACACCCCCTTCACCTCCAACTCACCCCCTCCTAACCTACCCTGATCCCCAACACCAAACACCCCCTTCACCTCCAAGTCACCCTGTCCTAATCTACCCTGATCTCCAACACCAAACACCCCCTTCACCTCCAACTCATCCCCCTCCTAACCTACCCTGATCTCCAACACCAAACACCCCCTTCACCTCCAACTCACCCCCTCCTAACCTACCCTGATCTCCAACACCAAACACCCCCTTCACCTCCAACTCACCCCCCTCCTAACCTACCCTGATCTCCAACACCAAACACCCCCTTCACCTCCAACTCACCCCCTCCTAACCTACCCTGATCTCCAACACCAAACACCCCCTTCACCTCCAACTCACCCCCCTCCTAACCTACCCTGATCTCCAACACCAAACACCCCCTTCACCTCCAACTCACCCCCTCCTAATCTACCCTGATCTCCAACACCAAACACCCCCTTCACCTCCAACTCACCCCCTCCTAACCTACCCTGATCTCCAACACCAAACACCCCCTTCACCTCCAACTCACCCCCCTCCTAATCTACCCTGATCTCCAACACCAAACACCCCCTTCACCTTCAACTCACCCCCTCCTAACCTACCCTGATCCTCAACACCAAACACCCCCTTCACGTCCAACTCACCCCCTCCTAACCTACCCTGATCTCTAAAACACCAAACAACCCCTTCACCTCCAACTCACCCCCCTCCTAATCTACCCTGATCTCCAACACCAAACACCCCCTTCACCTCCAACTCACCCCCTCCTAACCTACCCTGATCCCCAACACCAAACACCCCCTTCACCTCCAACTCACCCCCTCCTAACCTACCCTGATCCCCAACACCAAACACCCCCTTCACCTCCAACTCACCCCCCTCCTAATCTACCCTGATCCCCAACACCAAACACCCCCTTCACCTCCAACTCACCCCCTCCTAACCTACCCTGATCTCCAACACCAAACACCCCCTTCACCTCCAACTCACCCCCTCCTAATCTACCCTGATCTCCAACACCAAACACCCCCTTCACCTCCAACTCACCCCCTCCTAATCTACCCTGATCCCCAACACCAAACACCCCCTTCACCTCCAACTCACCCCCTCCTAACCTACCCTGATCTCCAACACCAAACACCCCCTTCACCTCCAACTCACCCCCTCCTAACCTACACTGATCTCCAACACCAAACACCCCCTTCACCTCCAACTCACCCCCCTCCTAATCTACCCTGATCCCCAACACCAAACACCCCCTTCACCTCCAACTCACCCCCTCCTAACCTACCCTGATCTCCAACACCAAACACCCTCTTCACCACCAACTCACCCCCTCCTAACCTACCCTGATCTCCAACACCAAACACCCCCTTCACCTCCAACTCACCCCCCTCCTAATCTACCCTGATCTCCAACACCAAACACCCCCTTCACCTCCAACTCCCCCTCTGCTAATCTACCCTGATCTCCAACACCAAACACCCCCTTCACCTCCAACTCACCCCCTACTAACCTACCCTGATCCCCAACACCCAACCCCCCTTCACCTACAACTCACCCCCCTCCTAACCTACACTGATCTCCAACACCAAACACCCCCTTCACCTCCAACTCCCCCTCTGCTAATCTACCCCGATCCCCAACACCCAACCCCCCCTTCACCTACAACTCACCCCCCTCCTAACCTACCCTGATCCCCAACACCAAACACCCCCTTCACCTCCAACTCACCCCCCTCCTAACCTACCCTGATCCCCAACACCAAACACCCCCTTCACCTCCAACTCACCCCCTCCTAACCTACCCTGATCCCCAACAACAAACACCCCCTTCACCTCCAACTCACCCCCCTCCTAACCTACCCTGATCTCCAACACCAAACACCCCCTTCACCTCCAACTCACCCTCTCCTAATCTACCCTGATCTCCAACACCAAACACCCCCTTCACCTCCAACTCACCCCCTCCTAACCTACCCTGATCTCCAACACCAAACACCCCCTTCACCTCCAACTCACCCCCCTCCTAACCTACCCTGATCTCCAACACCAAACACCCCCTTCACCTCCAACTCACCCCCTCCTAATCTACCCTAATCTCCAACAACAAACACCCCCTTCACCTCCAACTCACCCCCTACTAACCTACCCTGATCCCCAACACCAAACACCACCTTCACCTCCAACTCACCCTCTCCTAATCTACCCTGATCTCCAACACCACTCACCCCCTTCACCTCCAACTCACCCCCTCCTAATCTACCCTGATCTCCAACACCAAACACCCCCTTCACCTCCAACTCACCCCCTCCTAATCTACCCTGATCCCCATCACCAAACACCACCTTCACCTCCAACTCACCCCCTCCTAATCTACACTGATCCCCAACACCAAACACCCCCTTCACCTCCAACTCACCCTCTCCTAATCTACCCTGATCCCCAACACCAAACACCCCCTTCACCTCCAACTCACCCCCCTCCTAATCTACCCTGATCTCCAACACCAAACACCCCCTTCACCACCAACTCACCCCCCTCCTAACCTACCCTGATCCCCAACACCAAACACCCCCTTCACCTCCAACTCACCCCCCTCCTAACCTACCCTGATCTCCAACACCAAACACCCCCTTCACCTCCAACTCACCCCCTCCTAACCTACCCTGATCCCCAACACCAAACACCCCCTTCACCTCCAACTCATCTCCTCCTAACCTACCCTGATCTCCAACACCAAACACCCCCTTCACCTCCAACTCACCCCCTCCTAACCTACCCTGATCTCCAACACCAAACACCCCCTTCACCTCCAACTCACCTCCTCCTAACCTACCCTGATCTCCAACGCCAAACACCCCCTTCACCTCCAACTCACCCCCCTCCTAATCTACCCTGATCTCCAACGCCAAACACCCCCTTCACCTCCAACTCACCCCCTCCTAACCTACCCTGATCCCCAACACCAAACACCCCCTTCACCTCCAACTCACCCCCCTCCTAACCTACCCTGATCTCCAACACCAAACACCCCCTTCACCTCCAACTCACCCCCCTCCTAACCTACGCTGATCTCCAACACCAAACACCCCCTTCACCTCCAACTCACCCCCCTCCTAACCTACCCTGATCTCCAACACCAAACACCCCCTTCACCTCCAACTCACCCCCTCCTAATCTACCCTGATCTCCAACACCAAACACCCCCTTCACCTCCAACTCACCCCCTACTAACCTACCCTGATCCCCAACACCAAACACCCCCTTCACCTCCAACTCACCCTCTCCTAATCTACCCTGATCTCCAACACCAAACAACCCCTTCACCTCCAACTCACCCTCTCCTAATCTACCCTGATCTCCAACAACAAACACCCCCTTCACCTCCAACTCACCCCCTCCTAACCTACCCTGATCTCCAACACCAAACACCCCCTTCACCTCCAACTCACCCTCTCCTAACCTACCCTGATCCCCAACACCAAACACCCCCTTCACCTCCAACTCACCCCCTCCTAATCTACCCTGATCCCCATCACCAAACACCACCTTCACCTCCAACTCACCCCCTCCTAACCTACCCTGATCTCCAACACCAAACACCCCCTTCACCTCCAACTCACCTCCTCCTAACCTACCCTGATCTCCAACACCAAACACCCCCTTCACCTCCAACTCACCCCCCTCCTAATCTACCCTGATCTCCAACGCCAAACACCCCCTTCACCTCCAACTCACCCCCTCCTAATCTACCCTGATCTCCAACACCAAACACCCCCTTCACCTACAACTCATCCTCTCCTAATCTACCCTGATCTCCAACACCAAACACCCCCTTCACCTCCAACTCACCCCCTACTAACCTACCCTGATCTCCAACACCAAACACCCCCTTCACCTCCAAATCACCCCCCTCCTAACCTACACTGATCTCCAACACCAAACACCCCCTTCACCTCCAACTCACCCTCTCCTAACCTACCCTGATCTCCAACACCAAACACCCCCTTCACCTCCAACTCACCCCCCTCCTAATCTACCCTGATCCCCAACACCAAACACCCCCTTCACCTCCAACTCACCCCCTCCTAACCTACCCTGATCCCCAACACCAAACACCCCCTTCACCTCCAACTCACCCCCCTCCTAATCTACCCTGATCTCCAACACCAAACACCCCCTTCACCTCCAACTCACCCTCTCCTAACCTACCCTGATCTCCAACACCAAACACCCCCTTCACCTCCAACTCACCCCCTCCTAACCTACACTGATCTCCAACACCAAACACCCCCTTCACCTCCAACTCACCCCCTCCTAACCTACCCTGATCTCCAACACCAAACACCCCCTTCACCTCCAACTCACCCCCTACTAATCTACCCTGATCTCCAACACCAAACACCCCCTTCACCTCCAACTCACCCCCTCCTAATCTACCCCGATCTCCAACACCAAACACCCCCTTCACCTCCAACTCACCCCCTCCTAATCTACCCTGATCCCCAACACCCAACCCCCCCTTCACCTACAACTCACCCCCCTCCTAACCTACCCTGACCCCCAACACCAAACACCCCCTTCACCTCCAACTCACCCCCTCCTAACCTACCCTGATCTCCAACACCAAACACCCCCTTAACCTCCAACTCACCCTCTCCTAATCTACCCTGATCTTCAACACCAAACACCCCCTTCACCTCCAACTCACCCCCTCCTAACCTACCCTGATCCCCAACACCAAACACCCCCTTCACCTCCAACTCACCCCCCTCCTAACCTACCCTGATCCCCAACACCAAACACCCCCTTCACCTCCAACTCACCCCCTCCTAATCTACCCTGATCTCCAACACCAAACACCCCCTTCACCTCCAACTCACCCCCTCCTAATCTACCCTGATCTCCAACACCAAACACCCCCTTCACCTCCAACTCACCCCCCTCCTAACCTACCCTGATCTCCAACACCAAACACCCCCTTCACCTCCAACTCACCCCCTACTAATCTACCCTGATCTCCAACACCAAACACCCCCTTCACCTCCAACTCACCTCCCTCCTAACCTACCCTGATCTCCAACACCAAACACCCCCTTCACCTCCAACTCACCCCCTACTAATCTACCCTGATCTCCAACACCAAACACCCCCTTCACCTCCAACTCACCCCCCTCCTAACCTACCCTGATCTCCAACACCAAACACCCCCTTCACCTCCAACTCACCCCCTACTAATCTACCCTGATCTCCAACACCAAACACCCCCTTCACCTCCAACTCACCCCCCTCCTAACCTACCCTGATCTCCAACACCAAACACCCCCTTCACCTCCAACTCACCCTCTCCTAATCTACCCTGATCCCCAACACCCAACCCCCCCTTCACCTACAACTCACCCCCTTCCTAACCTACCCTGACCCCCAACACCAAACACCCCCTTCACCTCCAACTCACCCTCTCCTAATCTACCCTAATCTCCAACACCAAACACCCCCTTCACCTCCAACTCACCCCCCTCCTAACCTACCCTGGTCCCCAACACCAAACACCCCCTTCACCTCCAACTCACCCTCTCCTAATCTACCCCGATCTCCAACACCAAACACCCCCTTCACCTCCAACTCACCCTCTCCTAATCTACCCTGATCCCCAACACCAAACACCCCCTTCACCTCCAACTCACCCCCTACTAACCTACCCTGATCTCCAACACCAAACACCCCCTTCACCTCCAACTCACCCTCTCCTAACCTACCCTGATCCCCAACACCAAACACCCCCTTCACCTCCAACTCACCCTCTCCTAATCTACCCTGATCTCCAACACCAAACACCCCCTTCACCTCCAACTCACCCTCTCCTAACCTACCCTGATCCCCAACACCAAACACCCCCTTCACCTCCAACTCACCCTCTCCTAACCTACCCTGATCCCCAACACCAAACACCCCCTTCACCTCCAACTCACCCCTCCTAACCTACCCTGATCTCCAACACCAAACACCCCCTTCACCTCCAACTCACCCCCCTCCTAATCTACCCTGATCTCCAACACCAAACACCCCCTTCACCTCCAACTCACCCCCTCCTAACCTACCCTGATCTCCAACACCAAACACCCCCTTCACCTCCAACTCACCCTCTCCTAACCTACCCTGATCCCCAACACCAAACACCCCCTTCACCTACAACTCACCCCCTCCTAATCTACCCTGATCTCCAACACCAAACACCCCCTTCACCTCCAACTCACCTCCTCCTAACCTACCCTGATCCCCAACACCAAACACCTCCTTCACCTCCAACTCACCCCCCTCCTAACCTACCCTGATCTCCAACACCAAACACCCCCTTCACCTCCAACTCACCCCCCTCCTAACCTACCCTGATCTCCAACACCAAACACCCCCTTCACCTCCAACTCACCCCCCTCCTAACCTACCCTGATCCCCAACACCAAACACCCCCTTCACCTCCAAGTCACCTCCTCCTAACCTACCCTGATCTCCAACACCAAACACCCCCTTCACCTACAACTCACCCCCTCCTAATCTACCCTGATCCCCTACGCCAAACACCCCCTTCACCTCCAACTCACCCCCCTCCTAACCTACCCTGATCTCCAACACCAAACACCCCCTTTACCTCCAAGGCACCTCCTCCTAACCTACCCTGATCCCCAACACCAAACACCCCCTTCACCTCCAACTCACCCCCCTTCTAACCTACCCTGATCCCCAACACCAAACACCCCCTTCACCTCCAACTCACCTCCTCCTAACCTACCCTGATCTCCAACACCAAACACCCCCTTCACCTCCAACTCACCCTCTCCTAACCTACCCTGATCTCCAACACCAAACACCCCCTTCACCTCCAACTCACCCCCTCCTAACCTACCCTGATCTCCAACACCAAACACCCCCTTCACCTCCAACTCACCCCCTCCTAACCTACCCTGATCCCCAACACCAATCACCCCCTTCACCTCCAACTCACCCCCTCCTAATCTACCCTGATCCCCAACACCAAACACCCCCTTCACCTCCAACTCACCCCCTCCTAATCTACCCTGATCCCCAACACCAATCACCCCCTTCACCTCCAACTCACCCCCTCCTAACCTACCCTGATCTCCAACACCAAACACCCCCTTCATCTCCAACTCACCCCCTCCTAACCTACCCTGATCTCCAACACCAAACACCCCCTTCACCTCCAACTCACCCCCTCCTAACCTACCCTGATCTCCAACACCAAACACCCCCTTCACCTCCAACTCACCCCCTCCTAACCTACCCTGATCTCCAACATTAAACACCCCTTCACCTCCAACTCACCCTCTCCTAATCTACCCTGATCTCCAACACCAAACACCCCCTTCACCTCCAACTCACCCCCCTCCTAACCTACCCTGATCCCCAACACCAAACACCCCCTTCACCTCCAACTCACCCCCTCCTAACCTACCCTGATCCCCAACACGAAACACCCCCTTCACCTCACCCCCTCCTAACCTACCCTGATCTCCAACACCAAACACCCCCTTCACCTCCAACTCACCCCCTCCTAACCTACCCTGATCCCCAACACCAAACACCCCCTTCACCTCCAACTCACCCCCCTCCTAATCTACCCTGATCTCCAACACCAAACACCCCCTTCACCTCCAACTCACCCCCCTCCTAACCTACCCCGATCTCCAACACCAAACACCCCCTTCACCTCCAACTCACCCTCTCCTAATCTACCCTGATCTCCAACACCAAACACCCCCTTCACCTCCAACTCACCCCCTCCTAATCTACCCTGATCTCCAACACCAAACACCCCCTTCACCTCCAACTCACCCCCCTCCTAACCTACCCTGATCTCCAACACCAAACACCCCCTTCACCTCCAACTCACCCCCCTCCTAACCTACCCCGATCCCCAACACCAAACACCCCCTTCACCTCCAACTCACCCTCTCCTAACCTACCCTGATCTCCAACACCAAACACCCCCTTCACCTCCAACTCACCCCCCTCCTAACCTACCCCGATCTCCAACACCAAACACCCCCTTCACCTCCAACTCACCCTCTCCTAATCTACCCTGATCTCCAACACCAAACACCCCCTTCACCTCCAACTCACCCCCTCCTAACCTACCCTGATCCCCAAAACCAAACATTCCCTTCACCTCCATCTCACCCCCTCCTAACCTACCCTGATCTCCAACACCAAACACCCCCTTCACCTCCAACTCACCTCCTCCTAATCTAGCCTGATCTCCAACACCAAACACCCCCTTCACCTCCAACTCACCCCCCTCCTAACCTACCCTGATCTCCAACACCAAACACCCCCTTCACCTCCAACTCACCCCCTCCTAACCTACCCTGATCCCCAACACCAAACACCCCCTTCACCTCCAACTCACCCCCCTCCTAACCTACCCTGATCTCCAACACCAAACACCCCCTTCACCTCCAACTCACCCCCTCCTAACCTACCCTGATCCCCAACACCAAACACCCCCTTCACCTCCAACTCACCCCCTCCTAACCTACCCTGATCCCCAACACCAAACACCCCCTTCACCTTCAACTCACCCCCCTCCTAATCTACCCTGATCTCCAACACCAAACACCCCCTTCACCTCCAACTCACCCCCTCCTAACCTACCCTGATCCCCAACACCAAACACCCCCTTCACCTCCAACTCACCCCCCTACTAACCTACCCTGATCTCCAACACCAAACACCCCCTTCACCTCCAACTCACCCCCCTCCTAATCTACCCTGATCCCCAACACCAAACACCCCCTTCACCTCCAACTCACCTCCTCCTAACCTACCCTGATCTCCAACAACAAACACCCCCTTCACCTCCAACTCACCCTCTCCTAACCTACCCTGATCCCCAACACCAAACACCCCCTTCACCTCCAACTCACCCCCTCCTAATCTACCCTGATCCCCTACGCCAAACACCCCCTTCACCTCCAACTCACCCCCCTCCTAACCTACACTGATCTCCAACACCAAACACCCCCTTCACCTCCAACTCACCCCCCTCCTAACCTACCCTGATCTCCAACACCAAACACCCCCTTCACCTCCAACTCACCCCCCTCCTAACCTACCCTGATCCCCAACACCAAACACCCCCTTCACCTCCAACTCACCCTCTCCTAACCTACCCTGATCTCCAACACCAAACACCCCCTTCACCTCCAACTCACCCCTCCTAACCTACCCTGATATCCAGCACCAAACACCCCCTTCACCTCCAACTCACCCCTCCTAACCTACCCTGATCCCCAACACCAAACACCCCCTTCACCTCCAAATCACCCCCTCCTAACCTACCCTGATCTCCAACACCAAACACCCCCTTCACCTCCAACTCACCTCCTCCTAACCTACCCTGATCTCCAACAACAAACACCTATTCACCTCCAACTCACCCCTCCTAACCTACCCTGATCTCCAACACCAAACACCCCCTTCACCTCCAACTCACCCCCTCCTAACCTACCCTGATCTCCAACACCAAACACCCCCTTCACCTCCAACTCACCCCCTCCTAACCTACCCTGATCCCCAACACCAAACACCCCCTTCACCTCCAACTCACCCCCTCCTAACCTACCCTGATCTCCAACACCAAACACCCCCTTCACCTCCAACTCACCGCCTCCTAACCTACCCTGATCTCCAGCACCAAACACCCCCTTCACCTCCAACTCACCCCCTCCTAATCTACCCTGATCCCCAACACCAAACACCCCTTCACCTCCAACTCACCCCCTCCTAACCTACCCTAATCCCCAACACCAAACACCCCCTTCACCTCCAACTCACCCTCTCCTAACCTACCCTGATCCCCAACACCAAACACCCCCTTCACCTCTAACTCACCCCCTCCTAACCTACCCTGATCTCCAACACCAAACACCCCCTTCACCTCCAACTCACCCCCCTCCTAATCTACCCTGATCTCCAACACCAAACACCCCCTTCACCTCAAACTCACCCCCTCCTAACCTACCCTGATCCCCAACACCAAACACCCCCTTCACCTCCAACTCACCCCCCTCCTAATCTACCCTGATCTCCAACACCAAACACCCCCTTAACCTCCAACTCACCCTCTCCTAATCTACCCTGATCCCCAACACCAAACACCCCCTTCACCTCCAACTCACCCTCTCCTAACCTACCCTGATCTCCAACACCAAACACCCCCTTCACCTCCAACTCACCCCCCTCCTAACCTACCCTGATCTCCAACACCAAACACCCCCTTCACCTCCAACTCACCCCCCTCCTAACCTACCCTGATCTCCAACACCAAACACCCCCTTCACCTCCAACTCACCCCCCTCCTAACCTACCCTGATCTCCAACACCAAACACCCCCTTCACCTCCAACTCACCCCCCTCCTAACCTACCCTGATCTCCAACACCAAACACCCCCTTCACCTCCAACCCACCCCCCTCCTAACCTACCCTGATCTCCAACACCAAACACCCCCTTCACCTCCAACTCACCCCCCTCCTAACCTACCCTGATCCCCAACACCAAACACCCCCTTCACCTCCAACTCACCCCCCTCCTAACCTACCCTGATCTCCAACACCAAACACCCCCTTCACCTCCAACTCACCCCCTCCTAACCTACCCTGATCCCCAACACCAAACACCCCCTTCACCTCCAAATCACCCCCTCCTAACCTACCCTGATCCCCAACAACAAACACCCCCTTCACCTCCAACTCACCCCCTCCTAACCTACCCTGATCCCCAACACCAAACACCCCCTTCACCTCCAACTCACCCCCTCCTAACCTACCCTGATCTCCAACACCAAACACCCCCTTCACCTCCAACTCACCCCCTCCTAACCTACCCTGATCCCCAACACCAAACACCCCCTTCACCTCCAACTCACCCCCTCCTAACCTACCCTGATCCCCAACACCAAACACCCCCTTCACCTCCAACTCACCCCCTCCTAACCTACCCTGATCCCCAACACCAAACATTCCCTTCACCTCCATCTCACCCCCTCCTAACCTACCCTGATCTCCAACACCAAACACCCCTTCACCTCCAACTCACCTCCTCCTAACCTACCCTGATCTCCAACACCAAACACCCCCTTCACCTCCAACTCACCCCCCTCCTAACCTACCCTGATCTCCAACAACAAACACCCCCTTCACCTCCAACTCACCCCCTCCTAACCTACCCTGATCCCCAACACCAAACACCCCCTTCACCTCCAACTCACCCCCCTCCTAACCTACCCTGATCTCCAACACCAAACACCCCCTTCACCTCCAACTCACCCCCTCCTAACCTACCCTGATCCCCAACACCAAACACCCCCTTCACCTCCAACTCACCCCCTCCTAACCTACCCTGATCCCCAACACCAAACACCCCCTTCACCTCCAACTCACCCCCCTCCTAATCTACCCTGATCTCCAACACCAAACACCCCCTTCACCTCCAACTCACACCCTCCTAACCTACCCTGATCCCCAACACCAAACACCCCCTTCACCTCCAACTCACCCCCCTACTAACCTACCCTGATCTCCAACACCAAACACCCCCTTCACCTCCAACTCACCCCCCTCCTAATCTACCCTGATCCCCAACACCAAACACCCCCTTCACCTCCAACTCACCTCCTCCTAACCTACCCTGATCTCCAACAACAAACACCCCCTTCACCTCCAACTCACCCCCTCCTAATCTACCCTGATCCCCTACGCCAAACACCCCCTTCACCTCCAACTCACCCTCTCCTAACCTACCCTGATCTCCAACACCAAACACCCCCTTCACCTCCAACTCACCCCTCCTAACCTACCCTGATATCCAAAACCAAACACCCCCTTCACCTCCAACTCACCCCCTCCTAACCTACCCTGATCCCCAACACCAATAACCCCCTTCACCTCCAACTCACCCTCTCCTAACCTACCCTGATCTCCAACACCAAACACCCCCTTCACCTCCAACTCACCTCCTCCTAACCTACCCTGATCTCCAACAACAAACACCTATTCACCTCCAACTCACCCCTCCTAACCTACCCTGATCTCCAACACCAAACACCCCCTTCACCTCCAACTCACCCCCTCCTAACCTACCCTGATCTCCAACACCAAACACCCCCTTCACCTCCAACTCACCCCCTCCTAACCTACCCTGATCCCCAACACCAAACACCCCCTTCACCTCCAACTCACCCCCTCCTAACCTACCCTGATCTCCAACACCAAACACCCCCTTCACCTCCAACTCACCGCCTCCTAACCTACCCTGATCTCCAGCACCAAACACCCCCTTCACCTCCAACTCACCCCCTCCTAATCTACCCTGATCCCCAACACCAAACACCCCTTCACCTCCAACTCACCCCCTCCTAACCTACCCTGATCCCCAACACCAAACACCCCCTTCACCTCCAACTCACCCTCTCCTAACCTACCCTGATCTCCAACACCAAACACCCCCTTCACCTCCAACTCACCCCCTCCTAACCTACCCTGATCCCCAACACCAAACACCCCCTTCACCTCCAACTCACCCCCCTCCTAATCTACCCTGATCTCCAACACCAAACACCCCCTTAACCTCCATCTCACCCTCTCCTAATCTACCCTGATCCCCAACACCAAACACCCCCTTCACCTCCAACTCACCCTCTCCTAACCTACCCTGATCTCCAACACCAAACACCCTCTTCACCTCCAACTCACCCCCCTCCTAACCTACCCTGATCTCCAACACCAAACACCCCCTTCACCTCCAACTCACCCCCCTCCTAACCTACCCTGATCTCCAACACCAAACACCCCCTTCACCTCCAACTCACCCCCCTCCTAACCTACCCTGATCTCCAACACCAAACACCCCCTTCACCTCCAACTCACCCCCCTCCTAACCTACCCTGATCTCCAACACCAAACACCCCCTTCACCTCCAACTCACCCCCCTCCTAACCTACCCTGATCTCCAACACCAAACACCCCCTTCACCTCCAACTCACCCCCCTCCTAACCTACCCTGATCCCCAACACCAAACACCCCCTTCACCTCCAACTCACCCCCCTCCTAACCTACCCTGATCTCCAACACCAAACACCCCCTTCACCTCCAACTCACCCCCCTCCTAACCTACCCTGATCCCCAACACCAAACACCCCCTTCACCTCCAAATCACCCCCTCCTAACCTACCCTGATCCCCAACAACAAACACCCCCTTCACCTCCAACTCACCCCCTCCTAACCTACCCTGATCCCCAACACCAAACACCCCCTTCACCTCCAACTCACCCCCCTCCTAACCTACCCTGATCTCCAACACCAAACACCCCCTTCACCTCCAACTCACCCTCTCCTAACCTACCCTGATCTCCAACACCAAACACCCCCTTCACCTCCAACTCACCCCCCTTCTAACCTACCCTGATCTCCAACAACAAACACCCCCTTCACCTCCAACTCACCCCCTCCTAATCTACCCTGATCCCCAACACCAAGCACCCCCTTCACCTCCAACTCACCCCCCTCCTAACCTACACAGATCCAAACACCTCTAACTCACCCAATCCTAATCCTACCCTGATCCCCAACACCCCCTTCAACTCACCCCTTCTAACCTACCCTGATCTTCAACACCAAACACGCCCTTCACCTCCAACTCACCCCCCTCCTAACCTACCCTAATCTCCAAAACCAAACACCCCCTTCACCTCCAACTCACCTCCTCCTAACCTACCCTGATCTCCAACACCAAACACCCCCTTCACCTCCAACTCACCTCCTCCTAACCTACCCTGATGTCCAACAACAAACACCTATTCACCTCCAACTCACCCCTCCTAACCTACCCTGATCTCCAACACCCAACCCCACTTTCACCTCCAACTCATCCCCCTCCTAACCTACCCTGATCTCCAACACCAAACACCCCCTTCACCTCCAACTCACCCCCCTTCCTAACCTACCCTGGTCCAAACACCTCCAACTCACCCAATCCTAATCCTACCCTGATCCCCAAACACCCCCTTCACCTCCAACTCACCCCTTCTAACCTACCCTGATCTCCAGCACCAAACACCCCCTTCACCTCCAACTCACCCCTCCTAACCTACCCTGATCTCCAACACCAAACACCCCCTTCACCTCCAACTCACCCCCCTTCTAACCTACCCTGATCTCCAACACCAAACACGCCCTTCACCTCCAACTCACCCCCCTCCTAACCTACCCTGATCTCCAACACCAAACACCCCCTTCACCTCCAACTCACCTCCTCCTAACCTACCCTGATCTCCAACGCCAAACACCCCCTTCACCTCCAACTCACCCTCTCCTAATCTACCCTAATCTCCAACTCCCCTTTCACCTCCAACTCACCCCCCTCCTAACCTACCCTGATCTCCAACACCAAACTCCCCCTTCACCTCCAACTCACCCTCTCCTAACCTACCCTGATCTCCAACAACAATCACCCCCTTCACCTCCAACTCACCCCCCTCCTAACCTACCCTGATCTCCAACACCAAACACCCCCTTCACCTCCAACTCACCCCCTCCTAACCTACCCTGATCTCCAACACCAAACACCCCCTTCACCTACAACTCACTCCCCTCCTAACCTACCCTGATCTCCAACACCAAACACCCCCTTCACCTCCAACTCATCCCCCTCCTAACCTACCCTGATCTCCAAAACCAAACACCCCCTTCACCTCCAACTCACCCTCTCCTAACCAACCCTGATCTCCAACACCAAACACCCCCTTCACCTCCAACTCACCCCCTCCTAACCTACCCTGATCTCCAACACCAAACACCCCCTTCACCTACAACTCACCTCCCTCCTAACCTACCCTGATCTCCAACACCAATCACCCCCTTCACCTCCAACTCACCTCCTCTTAACCTACCCTGATCTCCAACACCAACACCCCCTTCACCTCCAACTCACCCCGCTCCTAACCTACCCTGATCTCCAACACCAAACACCCCCTTACCTCCAACTCACCCCCCTCCTAACCTACCATGATCTCCAACACCAAACACCCCCATTCACCTCCAACTCACCCTCTCCTAATCTACCCCGATCTACAACACCAAACACCCCCTTCTCCTCCAACTCACCCCCTCCTTATCTACCCTGACCCGAACACCCCCTTCACCTCCAACTCACCCCCCCTTCTAACCTACCCTGATCTCCAACACCAAACACCCCATTCACCTCCAACTCACCCCCTACTAACCTACCCTGATCTCCAACACCAATCACCCCCTTCACCTCCAACTCACCTCCTCTTAACCTACCCTGATCTCCAACACCAACACCCCCTTCACCTCCAACTCACCCCCCTCCTAACCTACCCTGATCTCCAACACCAAACACCCCCTTCACCTCCAACTCACCCCCTCCTAATCTACCCGGATCTCCAACACCAAACACCCCCTTCACCACCAACTCACCCCCCTCCTAACCTACCCTAATCTCCAACACCCAACCCTCCCCCTTCACCTCCAACTCATCCCCCTCATAACCTATTCTGATCTCCAACACCAAGCACCCCCTTCACCTCTAACTCACATGCCTCATAATCTAACCTGATCTCCAACACCAACACCCCCTTCACCTCCAACTCACCTCCTCCTAACCTACCCTGATCTCCAACAACAAACACCTATTCACCTCCAACTCACCCCTCCTAACCTACCCTGATACCCAGCACCAAACACCCCCTTCACCTCCAACTCACCCCCCTCCTAACCTACCCTGATCCCCAACTCCAAGCACCCCCTTAACCTCCAACTCACCCCCCTCCTAACCTACCCTAATCTCCAACAACAAACACCCCCTTCACCTCCAACTCACCCTCTCCTAATCTACCCTGATCTCCAACACCAAACACCCCCTTCACCTCCAACTCACCCCCCTTCTAACCTACCCTGATCTCCAACAACAAACACCCCCTTCACCTCCAACTCACCCCCTCCTAATCTACCCTGATCCCCAACACCAAGCACCCCCTTCACCTCCAACTCACCCCCTCCTAACCTACACAGATCCAAACACCTCTAACTCACCCAATCCTAATCCTACCCTGATCCCCAACACCCCCTTCAACTCACCCCTTCTAACCTACCCTGATCTTCAACACCAAACACGCCCTTCACCTCCAACTCACCCCCCTCCTAACCTACCCTGATCTCCAACACCAAACACCCCCTTCACCTCCAACTCACCCCCCTCCTAACCTACCCTGATCCCCAACACCAAACACCCCCTTACCTCCAACTCACCCCCTCCTAACCTACCCTGATCCCCAACACCAAACACCCCCTTCACCTCCAACTCACCCCTCCTAACCTACCCTGATCTCCAACACCCAACCCCACCTTCACCTCCAACTCATCCCCCTCCTAACCTACCCTGATCTCCAACACCAAACACCCCCTTCACCTCCAACTCACCCCCCTTCCTAACCTACCCTGGTCCAAACACCTCCAACTCACCCAATCCTAATCCTACCCTGATCCCCAAACACCCCCTTCACCTCCAACTCACCCCTCCTAACCTACCCTGATCTCCAACACCAAACACCCCCTTCACCTCCAACTCACCCTCTCCTAATCTACCCTAATCTCCAACTCCCCTTTCACCTCCAACTCACCCCCTCCTAACCTACCCTGATCTCCAACACCAAACTCCCCCTTCACCTCCAACTCACCCTCTCCTAACCTACCCTGATCTCCAACAACAATCACCCCCTTCACCTCCAACTCACCCCCCTCCTAACCTACCCTGATCTCCAACACCAAACACCCCCTTCACCTCCAACTCACCCCCTCCTAACCTACCCTGATCTCCAACACCAAACACCCCCTTCACCTACAACTCACCCCCCTCCTAACCTACCCTGATCTCCAACACCAAACACCCCCTTCACCTCCAACTCATCCCCCTCCTAACCTACCCTGATCTCCAAAACCAAACACCCCCTTCACCTCCAACTCACCCTCTCCTAACCAACCCTGATCTCCAACACCAAACACCCCCTTCACCTCCAACTCACCCCCTCCTAACCTACCCTGATCTCCAACACCAAACACCCCCTTCACCTACAACTCACCTCCCTCCTAACCTACCCTGATCTCAACACCAATCACCCCCTTCACCTCCAACTCACCTCCTCTTAACCTACCCTGATCTCCAACACCAACACCCCCTTCACCTCCAACTCACCCCCCTCCTAACCTACCCTGATCTCCAACACCAAACACCCCCTTACCTCCAACTCACCCCCCTCCTAACCTACCATGATCTCCAACACCAAACACCCCCATTCACCTCCAACTCACCCTCTCCTAATCTACCCCGATCTACAACACCAAACACCCCCTTCACCTCCAACTCACCCCCTCCTTATCTACCCTGACCCGAACACCCCCTTCACCTCCAACTCACCCCCCCCCTTCTAACCTACCCTGATCTCCAACACCAAACACCCCATTCACCTCCAACTCACCCCCTACTAACCTACCCTGATCTCCAACACCAAACGCCCCTTCACCTCCAACTCACCCTCTCCTAATCTACCCTAATCTCCAACACCAAACACCACCTTCACCTCCAACTCACCCCCTCCTAACCTACCCTGATCTCCAACACCAAACACCCCCTTCACCTCCAACTCACCCCCTCCTAACCTACCCTGATCTCCAACACCAAACACCCCCTTCACCTCCAACTCACCCCCTCCTAACCTACCCTGATCTCCAACACCACTCACCCCCTTCACCTCCAACTCACCCCCTCCTAACCTACCCTGATCTCCAACACCAAACACCCCCTTCACCTCCAACTCACCCTCTCCTAATCTACCCTGATCCCCAACACCAAACACCCCCTTCACCTCCAACTCACCCCCTACTAACCTACCCTGATCCCCAACACCAAACACCCCCTTCACCTCCAACTCACCCTCTCCTAATCTACCCTGATCCCCAACACCAAACACCCCCTTCACCTCCAACTCACCCTCTCCTAATCTACCCCGATCTCCAACACCAAACACCACCTTCACCTCCAACTCACCCTCTCCTAATCTACCCTGATCCCCAACACCCAACCCCCCCTTCACCTCCAACTCACCCCCCTCCTAACCTACCCTGATCCCCAACACCAAACACCCCCTTCACCTCCAACTCACCCTCTCCTAATCTACCCTAATCTCCAACACCAAACACCCCCTTCACCTCCAACTCACCCCCCTCCTAACCTACCCTGATCCCCAACACCAAACACCCCCTTCACCTCCAACTCACCCTCTCCTAATCTACCCCGATCTCCAACACCAAACACCCCCTTCGCCTCCAACTCACCCTCTCCTAATCTACCCTGATCCCCAACACCAAACACCCCCTTCACCTCCAACTCACCCCCTACTAACCTACCCTGATCTCCAACACAAAACACCCCCTTCACCTCCAACTCACCCCCCTCCTAATCTACCCTGATCTCCAACAACAAACACCCCCTTCACCTCCAACTCACCCCCCTCCTAACCTACCCTGATCTCCAACACCAAACACCCCCTTCACCTCCAACTCACCCCCCTCCTAACCTACCCTAATCTCCAACACCAAACACCCCCTTCACCTCCAACTCACCCCCTCCTAATCTACCCTGATCTCCAACACCAAACACCCCCTTCACCTCCAACTCACCCCCCTCCTAACTAGGGATGAGCTTCGTGTTCGAGTCGAACATACGTTCGACTCGAACATCGGCTGTTCGATCGTTCGACGAAGATCGAACGATTTGGGCCGTTCGCGCCAAATTCGAGTGACGCGAACGGCCCACAATGCACTACGCCATCGCAGTGTCATCCAGGCGCTGTGATTGGCCAAGCATGCACTGTGACCCCGCATGCTTGGCCAATCACAGCGCCGGCAGCGAGGAGAGCAATGATTGGCCACAGGCAGGATGCCTGTGGCCAATTATTGCTGAGGGTGTTTAGTACACGCCCCACACTATAAAAGGCCGCCAGCACGGCGGCCTAGTGTAGTGTGTTCCGGAGCAGGGATAGAGCAGCATAGGCAGGGACAGTGACTGTTATTTCTTTCTTGCTTAACCTGGATTCCTTTAGTTTAGGGAAAGAGAAGGATAGGTAGGGAGAGTGTCAGTGTGTTTTGTGCTTGTGCTATAGTGTGCTTAAAAAAAACATTTATTCTAGGGACAGAAAACTGTAGGTAGGGACAGTGTCAGTTTCTTTCACTCTGCAAGTCCTTGTTTCCAGGGACCTGGAAGGACAGTGAGTGAATTGTCCTTGTGCTATATTGTGCTTAAAAAAACATTTATTCTAGGGACAGAAAACTGTAGGTAGGGAGAGTGTCAGTTTCTTTCACTCTGCAAGTCCTTGTTTCCAGGGACCTGTAAGGACAGTGAGTGAATTGTCCTTGTGCTATATTTTGCTTAAAAAAAACATTTATTCTAGGGACAGAAAACTGTAGGTAGGGAGAGTGTCAGTTTATTTCACTCTGCAAGTCCTTGTTTCCAGGGACCTGGAAGGACAGTGAGTGAATTCTCCTTGTGCTATATTGTGCTTAAAAAAAACATTTATTCTAGGGACAGAAAACTGTAGGTAGGGACAGTGTCAGTTTCTTTCACTCTGCAAGTCCTTGTTTCCAGGGACCTGTAAGGACAGTGAGTGAATTGTCCTTGTGCTATATTGTGATTAAAAAAAACATTTTTTCTAGGGACAGAAAACTGTAGGTAGGGAGAGTGTTTTTTTTCTTTCACTCTGCAAGTCCTTGTTTCCAGGGACCTGTAAGGACAGTGAGTGAATTGTCCTTGTGCTATATTGTGCTTAAAAAAAACATTTATTCTAGGGACAGAAAACTGTAGGTAGGGAGAGTGTCAGTTTATTTCACTCTGCAAGTCCTTGTTTCCAGGGACCTGGAAGGACAGTGAGTGAATTGTCCTTGTGCTATATTGTGATTAAAAAAAACATTTATTCTAGGGACAGAAAACTGTAGGTAGGGAGAGTGTCAGTTTATTTCACTCTGCAAGTCCTTGTTTCCAGGGACCTGGAAGGACAGTGAGTGAATTGTCCTTGTGCTATATTGTGATTAAAAAAAACATTTTTTCTAGGGACAGAAAACTGTAGGTAGGGAGAGTGTTTTTTTTCTTTCACTCTGCAAGTCCTTGTTTCTAGGGACCTGTAAGGACAGTGAGTGAATTGTCCTTATGCTATATTGTGCTTAAAAAAAACATTTATTCTAGGGACAGAAAACTGTAGGTAGGGAGAGTGTCAGTTTATTTCACTCTGCAAGTCCTTGTTTCCAGGGACCTGGAAGGACAGTGAGTGAATTGTCCTTGTGCTATATTGTGATTAAAAAAAACATTTTTTCTAGGGACAGAAAACTGTAGGTAGGGAGAGTGTTTTTTTTCTTTCACTCTGCAAGTCCTTGTTTCCAGGGACCTGTAAGGACAGTGAGTGAATTGTCCTTGTGCTATATTGTGATTAAAAAAAACATTTTTTCTAGGGACAGAAAACTGTAGGTAGGGAGAGTGTTTTTTTTCTTTCACTCTGCAAGTCCTTGTTTCCAGGGACCTGGAAGGACAGTGAGTGAATTGTCCTTGTGCTATATTGTGCTTAAAAAAAACATTTATTCTAGGGACAGAAAACTGTAGGTAGGGAGAGTGTCAGTTTATTTCACTCTGCAAGTCCTTGTTTCCAGGGACCTGGAAGGACAGTGAGTGAATTGTCCTTGTGTTATATTGTGATTAAAAAAAACATTTTTTCTAGGGACAGAAAACTGTAGGTAGGGAGAGTGTCAGTTTCTTTCACTCTGCAAGTCCTTGTTTCCAGGGACCTGTAAGGACAGTGAGTGAATTGTCCTTGTGCTATATTGTGCTTAAAAAAAACATTTATTCTAGGGACAGAAAACTGTAGGTAGGGAGAGTGTCAGTTTATTTCACTCTGCAAGTCCTTGTTTCCAGGGACCTGGAAGGACAGTGAGTGAATTGTCCTTGTGCTATATTGTGATTAAAAAAAACATTTTTTCTAGGGACAGAAAACTGTAGGTAGGGAGAGTGTTTTTTTTCTTTCACTCTGCAAGTCCTTGTTTCCAGGGACCTGGAAGGACAGTGAGTGAATTCTCCTTGTGCTATATTGTGATTAAAAAAAACATTTTTTCTAGGGACAGAAAACTGTAGGTAGGGAGAGTGTTTTTTTTCTTTCACTCTGCAAGTCCTTGTTTCCAGGGACCTGTAAGGACAGTGAGTGAATTCTCCTTGTGCTATATTGTGATTAAAAAAAACATTTTTTCTAGGGACAGAAAACTGTAGGTAGGGAGAGTGTCAGTTTCTTTCACTGTGAAAGTCCTTGTTTCAAGGGACAGAGAAGGACACCTGAAGGTAGCCCTTATTGCTTTTTTCCCATCTCCCTGCAGGCCATCTATTAGAATGTCTGGAAGGCAAACAAGGAGAGGCAGACAGTCAGGAGGCAATAAAAGAGGGCAAGCAGGCTCTGTGTCTGGGGGCAACAGTGCTGGTCGTGGACGCGGTGCATTGTCATCAGCACATGGCCATGGGACACGCTTGTCCTTCTTTTCGGCAGCTGGACATGTTGAGCCACATCATGCCGAAGACTTGGTAGAGTGGATGACCAAGCCCTCCTCCTCCTCCTCATCCTCTCTCACCCAGGCTCAGGGTACTGGAAAAGCAGCTGCCAAAGCGTCGTCTTCCCTGGTATCAATGTCAGACAAATCATCAGTCACTCCTTCCCTAGACCCACCATGTCCTCCTCCTGAGGAGTCCCCCGAACTGTTTGAGCACAGTGTTGGGTACATGCTCCAGGAGGATGCCCAGCGTTTCGAAGGGTCTGATGATGAAACCCAGCTAGAGGAAGGCAGTAGCGTGAGAGCAGACAGAGGGGATGCTCAAGAAGGACACCAATCTGGCAGTCATGTTCCAGCAGCTGCAGCATACTGCCAGATTGGCTCCAGTGAAGAGGAGGGAGGGGATGATGAGGTCACTGACTCCACGTGGGTGCCTAATAGGAGAGAGGAGGAGGAGGAGGATGAGGAGGAGGCACATCTCCAACGAGGCAGGATGCCCTTTGGTGGCCAGCGTAAGGGCAGTACACCGACGGAATCACACCGCAGAGCTCCGCCTGTGCAGGGCGCTGCCTCTGCCCGTCATTCAAAAAGTTCTTTGGTGTGGGCCTTTTTTGAGGCTAGTGCATCAGATCGCACAGCTGCTGTTTGCAACATATGTCTCAAGCGTATATCGCGTGGCCAAAACATCAGCCGCTTGGGTACCACATGCCTGACCAGACATATGTTGACCTGCCATGCAGCTCGTTGGCAAGCCTACCTCAAAGACCCACACCAAAGAACAAAGCGGACCTCTCCTTGCACCGCATCAGCTGGGATCTCCAACCCCACTATAACTTCAGTCCTCTCTGAAACATGCACTGAGAGGAATGAAGGTGTAGAATTAGGTGTGTCACAGCCAAGTACTTGCGCCCACTCTGCTAGCAGTACACCGACGTCCGATTCTAGCAGGCAAATTTCCCTGCCCCAGCTGCTGGACCGTCGAAAGAAGTTCACTCCCAGCCATCCACATGCCCAGCGGTTGAATGCTAGCTTGGCTAAATTGCTAGCGCTTCAACTGCTGCCTTTTCAGTTGGTAGACTCGGCCCCCTTCCGTGAGTTTGTGCAATGTGCAGTTCCTCAGTGGCAGGTTCCCAAACGCCACTTTTTCTCACGGAAGGCTATTCCGGCTCTCTACCGGCATGTGGAAGGCAATGTCTTGGCCTCGCTGGACAGGGCGGTCAGCGGTAAGGTGCATATTACCGCTGACTCATGGTCCAGCAGGCATGGACAGGGACGTTACCTTTCTTTCACGGCCCATTGGGTCACTCTTTTGGCAGCTGGGAAGGATTCAGGACAAGGTGCAGTAGTGTTGGAGGTTGTCCCACCGCCACGCCTCCAAAATGCTACTACTGGTTGTGACACACCTCTCTCCTCCACCCCCTCCTCTTCTTCTTCCTCCATGGCCTCTTCCTGTGGTTTGTCCTATGAACCAGCGGTGCTCCGTAGCCGTTCACGGGGCTACGCAAGTACGCAGGCAAAAAGATGCCATGCCGTGCTTGCGCTGGTGTGTTTGGGGGACAGAAGCCACACTGGGGCAGAGGTCCTGTCTGCTCTGCAGGGCCAGGCCGAGAGGTGGTTGACGCCACGCCAGCTTAAGCCAGGAATGGTGGTTTGCGACAATGGCACCAACCTCCTCTCCGCCCTCCGACAGGGACAACTGACCCATGTGCCCTGTGTGGCTCACGTCCTTAACCTGGTGGTGCAGCGCTTCTTGGGCAGGTACCCGGGCTTACAGGATGTCCTGAGGCAGGCCAGGAAAGTCTGTGTGCATTTCCGCAGATCTTATAATGCCAGTGCTCGCCTGGCTGAGCTGCAAAAGGAGTTGAACCTGCCCAAGAACCGCCTTATATGTGACATGCCCACCAGGTGGAACTCAACGTTGGCCATGCTGCAGCGGCTGCACACGCAGCAGAGGGCCATCAATGAGTACCTGTGCGACTACGGCACCAGGACAGGGTCAGGGGAGCTTGGTTTTTTTTCTCCACGCCAGTGGGGCATGATCAGGGATGCATGCACTGTCCTGGCACCATTTGAGGAGGCCACGAGGATGGTGAGCAGTGACAGTGCATGCATCAGTGACACTGTACCTCTTGTCCACCTGTTGGAGCACACGCTGCGTGGAATAATGGACAGGGCACTTGAGGAAGAACAGAGGCAGGAAGAGGAGGACTTCCTTGCCTCTCAAGGCCCCCTTTACCCAGACAGTGTTCCTTCTGTCCCACCCATCGCACAGGAAGAGGAGGAGGAGGAGGAGGAGGAGGAGGAGGATTGTGTCAGCATGGAGGTGGAGGCTGGCACTCAGCATCATCAGCAGCAGTCTTTTAGGGATGATTTACAGTCCCAAGAAACCAGTGGACTTGTACGTGGCTGGGAGGAGGTGGCTGCGGATCATGTCGTCCTTAGTGACCCAGAGGACTCCGGAGCGAATGCCTCAGCAAACCTACGCTGCATGGCCTCCCTGATCCTGCAAAGTCTGCGGAAGGATCCTCGTATTCTTCGGATCAAGGAGAGGGACCATTACTGGCTGGCCACTCTCCTTGATCCACGGTACAAGGGTAAGGTTGCGGACCTTATGTTACCGTCGCAGAGGGAGCAGAGGATGAGACAACTCCGGGAGGCCTTGCAGAAAGGTCTGTGCAACGCGTTCCCAGAGACTGGGAGGTTGCAAACTCCTGGTCCTGGACAACGAGTTGCTGAGGCTTCGGCCAGTCAAAGAAGGAGCGGTGGGGAAGGTGGCCGTCTGACCGATGCGTTCAGACAATTCTTTAGTCCGCAGCCCCAAAGTATGATCGGTTCCAGCAACCATCGCCAGCGTCTGATAAACATGGTGCAGGAATATCTAGGGGCAAGGTCAGACTTGGACACCTTCCCCACCGAAAATCCTCTGGCTTACTGGGTCTTGAGGATGGATCACTGGCCAGAGCTTGCACAGTATGCAATTGAGCTACTGGCCTGTCCTGCATCCAGCGTTCTTTCGGAACGCACATTCAGTGCTGCTGGAGGATTTGTCACGGATCACAGGGTGCGCCTGTCCACCGACTCGGTTGATCGACTGACTTTCATCAAGATGAACCAGTCTTGGATCACCACCAGCTACCACACACCTGATGCTGATATAACAGACTAATTGATTTTAACATGTCACATCCCTTCAAGACTGATGCTGATGCTGAGTGCCTGTGCTGTTATGTTGACTGGCTATCCTCCTCCTCCGAGTCCTCAATGATACGATTGATGATGATAGCTTGTAAGATCATTTTTGTTTATGGGTGCCGCCACCAGTGCCTAACGCCCAATTTTTCAGCCCCTGTTTAACAGGGGCGTGTAATTACAATTTTTGAAGCAATACTTTGCAACAGGGCTCATTGCTGTGCTCCAAGTACAGTATCTGTGAGGAGTTGCAGTGTTGTGCCACCAGTGCCTAAGGCCCAATTTTTCAGCCCCTGTTTAACAGGGGCGTGTCATTACAATTTTTGAAGCAATACTTTGCAACAGGGCTCATTGCTGTGCTCCAAGTACAGTATCTGTGAGGGGTTGCAGTGTTGTGCCACCAGTGCCTAAGGCCCAATTTTTCAGCCCCTGTTCAACAGGGGCATGCAATTACAATTCTTGATCTAATAATTCACAGCAGGGCCCATTGCTGCACCCACCAAGAGTAACTGTCAGGGCTTACAGTGTTGTGGCACCAGCACCACCATCAAAGGCCCAATTTTTACTACCACTGTTCAACAATTATATGTAATTAAAATTCCTGATATAATAGTTGACAGCAGGGCGTTCCAGCACCAACCAAGAGTAACTGAGTGCTTACAGTGTTGTGCCAACACCAACAACTAAGGGGCCTATTTCTGCAGAGTATATACGGCAGTTCCCTACTTTCAAACATCCAACTTACAAACGACTCCTACTTGCAAACGAAAGAAGACAACAGGAAGTGAGAGGAAATCTACCCCTAGGAAGGAAAATTCTCTCCTGTAAGAATAAATATGGGAGAAAGGTGTCTCCTCTGTACTGATGCTTTATCAGCAATCCTTGTTTCAAGAAAAACACCACATTTCAAAAACAGTTGTCATTGGGACGGAAAGTGAGGTGAAATGTTCTGAACAGGGGCACAGACAGCAAAACAAATGTTACAGGGGTGATAACCCTTACCTATGTTTTCCAAAAAGTTTAAAAATAGATTTTTGGGCTGGAGCTACACTTAAACAATGTACCTGTTCAAAATTACAAACAGACTCTACATAAGAACAAACCTACAGTCCCTGTCTTGTATGCACCGCCTGTATAGGGCTGTTCAGAGTATATAGGGCCTTTTTTATTTTATGTGCGGGGTTCCCCTTAATATCCATACAAGACCCAAAGGGGCTGGTAATGGGCTGGGGTAGGGGGGGGGTCATGGGGTAGCTATGCCATTTTTCTTAAAGAATTTCATCCATATTACCGGGACCAGACATTACATTAAAGCCGCAAGCAGTTTTAAATGGCTTTTTTTTCCTTTAGAAGTGTCATTTTGTGCAGGGACAGTTCTAAACACGGGAAACACGTGGCACTTCACAGGCATACTTTAGACACCCCCCAGGTACGATATTTAAAGGAATATTTGACTTTTTTTTTTTCACTTTATGCATCATTAAAATGACTGCTCCCGAAAAACGACCGTTTTTAAAACTTCTTTTTGCATTGATACATGTCCCCTGGTGCAGAACCCGGGTTCCCAAACCCTTTTTAGGACAATAACATGCATAATAGTTGTTATAATTAGCACTTTAGAATTCGAACGTTCGCATCCATTGTATTTAATAGGGTTCTAATGTTCGTTCGAACTTTCGGTCCGTTCGCGGGTTCTGGTGCGAACCGAACCCGGGGGTGTTCGGCTCATCACTACTCCTAACCTACCCTGATCCCCAACACCAAACACCCCCTTCACCTCCAACTCACCCCCTCCTAACCTACCCTGATCCCCAACACCAAACACCCCCTTCACCTCCAACTCACCCCCTCCTAACCTACCCTGATCCCCAACACCAAACACCCCCTTCACCTCCAACTCACCCCCTCCTAACCTACCCTGATCTCCAACACCAAACACCCCCTTCACCTCCAACTCACCTCCTCCTAACCTACCCTGATCTCCAACGCCAAACACCCCCTTCACCTACAACTCATCCTCTCCTAATCTACCCTAATCTCCAACTCCCCTTTCACCTACAATTCACCCCCCTCCTAACCTACCCTGATCTCCAACACCAAACACCCCCTTCACCTCCAACTCACCCCCTCCTAACCTACCCTGATCTCCAACACCAAACACCCCCTTCACCTCCAACTCACTCTCTCCTAACCTACCCTGATCTCCAACAACAATCACCCCCTTCACCTCCAACTCACCCCCCTCCTAACCTACCCTGATCTCCAACACCAAACACCCCCTTCACCTCCAACTCACCCCCTCCTAACCTACCCTGATCTCCAACACCAAACACCCCCTTCACCTACAACTCACCCCCCTCCTAACCTACCCTGATCTCCAACACCAAACACCCCCTTCACCTCCAACTCATCCCCCTCCTAACCTACCCTGATCTCCAACACCAAACACCCCCTTCACCTCCAACTCACCCCCTCCTAACCTACCCTGATCTCCAACACCAAACACCCCCTTCACCTACAACTCACCCCCCTCCTAACCTACCCTGATCTCCAACACCAAACACCCCCTTCACCTCCAACTCACCTCCTCCTAACCTACCCTGATCTCCAACGCCAAACACCCCCTTCACCTACAACTCATCCTCTCCTAATCTACCCTAATCTCCAACTCCCCTTTCACCTACAATTCACCCCCCTCCTAACCTACCCTGATCTCCAACACCAAACACCCCCTTCACCTCCAACTCACCCCCTCCTAACCTACCCTGATCTCCAACACCAAACACCCCCTTCACCTCCAACTCACTCTCTCCTAACCTACCCTGATCTCCAACAACAATCACCCCCTTCACCTCCAACTCACCCCCCTCCTAACCTACCCTGATCTCCAACACCAAACACCCCCTTCACCTCCAACTCACCCCCTCCTAACCTACCCTGATCTCCAACACCAAACACCCCCTTCACCTACAACTCACCCCCCTCCTAACCTACCCTGATCTCCAACACCAAACACCCCCTTCACCTCCAACTCATCCCCCTCCTAACCTACCCTGATCTCCAACACCAAACACCCCCTTCACCTCCAACTCACTCTCTCCTAACCTACCCTGATCTCCAACAACAATCACCCCCTTCACCTCCAACTCACCCCCCTCCTAACCTACCCTGATCTCCAACACCAAACACCCCCTTCACCTCCAACTCACCCCCTCCTAACCTACCCTGATCTCCAACACCAAACACCCCCTTCACCTACAACTCACCCCCCTCCTAACCTACCCTGATCTCCAACACCAAACACCCCCTTCACCTCCAACTCATCCCCCTCCTAACCTACCCTGATCTCCAAAACCAAACACCCCCTTCACCTCCAACTCACCCTCTCCTAATCTACCCTGATCTCCAACACCAAACACCCCCTTCACCTCCAACTCACCCCCTCCTAACCTACCCTGATCTCCAACACCAAACACCCCCTTCACCTACAACTCACCTCCCTCCTAACCTACCCTGATCTCCAACATCAATCACCCCCTTCACCTCCAACTCACCTCCTCCTAACCTACCCTGATCTCCAACACCAAACACCCCCTTCACCTCCAACTCACCCCCCTCCTAACCTACCCTGATCTCCAACACCAAACACCCCCTTACCTCCAACTCACCCCCCTCCTAACCTACCATGATCTCCAACACCAAAAACCCCCATTCACCTCCAACTCACCCTCTCCTAATCTACCCCGATCTCCAACACCAAACACCCCCTTCTCCTCCAACTCACCCCCTCCTTATCTACCCTGACCCGAACACCCCCTTCACCTCCAACTCACCCCCCTTCTAACCTACCCTGATCTCCAACACCAAACACCCCATTCACCTCCAACTCACCCCCTACTAACCTACCCTGATCTCCAACACCAAACGCCCCTTCACCTCCAACTCACCCTCTCCTAATCTACCCTAATCTCCAACACCAAACACCCCCTTCACCTCCAACTCACCCCCCTCCTAACCTACCCTGATCTCCAACACCAAACACCCCCTTCACCTCCAACTCACCCCCTCCTAACCTACCCTGATCTCCAACACCAAACACCCCCTTCACCTCCAACTCACCCCCTCCTAACCTACCCTGATCTCCAACACCACTCACCCCCTTCACCTCCAACTCACCCCCTCCTAACCTACCCTGATCTCCAACACCAAACACCCCCTTCACCTCCAACTCACCCTCTCCTAATCTACCCTGATCCCCAACACCAAACACCCCCTTCACCTCCAACTCCCCCTCTGCTAATCTAGCCCGATCTCCAACACCAAACACCCTCTTCACCTCCAACTCACCCTCTCCTAATCTACCCTGATCCCCAACACCAAACACCCCCTTCACCTCCAACTCCCCCTCTGCTAATCTAGCCCGATCTCCAACACCAAACACCCCCTTCACCTCCAACTCACCCTCTCCTAATCTACCCTGATCCCCAACACCCAACCCCCCTTCACCTACAACTCACCCCCCTCCTAACCTACCCTGACCCCCAACACCAAACACCCCCTTCACCTCCAACTCACCCTCTCCTAATCTACCCTAATCTCCAACACCAAACACCCCCTTCACCTCCAACTCACCCCCCTCCTAACCTACCCTGATCCCCAACACCAAACACCCCCTTCACCTCCAACTCACCCTCTCCTAATCTACCCCGATCTCCAACACCAAACACCCCCTTCACCTCCAACTCACCCTCTCCTAATCTACCCTGATCCCCAACACCAAACACCCCCTTCACCTCCAACTCACCCCCTACTAACCTACCCTGATCTCCAACACCAAACACCCCCTTCACCTCCAACTCACCCTCTCCTAACCTACCCTGATCCCCAACACCAAACACCCCCTTCACCTCCAACTCACCCTCTCCTAATCTACCCTGATCTCCAACACCAAACACCCCCTTCACCTCCAACTCACCCTCTCCTAACCTACCCTGATCCCCAACACCAAACACCCCCTTCACCTCCAACTCACCCCCCTCCTAACCTACACTGATCTCCAACACCAAACACCCCCTTCACCTCTAACTCACCCCCCTCCTAACCTACCCTGATCTCCAACACCAAACACCCCCTTCACCTCCAACTCACCCCCTCCTAACCTACCCTGATCTCCAACACCAAACACCCCCTTCACCTCCAACTCACCCCCCTCCTAACCTACACTGATCTCCAACACCAAACACCCCCTTCACCTCCAACTCACCCCCTCCTAATCTACCCTGATCCCCAACACCAAACACCCCCTTCACCTCCAACTCACCCCCTACTAACCTACCCTGATCTCCAACACCAAACACCCCCTTCACCTCCAACTCACCCCCTCCTAACCTACCCTGATCCCCAACACCAAACACCCCCTTCACCTCCAACTCACCCCCTCCTAACCTACACTGATCTCCAACACCAAACACCCCCTTCACCTCCAAATCACCCCCCTCCTAACCTACCCTGATCTCCAACACCAAACACCCCCTTCACCTCCAAATCACCCCCCTCCTAACCTACACTGATCTCCAACACCAAACACCCCTTTCACCTCCAACTCACCCCCCTCCTAACCTACACTGATCTCCAACACCAAACACCCTCTTCACCTCCAACTCACCCCCTCCTAATCTACCCTGATCCCCAACACCAAACACCCCCTTCACCTCCAACTCACCCCCTACTAACCTACCCTGATCTCCAACACCAAACACCCCCTTCACCTCCAACTCACCCCCTCCTAATCTACCCTGATCTCCAACACAAAACACCCCCTTCACCTCCAACTCACCCCCCTCCTAATCTACCCTGATCTCCAACAACAAACACCCCCTTCACCTCCAACTCACCCCCTCCTAATCTACCCTGATCCCCAACACCAAACACCCCCTTCACCTCCAACTCCCCCTCTCCTAATCTACCCCGATCTCCAACACCAAACACCCCCTTCACCTCCAACTCACCCCCTACTAACCTACCCTGATCCCCAACACCAAACACCCCCTTCACCTCCAACTCACCCTCTCCTAATCTACCCTGATCCCCAACACCAAACACCCCCTTCACCTCCAACTCCCCCTCTCCTAATCTACCCCGATCTCCAACACCAAACACCCCCTTCACCTCCAACTCACCCTCTCCTAATCTACCCTGATCCCCAACACCCAACCCCCCCTTCACCTACAACTCACCCCCCTCCTAACCTACCCTGATCCCCAACACCAAACACCCCCTTCACCTCCAACTCACCCTCTCCTAATCTACCCTAATCTCCAACACCAAACACCCCCTTCACCTCCAACTCACCCCCGTCCTAACCTACCCTGATCCCCAACACCAAACACCCCCTTCACCTCCAACTCACCCTCTCCTAATCTACCCTGATCTCCAACACCAAACACCCCCTTCACCTCCAACTCACCCTCTCCTAATCTACCCCGATCTCCAACACCAAACACCCCCTTCACCTCCAACTCACCCTCTCCTAATCTACCCTGATCCCCAACACCAAACACCCCCTTCACCTCCAACTCACCCCCTACTAACCTACCCTGATCTCCAACACCAAACACCCCCTTCACCTCCAACTCACCCTCTCCTAACCTACCCTGATCCCCAACACCAAACACCCCCTTCACCTCCAACTCACCCTCTCCTAATCTACCCTGATCTCCAACACCAAACACCCCCTTCACCTCCAACTCACCCTCTCCTAACCTACCCTGATCCCCAACACCAAACACCCCCTTCACCTCCAACTCACCCCCCTCCTAACCTACACTGATCTCCAACACCAAACACCCCCTTCACCTCTAACTCACCCCCCTCCTAACCTACCCTGATCTCCAACACCAAACACCCCCTTCACCTCCAACTCACCCCCTCCTAACCTACCCTGATCTCCAACACCAAACACCCCCTTCACCTCCAACTCACCCCCCTCCTAACCTACACTGATCTCCAACACCAAACACCCCCTTCACCTCCAACTCACCCCCTCCTAATCTACCCTGATCCCCAACACCAAACACCCCCTTCACCTCCAACTCACCCCCTACTAACCTACCCTGATCTCCAACACCAAACACCCCCTTCACCTCCAACTCACCCCCTCCTAACCTACCCTGATCCCCAACACCAAACACCCCCTTCACCTCCAACTCACCCCCCTCCTAACCTACACTGATCTCCAACACCAAACACCCCCTTCACCTCCAAATCACCCCCCTCCTAACCTACCCTGATCTCCAACACCAAACACCCCCTTCACCTCCAACTCACCCCCTCCTAACCTACACTGATCTCCAACACCAAACACCCCCTTCACCTCCAACTCACCCCCCTCCTAACCTACACTGATCTCCAACACCAAACACCCTCTTCACCTCCAACTCACCCCCTCCTAATCTACCCTGATCCCCAACACCAAACACCCCCTTCACCTCCAACTCACCCCCTACTAACCTACCCTGATCTCCAACACCAAACACCCCCTTCACCTCCAACTCACCCCCTCCTAATCTACCCTGATCTCCAACACAAAACACCCCCTTCACCTCCAACTCACCCCCCTCCTAATCTACCCTGATCTCCAACAACAAACACCCCCTTCACCTCCAACTCACCCCCTCCTAATCTACCCTGATCCCCAACACCAAACACCCCCTTCACCTCCAACTCACCCCCTCCTAACCTACCCTGATCTCCAACACCAAACACCCCCTTCACCTCCAACTCACCCCCTCCTAACCTACCCTAATCTCCAACACCAAACACCCCCTTCACCTCCAACTCACCCCCCTCCTAACCTACCCTGATCCCCAACACCAAACACCCCCTTCACCTCCAACTCACCCCCTCCTAACCTACCCTGATCCCCAACACGAAACACCCCCTTCACCTCACCCCCTCCTAACCTACCCTGATCTCCAACACCAAACACCCCCTTCACCTCCAACTCACCCCCTCCTAACCTACCCTGATCTCCAACACCAAACACCCCCTTCACCTCCAACTCACCCCCTCCTAACCTACCCTGATCCCCAACACGAAACACCCCCTTCACCTCACCCCCTCCTAACCTACCCTGATCTCCAACACCAAACACCCCCTTCACCTCCAACTCACCCCCTCCTAACCTACCCTGATCTCCAACACCAAACACAGGACTCCTTCTCCTTTACACTGAAGATAATTCTTAATGACATTGGCGGGATGTTTGGGGTTGTTGTCGTGCTGCAGAATACATTTGGGGGCAAATCACGCCTTCCTAATTGTATACATGATGGAGAAGTATCCACCTGAATTTCTCAGCATTGGGGACACCATTGATATCACCAGAGATACCCAGAGGTACATTAGACTGATATAGAGAGGATTTACCGTACATTATATCACTGGAGATTATCTATGAGTATACAGACACCGACTCTATAGGTGATGGAGGTTATATACAGATGGTCCCTCTATAGGTGATGGAGGTTATATACAGATGGTCCCTCTATAGGTGATGATGTTATATACAGACGGTCCCTCTATAGGTGATGATGTTATATACGGATGTCCCTCTATAGGTGACGATGTTATATATGGATGGTCCCTCTATAGGAGATTATGTTATTAAGGGATGTCCCTCTATAGGTGATGATGTTATATACGGATGTCCCTCTATAGATGATTATGTTATATACAGACGGTCCCTCTATAGGTGATGATGTTATATACGGATGTCCCTCTATAGGAGTTGATGTTATATACAGATGGTCCTTCTATAGGAGATGATGTTATATACTGATGTCCCTCTATAGGTGATGATGTTATATATTGATAGTCCCTCTATAGGTGATGGTGTTATATATTGATAGTCCCTCTATAGGAGATGATGTTATATATATGGATGGTCCCTCTATAGGAGATGATGTTATTAACGGATGTCCCTCTATAGGTGATGATGTTATATACGGATGTCCCTCTATAGATGATTATGTTATATACAGACGGTCCCTCTATAGGAGATGATGTTATATACGGACGGTCCTTCTATAGGTGATGATGTTATATATGGATAGTCCCTCTATAGGTGATGATGTTATATATGGATAGTCCCTCTATAGGTGAGGAGTCCCTCTATAGGTGATGATGTTATATACGGATAGTCCCTCTATAGGTGATGAGTCCCTCTATAGGAGATGATGCTATATATACGGATAGTCCCTCTATAGGTGATGATGTTATATATCGATAGTCCCTCTATAGGTGATGATGTTATATATTGATAGTCCCTCTATAGGAGATGATGTTATATATTGATGGTCCCTATATAAGTGATGATGTTATATACGGACGGTCCCTCTATAGGTGATGATGTTATATATGGATAGTCCCTCTATAGGTGATGAGTCCCTCTATAGGAGATGATGTTATATATTGATGGTCCCTATATAAGTGATGATGTTATATACGGACGGTCCCTCTATAGGTGATGATGTTATATACGGATAGTCCCTCTATAGGTGATGAGTCCCTCTATAGGAGATGATGTTATATATTGATGGTCCCTATATAAGTGATGATGTTATATACGGATAGTCCCTCTATAGGTGATGAGTCCCTCTATATGAGATGATGTTATATATACGGATAGTCCCTCTATAGGTGATGAGTCCCTCTATAGGAGATGGAGATCACGTAGAATTTGGGAAAGTTCTCCAAGTGTTGGGATTTGACTCTTTCTGGAATGAATAAAGTGAGTGTCCCCCTCCTCCAATGAATGAGCGGTGACACATGTGTGTGTGGGGGGGGGGGGTAGGTGTACGCTGTGTTTGGTTAGGTGTGTGTATGTGGCAGTCCCCCCCCACTCATTGCTTGTTTGCTTATATCCTGAGAAAGGGGAGAGGAGAGCGAGAGAGACTGAGGGGGGAGAGAGACCGGTGAAAAGACAGAGGAGAGAGCAGAAGGAAGAAAGAGAGAAAAGAGAAACGTGGAGAGGGGAGAAGGCTGAGACCAGAGGAGGGGGAGAGATAGAAAAGAGAGCGAGAGAGGGAGGAGAGGAGAGAAGAGAGTGCAAAGTTCTGAGACAGAGGAGGGGCAGAAGGAGGAGAGAGGAGACACCAGAGACAGAAAAGAGAGAGAAAGAGGAGAGGAGTGAAGAAGGAAAGAGAAAAGAAGAGAAACGTGGAGAGGGGAGAAGGCTGAGACCAGAGGAGGGGAAGAAGGAGGAGAGGGGAGAAGGCTGAGACCAGAGGAGGGGAAGAGATAGAAAAGAGAGCGAGAGAGGGAGGAGAGGAGAGAAGAGAGTGAAGACAGAGCAGAGGAGAGATAAGAAGTCAGGAAGAGAAGAAGGAAGAAGACGGAGGAGGAAGAAGACGGAGGAGGAAGAAGACGGAGGAGGAAGAAGACGGTGGAGGAAGAAGACGGAGGAGGAAGAAGACGGAGGAGGAGAGGAAGAAGCTCAGGGAACACGAGAGGAAGGAAAGAAGAGACGGCTCTGATATTAAAGGTAAGACCCCGAGACTTCACACGTGATGGATGGAGACACACGCTGTATAGATACATTATAAAAGATGGGGGGTGATATATGAGGGATATATCACCCCCCATATATCACCCTTTATATACAGTGCCATGAAAAAGTATTCATACCCCTTGAAGTTTCCCACATTTTCTTACACCCAAAAACGTAAATGTATTTTATTGGGATTTTATGTGATGGACCAACACAAAGTGTCACATAATTGAGAAGTGGAAGGAAAATGATAAATGATACAAATAAATATGTGAAAAGTGTGGGAGGGGCATTTGTATGGCGCCCCCCGGAGTCAATACTTCGTAGAACCCCCTTTCTCTACAAGTCTTTTTGGGGGTGTCTCTACCAGCACATCTAGAGAGGGACATTTCTGCCCATTCTTCTTTGTAGAAGATCTCAAGCTCTGTCAGATTGGATGGAGAGCGTCTGTGATCAGCAATTTTCAAGTCTTGCCACAGATTCTCAATAGGATTTAGGTCTGGACTGTGACTGGGCCATTCTAACACATGAATATGCTTTGATCTAAACCATTCCATTGTAGCTCTGGCTGTACTTTAGGGTCGTTGTCCTGCTGGAAGGTGAACCTCCCCCCCAGTCTTCTAAGATTGTCCTGTATTTGTCTCCATCCATCTTCCCATCAACTCTGCTGCCACCACCATGTTTCACGGTGGGGATGGTGTGTTCAGGGTGATGTGCAGTGTTAGTTTTCCCAATACATAGCGTTTTGCTTTTAGGCCAAAAAGTTCAGTGTTGGTGTCATGTGACCAGAGCACCTTCTTCCACATGTTTGCTGTGTCACCCACATGTTTGCTGTGTCACCCACATGTTTGCTGTGTCCCCCACATGTTTTCTGTGTCCCCCACATGATTGCGGTGTCCCCCACATGATTGCGGTGTCCCCCACATGATTTCTCTGTCCCCCACATGATTGCTGTGTCCCCCACATGTTTTCTGTGCCCTCCACATGTTTGCTGTGTCCCCCACATGTTTGCTGTGTCCCCCACATGATTGCTGTGTCCCCCACATGATTGCTGTGTCCCCCACATGTTTGCTGTGTCCCCCACATGGCTTCTCACAAACTACAAATAGGACTTCTTATGACTTTCTTTCACCAATGTCTTTCTTCTTGTCACTCTTCCATAAAGGGCAGATTTGTGGAGAAGCACGACTAATAGTTGTCCTGTGGACAGATTCTCTCCCCTGAGCTGTGGATCTCTGCAGCTCCTCCAGAATTACCATGGACCTCTTGGCTGCTTCTCTGATGAATGCTCTCCTTGCCCGGCCCGGTCAGTTTAGGTGGACGGCCATGTCTTGGTAGGTTTGCAGTTGTGCCATACTCTTTCCATTTTCCGATGATGGATTGAACAGAGCTCCGTGAGATGTCCAAAGCTTGGGAGATTTTTTTATAACCTAACCCTGCTTTATACTTCTCCACAACTTTATCCCTGACCTGTCTGGTGTGTTCCTTGGCCTTCATGATGCTGTTTGTTCACTAAGGTTCTCTAACAAACCTCTGAGGGCTTCACATAACAGCTGTATTTATACTGAGATTGAATGACACACAGGTGGACTCTATTTACTAATTAGGTGACTTCTGAAGGCAATTGGTGCCACTAGATTTTAGTTAGGGGTATCAGAGTAAAGGGGGGCTGAATACAAATGCCCCCTCTCCACACTTTTCACAGATTTATTTGTATCATTTATCATTTTCCTTCCACTTCACAATTATGTGACACTTTGTGTTGGTCTATCACATAAAATCCCAATAAAATACATTTACGGTTTTGGTTGTAACAAAATGTGGGGAATTTCAAGGGGTATGAATACTTTTTCAAAGCACTGTATATAAAGGGTGATATATGGGGGGTGATCTATGGGGGGTGATCTATGGGGGGTGGAAAGTTTTTACTGAACATGTAATCATTCTACATGAAGAGACTTGTATGGAGACGGATCCCATGGAATGATAGAAGATTTTACTGTTTGTCCCAAATTCTCTTACTAATGACTCTGCTGGTAGTTTATTCCAATTATCAACTACTCCTTCAGTAGAATAATACTTTCCAAGATTAGCTTTCACCTTTCCACCAGTCATGTCCCTCCCTGTGCTGAGTTCCTGGGTCTGTACACCCGCTGTGCCCATTATGAGGGGTTCCCACCATCCCTGTGCTGAGTTCCCGGGTCTGTACACCCGCTGTGCCCATTATGAGGGGTTCCCACCATCCCTGTGCTGAGTTCCTGGGTCTGTACACCCGCTGTGCCCATTATGAGGGGATCCCATCATCCATGTGCTGAGTTCGCGGGTCTGTACACCCGCTGTGCCCATTATGAGGGGTTCCCACCATCCCTGTGCTGAGTTCCTGGGTCTGTACACCCGCTGTGCCCATTATGAGGGGTTCCCACCATCCCTGTGCTGAGTTCCCGGGTCTGTACACCCGCTGTGCCCATTATGAGGGGTTCCCACCATCCCTGTGCTGAGTTCCCGGGTCTGTACACCCGCTGTGCCCATTATGAGGGGTTCCCACCATCCCTGTGCTGAGTTCTCGGGTCTGTACACCCGCTGTGCCCATTATGAGGGGTTCCCATCATCCCTGTGCTGAGTTCCCGGGTCTGTACACCCGCTGTGCCCATTATGAGGGGTTCCCACCATCCCTGTGCTGAGTTCCCGGGTCTGTACACATGCTGTGCCCATTATGAGGGGTTCCCACCATCCCTGTGCTGAGTTCTCAGGTCTGTACACCCGCTGTGCCCATTATGAGGGGTTCCCACCATCCCTGTGCTGAGTTCCCGGGTCTGTACACCCGCTGTGCCCATTATGAGAGGTTCCCACCATCCCTGTGCTGAGTTCCCGGGTCTGTACACCCGTTGTGCCCATTATGAGGGGTTCCCACCATCCCTGTGCTGAGTTCCCAGGTCTGTACACCCGCTGTGCCCATTATGAGGGGTTCCCACCATCCCTGTGCTGAGTTCCTGGGTCTGTACACCCGCTGTGCCCATTATGAGGGGTTCCCACTATCCCTGTGCTGAGTTCCCAGGTCTGTACACCCGCTGTGCCCATTATGAGGGGTTCCCACCATCCCTGTGCTGAGTTCCCAGGTCTGTACACCCGCTGTGCCCATTATGAGGGGTTTCCACCATCCCTGTGCTGAGTTCCGGGGTCTGTACACCCGCTGTGCCCATTATGAGAGATTCCCACCATCCCTGTGCTGAGTTCCCGGGTCTGTACACTCGCTGTGCCCATTATGAGGGGTTCCCACCATGCCTGTGCTGAGTTCCCAGGTCTGTACACCCGCTGTGCCCATTATGAGGGGTTCCCACCATCCCTGTGCTGAGTTCCTGGGTCTGTACACCTGCTGTGTCCATTATGAGGGGTTAATATTGTTTATTGAAAAAATCTTACAAACAACAACTTATATACAATAAAACCATAATAAATAAAACATATTTACAAAATAATTGAATATGACTATACAAAACAGAAAGAACAAGAACATAATAAACGGTGCAAACCAAATTGCGCACAACATAATCCCTACGAGAGAGCCAGACTAAGGTACATCACCATGCATGGAGCCTTTTATATAAAATGAGTGGGAACTGCCGTTAGGGTAGTTGGGGCAGCCCCTTCCTAGCCTGGCTACTCCCTCTCCCTGGAGAACCAGCGCGCTTCGTTGCACCCTGGCACTCATCATCCATAGAGGATGCTGAACTGAACGAGTCCCATTCATCATCATCATCATCATCACCACCACCACCATCATCATCATCTGACAGTACCTTAAATTTATTTGCCAAAGGCAAAGCCTTAGGACTTAAGGTAACTGTACCTCCTTTTTTTCCTTCCTTTTGCCTCTCCCCCTTTTATCCTCCAACCACTCCATATCATCCTTGGACAAACCGGAGTCAACAGCCTTCCCACTCCTATCCTCCCCTCCACCCCCCTCCCCCCCACACTCTCTTCCCTTATCTACCACCAGGCCAGCCTCTTCACCATCCTCCCCACTCCTTTGCACCCCACGATCCTTAACAGGAACCCTGCAGCGTCGAGGGAGGGGGACTGGCACCGCACTTGATGCACCTGCCTCAGCACCTCTTGCTGCCTCTGCAATTTTAGAAGACACAGACACAGAAGAATTGGACACATTCTCAGCAACTGACACCTTACCTACAGACTGGGAAGACACTGACATACTAGGTAAATGCACAGACTGGGGAGATACAGACACATTGGGTATTGGCACAGACTGGGGCACCACAGACTGGGGAGACACAGACACATTGGGTATTGGCACAGACTGGAGCACCACAGACTGGGGAGGAACAGACACATTGGGTATTGGCACAGACTGGGGAGACACAGACGTACTGGATATTGGCACAGACACATTGGGTATTGGCACAGACTCAGATGGACTCACATCTCTCATGAGCTCAGGCTTGTTGTGCATTGCCTCAGGACACTAACTATAAGGATGTCCCACCGCATTGCACAGATTACACCTTATAATATTACAATCCTTAGCCAGCTGTCCTGTACCCTGACACAGAGAGCACTTCATCACTGGACAGGAGGATGCAAGATGACCTTTATCCCCACATTTGTTACACAGCTTTGGCTGGCCCGGATAAAAGATGGTCAGTCTGTCTCTCTCCAGGAAAGCTGAGGATGGCAGATGCTGAACAACATTATCAATGACCTTTAATTTTAGCTGTACAGACCATCCCCGATCGTCCAAAATCTTTTTTAGGGGGCTCAGGACGTCTCCATACCTCCTTAACCAAACAAATAAATCCCCCTGTGGTATGGACTCATTACGGACAAGAATTGTCACCATTTTAATGAGGGGCTGGCGTGATACAAGCTTGGGGGATGAGCCCTTTCCAGTCCGGCAGGCCCCTACACACGTGTTCATACTTCTCCCAAAATATGTCCAAAGACTCCGGACGGATGAAGGACAAATCATATTCATAGGAACCTGCCGGGCTGATCAGGGTGAAGATATCTGCGGGCGTAAACCCCATCTGCAGGATTTTATCCACCACTGCCCTCCTATGTGGGGGGATTCCACCGCCTTCCCATTTCAACTGGACGACATTCCTCCTTTTAAACAGGGAGGAAGATAAAACATTCCCATATTCCTTCCCTGCTTGCTCCCCCTTCCCAGATCCTGTAGCAGCAACACCAGCATAAGATTTCCTTACACCACCAGCATTTGCAGTCTTGTCCTCAGACACATTCAAACCTGCTGGCAGAGAGTCTGAATCAGCTGGAATAGCAGTCTTCTGATTAGCAGAGTCACGACCCGCCTTCTCCCCCTGATCTGAACACTCAGCTCCAATCCAGAGAGTCCTGGAGCAATGACAAAGAGAGAAATGAGCGGAGGGACGGCATGACATGTGGGACAGGCAGTAGCCTAGCAGGGGCTGTGGTTCCCTTTAAGAAAAGGGGGGTGGCTGTGGGGAAGAAGGGGAGGGGGAGTGCAGTTAGTCAGGGAGGAAGTGACGTTTTCTCACTTCCTCCATTTCACTCACGAGGTAGAAAGCTTCACAGCCGGTGCTATGGCTGATGTGGCTGAGCGATTGGCGCAATTGCGGGCCGCGGTGGCCGCGCAGGGGGCAGAGTGGCTGCAGGAACAGGTGTCTGCAGTGTTAGATGAGCGGGCGGCAGCGCCCGCCGGGGGGGGGGGGGTCGCTACGGGGCGCGCTAGGCGGTTCAGGCCGCCTGAGCGGTACAGTCCAGAGGCATCCCCGAGTGGATCTACTTCCTTCCGGAGACCCGTTGGGGGCCCTCCGGCCGCATCCCCTGACCGCACGCAGCCGGTGTCGGCGGGGGGGGCCGGGAGGAATCCGCGCCGTGGACGGAGTTCGGCGGTGGGGGAGACGAGTGGCCCTCTTGCCCCTCCCCCTCCCGCACGTCGGAGATGCGGTGACATCGCGGTCGAGGCTGCGGGTGATGCCCGGAACAGCCGTGCGGCCCAGCGTGGAGAATCCAGTTCGCGGGCCAGTGGCCTGGAGGCGGTGGCGGTCAGGGGTCCGGCGGAGCCAGCAGGACGAGCGGCGAGGGGTTTGGCGCCAAGACTGACGGATGGGAGTAGAGCGGATGACACCCGTGCCAGGGGGCGGACCCGGAATCCGTCGGTGGAGGTGGCGAGTGGGTCGGGTGTGCCAGGATCGAGAGGGCGTGATGCTCAGCCACGACAGCCCTTGCCACGTGGGTCGCGTCCGCACGGTGTGCAGCCAGCGCTTGTGTCGGCAGAATCGGATGACAACAGGTCTGGGGGGGAACTGTCCGGGTCAGACGGTGGCGAGGACTCGGGACAACTGGCTTCGCTGGAGAACAGTTCGGCGGCTGGTGGACCCAGTTTCAGGCAGCCCGGTAAGTCCCACTCTTCTGTGGTTATTTGTTCCTTATTACAAGATTTATTGGGTCAAGGGGGTGTTGGGGGGGGGCTTAGGCGCGACACCTGGGTCGCGTTCTTCCCCACCGGGGAGGAAAGTGGCAGGGGAGACGCAGGACTGGTGGTCTGGGTTGGAGGATTTGGTCAGGCGTTTTAAGCCGGGCGGGGGCGACATGGTGTCGCCCGCGGCGGCTTGGGGGAAAACAGGGGGTTCATCGCAGGTGGCGGGGCCTTCGGATGTACCCGTGGCCCCAGGCGTGCAAGCGGTAGAGGTGTCAGAGGAGGGGCAGGCCCCATTGGAAGGGGGGGCGGCCACGGCAGGTGGGCAAGTTGCTGCGGGAGAGAAAAACAAGGAGGTGATCAGGCTGGCGGATGCCGCTAAGAATGAGATGTACATTTGTTTTGAGGCACCGTTAGGAACTCACCTCAAGCCGGAGGTCAGAGAAAAGCTGTGGAAAGGTGAGTATGTGGAGATCTTCACGTTGCTCCCCTTGGACAAATTCAACCTGGATAGGGTGAAGCCGGAAGAGAGCAGGAAGGAGGATGAGGAAAAGAGGCGTTATCGTCTTATACCCCGTACTTTCACAAATTGGTTGCAAGCGTTTGCGATCATGGCTTGTGTGATAGGGCAGAAGGCCCGGAACATTGTTCTGGGCTGTTCATTTATTTGGAGGCGGTTAGCGAAGCGTACAGGACGTATGGTGGCGTAGCATGGTTGAGGTATGACAAACAGTTCCGGCAGAGGATGGCCATGAGACCAGGACTGCAATGGGATCACAAGGACATCAACTTGTGGATGCGGCTGATGACAGCGTCGCGGGCCACCAATCAGTTTCAGGGGGGGGTCAGAGGTGCTGCAGCCTCGGGACAACCGACCGAGAAACGGTGGGGCTACTGCTGGCAGTTCAACGAGGGCACGTGCAAGTCCGGAGCAAGCTGTCGCTTCAAGCATGTGTGTTCAGGATGTGGGGGCAGTCATGCCTTGTCCAAATGCTTTACACGAGGCAGGGGTCGCCCTGGGGATTCTGGGGGAAAAGGGAACGACGCCAATCCGGGTGGAAAGGATGCTTCCCTTTCTCAATAGGTATCCCGACAGGCGTGCAGCCAAGTTGTTAGAGGAGGGTTTCGCCGGTGGTTTCAGAATTCCTTGCGCGCTTTTTGCAGTCCCCCCGGCAGCCAAGAACATCCGGTCTGCCTCTCTCCATCCCTTGGTGGTTTCGGTGAAGCTAGATAGGGAGGTACAGTTGGGGCGTATGGCCGGACCGTTCACGGATGCGCCCATACCTGAGTTAGTGGTTTCTCCCTTGGGGTGGTCCCCAAGAGGGAACCTCAAAAATTTCGATTGATTCATCACCTGTCCTTTCCCAGGGGTGGGTCGGTGAATGATGCTCTTGCGCCGGAGGACTGCACGGTATCGTACACCTCCTTCGATGCGGCTGTGGCATGGGTGCGCAGGTGTGGACGGGGAGCGTTGTTGGCAAAAGCCGATGTTCAATCGGCTTTTCGGTTGCTACCAGTACACCCGAACAGCTTTCGTTTCTTGGGTTGCATGTGGGAGGGGGCTTGCTACGTGGACCGTTGTTTGCCCATGGGTTGCTCCATCTCTTGCGCGCTCTTTGAGACTTTTAGTTCGTTCCTAGAATGGGTGGTCCGGGACGTGTCGGGGATCAGTTCGATCATCCATTATCTGGATGACTTTCTGTGCGTGGGCCCTCCGGGGTCTAACGTTTGCAGGGTCCTGCTGGGGACGCTGCAATTCGTGGCCGATCGTTTTGGGGTCCCTTTGGCCCCCGAGAAGACGGTGGGCCCCACGTCGTCTTTAGTTTTTCTGGGCATAGAGCTGGATTCTGAGAAGATGGAATGCCGACTGCCAGAGGATAAGCTGGAAGAGTTGAAGGAGGACGTGCGCGGTGTTATCGGCCGTCGTAAGATTCAGCTGCGACAGATGCAGTCACTATTGGGTAAGTTGTGTTTCGCTTGCAGGATAATGCCCATGGGCAGGGTATTTAGCCGCAGGTTGTCGGCTGCGACAGCCGGGGTGCGGGTTCCTACTCATTTTGTATGCCTAACCAGAGAGCTTCGTGAGGATTTGGAAGTGTGGCACGGTTTTCTGGAATCTTGCAACGGGCGGGCGTTGTGGATGGCCGGGCCCGTTGGCAATTTCGATCTGGACTTGTTTACGGATGAGGCTGGCTCCACGGGGTATGGGGCGTTCTGTCAGGGAAAATGGAGTGCGGCTCCATGGCCAAAGGAGTGGGAGGAAGCGGGGTTCTTGAAGAACCTGGTACTATTGGAACTTTTCCCAATTGTGGGGCGTTTGAACTATGGGGGGATTCATTCCGGAATAGCAAGGTGCGCCTAAACGGTGATAACATGGGAGTGGTTCAGGTAGTGAATAGGTTGTCAGCCACGTCACAGCCAGTGGTGCGTTTGTTGAGACATTTGGTTTGCGCTGCTTGCAGTTCAAGGTATTTGTGTACGCAGTGCATCTTCCTGGGGTGGATAACACCCTGGCTGACGCTTTGTCTCGTTTTCAGTGGGACAGGTTCCGGGAGTTGGCGCCAGCAGCGGATCAGCGCAGGGTTACCTGCCCGACTGGATGTGGGACATTGCCTTGACAGCGCAGCGCAGTGGATAAAAACGGTCGGTGGTGAACCCAGACTAGTTTGGATTTTTGGGTCACTCGTACGTGTTCTGGGGGGCAAGACGGGCCGATGTTCGGCCCAATGGAAGGCAGTTAGGAATTCCCTTACAAGAAGCCCGGGTCCGTTGGATCGGGGTGCCGGGTATGACGGGGAGTGGGGTTATGCCGGAGATACAGAGGTTCGCAGGTCGGGAGAGGGCACCGGATGTATTGGTGCTGCATGCGGGAGGTAACGACGTGGGGGCCAGATCAATGCACCAACTGATACGGGACATTAAATATGATTTTTAAGGTTGCGCACTACATTCCCGGGTATTGGGGTTATTTGGTCGGACATGGTAGGCAGGACATCCTGGCGGTGGGCATGGTCGGTGGAAAAAGTTAATAAGGCCCGGATAAAAGTCAATAAGGAAGTGGGGAGAATTTTTGTGAGGAATGGTGGCCTGGTGGTGCGCCACCGTGAGTTGGACGTCGATACGTGGAGGTACCTAAGGGGAGATGGGGTCCACCTGAATGCAGTGGGCATTGACCTGTGGAACTGGGTTTGCAGGAGGGAATTCAGCAGGCCCTGAGGGTGTGGGGTTGCTCGCAAGAGTAAGGCGTTACCCCTTGCGAGCTGTGGCGGGGTTTGGTTCCTGGAAGAGGAGGTAAAAGGGGAAGTCTGGAGAAAAAGGTGGTACCCATAGGTGGTATGGGGTTATTGAGTACCTTCTGGTCAACAAGGGTTAACCAGGAAGGGGGGTAAATGGTAGGGCACTGCGGCCAGGTGTACCGCCTCCGAGTCGGTGTCTTGCGACTGGAGGCCTAAGGGATATGTTAGTCCCAGTGCCCAAGTTGGAGTTGGTGGTCTATAAGACCACCAGGGGTATTTTAAGTGTTAAGAAAAATGTTATTTCAACGGTTATTTAAGTGGTTATTTATTTCATATAAAAGTTGTTAAAATAAATAGGCCGGAAGGCCAATTTTACTCCACAACCTTGTCAGTCGTTATTTATTAGAATTGTACAAGGGGGTGGGTAAGTTGGATAGAGGGTAAGTCAAAGCGAAGGATCAGTCCTTAACATGTCATGTCCACTGCAGACTCCTGGAGAGTTGTGGCACTACTGCACCCAGCATCTCCTCCACCATTCACAGGAACAGCCGCTGTGCCTGGTCCAGGCAAAGTCTCTGTATTGTCCATGGACCTCTCTGCAGACTGAAGCTGACAGTTATTAGCAGATGCATGCTGTTCATTGTCTATGGGTCTGGGCTGACTGCCTGCGGCACTACAACCCTCAGCAAGCCCATTGTCATTAAAGTTCACACCATCATCCTGCACACACACTGTACCTGCACCTGCTTGCTGTGTTGTCACCTCTGCGATGTTATGGCTGATGGTGGGGTCAGATTTCTTCCCAGTTGTTGCAGATTTCATGGTGGACCTTGCTCCCTCCACAGGTCTTTCTTCCACAGGACTAGGAATGGTGTCCATCTTCCCATCACCATCCGGCGAAGCCGCATCCGGAGGGGATTCCAGCCTAGTGATGAATTCCAGTATACCAGAACCTTCACCCTCCTGCTCAGATGTTACACATTGCTGGGGTGGGAAATGGACAGAGGCCTCCGCCATTGAGGGCTCAGCAGATGTCTGAGGTGTTGAAGAGCTGGGCTCATCCTCCGGGCCACTTTCTCACTCTCTGCTGAGTCTGTCTGTTCCTGCATCTCCTCACTGGTCTCCTCACCCTCCATGCAGGATGCGACACCTCTCCTCATGCGATTAAATCGCTCGTCATTTTTATATTTCTCTTTAAATATTCCACTATTCTCCTTCAGAGAACTCACCAAATCCTTCTGTTTCCTCACAGCTTGTTCCAGGTCCTTCAACTCAGGCCTCAGAGCCGGTCTTTTCTTACTGTACACTTTTGCAAAGATCTGCTTTTTCTTCCTGAAATCAGCCATCAAGACCATCAACTTCTCCTCTTCCTTCTCAATCCTCTTCAGTTTGCTGACAGTCCTCTGTCCAAAGGCAGACAGGGACTCATCTCTCCTTTGGCCAGGCCCAGAATCTTCCACAGGCCTATCCAGGGGGCCCCCGCCAGGGTCCTCTCCAGGATCCAGCATCCCTCCTGGGGCAGAGAAGCAACTCTAGTCCCTGGTCTCTGGAAGCACAGGAGCAAAGGAACCAGCAACCGCACACCTCACTGACAAGGAGCAGAATGGCAGTTTCCCACAATCCCTGTGCTGAGTTCTGGGGTCTGAACACCCGCTGTGCCCATTATGAGGGGTTCCCACCATCCCTGTGCTGAGTTCCCGGGTCTGTACACCCGCTGTGCCCATTATGAGGGGTTCCCACCATCCCTGTGCTGAGTTCCCGGGTCTGTACACCCGCTGTGCCCATTATGAGGGGTTCTTACCATCCCTGTGCTGAGTTCCTGGGTCTGTACACCCGCTGTGCCCATTATGAGGGGTTCCCACCATCCCTGTGCTGAGTTCCCGGGTCTGTACACCCGCTGTGCCCATTATGAGGGGTTCTTACCATCCCTGTGCTGAGTTTCCAGGTCTGTACACCAGCTGTGCCCATTATGAGGGGTTCCCACCATCCCTGTGCTGAGTTCCCGGGTCTGTACACCCGCTGTGCCCATTATGAGGGGTTCCCACCATCCCTGTGCTGAGTTCCCGGGTCTGTACACCCGCTGTGCCCATTATGAGGGGTTCTTACCATCCCTGTGCTGAGTTTCCAGGTCTGTACACCAGCTGTGCCCATTATGAGGGGTTCCCACCATCCCTGTGCTGAGTTCCTGGGTCTGTACACCCGCTGTGCCCATTATGAGGGGTTCCCACCATCCCTGTGCTGAGTTCCCATGTCTGTACACCCGCTGTGCCCATTATGAGGGGTTCCCACCATCCCTGTGCTGAGTTCCCGGGTCTGTACACCAGCTGTGCCCATTATGAGGGGTTCCCACCATCCCTGTGCTGAGTTCCTGGGTCTGTACACCCGCTGTGCCCATTATGAGGGGTTCCCACCATCCCTGTGCTGAGTTCCCATGTCTGTACACCCGCTGTGCCCATTATGAGGGGTTCACATCATCCCTGTGCTGAGTTCCTGGGTCTGTACACCAGCTGTGCCCATTATGAGGGGTTCCCACCATCCCTGTGCTGAGTTCTTGGGTCTGTACACCCGCTGTGCCCATTATGAGGAGTTCCCACCATCCCTGTGCTGAGTTCCCGGGTCTGTACACCCTCTGTGCCCATTATGAGGGGTTCCCACCATCCCTGTGCTGAGTTCTTGGGTCTGTACACCCGCTGTGCCCATTATGAGGAGTTCCCACCATCCCTGTGCTGAGTTCCCGGGTCTGTACACCCGCTGTGCCCATTATGAGGGGTTCCCACCATCCCTGTGCTGAGTTCCTGGGTCTGTACACCCGCTGTGCCCATTATGAGAGGTTCCCACCATCCCTGTGCTGAGTTCCCGGGTCTGTACACCCGCTGTGCCCATTATGGGGGGCTCCCACCATCCCTGTGCTATGTTCCTGGGTCTGTACACCCGCTGTGCCCATTATGAGGGGTTCCCATCATCCCTGTGCTGAGTTCCTGGGTCTGTACACCCGCTGTGCCCATTATGAGGGGTTCACATCATCCCTGTGCTGAGTTCCTGGGTCTGTACACCAGTTGTGCCCATTATGAGGGGTTCCCACCATCCCTGTGCTGAGTTCCCCAGTCTGTACACCTGCTGTGCCCATTATGAGGAGGTCCCACCATCCCTGTGCTGAGTTCCCGGGTCTGTACACCCGCTGTGCCCATTATGGGGGGCTCCCACCATCCCTGTGCTGAGTTCCTGGTTCTGTACACCTGCTGTGCCCATTATGAGGGGTTCCCACCATCCCTGTGCTGAGTTCCTGGGTCTGTACACCTGCTGTGCCCATTATGAGAGGTTCCCACCATCCCTGTGCTGAGTTCCTGGGTCTGTACACCCGCTGTGCCCATTATGAGGGGTTCCCATCATCCCTGTGCTGAGTTCCTGGGTCTGTACACCCGCTGTGCCCATTATGAGGGGTTCCCATCATCCCTGTGCTGAATTCCTGGGTCTGTACACCCGCTGTGCCCATTATGAGGAGTTCCCACCATCCCTGTGCTGAGTTCCCGGGTCTGTACAACCGCTGTGCCCATTATGAGGGGTTCCCACCATCCCTGTGCTGAGTTCCCGGGTCTGTACAACCGCTGTGCCCATTATGAGGGGTTCCCATCATCCCTGTGCTGAGTTCCCGGGTCTGTACAACCTCTGTGCCCATTATGAGGGGTTCCCATCATCCCTGTGCTGAGTTCCCGGGTCTGTACAACCGCTGTGCCCATTATGAGGGGTTCACATCATCCCTGTGCTGAGTTCTTGGGTCTGTACACCAGCTGTGCCCATTATGAGGGGTTAATTATGTTTATTGAAAATCTTACAAACAACAACTTATATACAATAAAACCATAATAAATAAATAAAACATATTTACAAAATAATTGAATAGGATTATACAAAACAGAAAGAACAAGAACATAATAAACGGTGCAAACCAAATTGCGCACAACATAATCCCTATGAGAGAGCCAGACTAAGGAACATCACCGTCACCATGCATGTAGCCTTTTATCAAAAATATATTTGATCTGAAAATCTAGGGGAGTGAAGCAAGGACAGAAAGAAAGCCGCACACCCCGAGATCAACAGGCAGCAGCTACAGAGTCCTGATATTCCTCCATGCCCTCATCCAGGCCTCCTGCCGCCACCTGTCTTTCTCAAGACCCCGAATCTTCCCAACCTCACCCAGAATGTCCTGCACCACCACTTCGACAGGGAGGATTTTACTCCGTAGGGATACCTGACACTGTGCACTCCACGTGAAATAACGGACTACTAGACTAACTAGAAAAAGTGTTTCCAAATCATAATCCCGACGAGTCTGGAATGCCCCATACACCCACTCTGCATAACTCATATGGGGGAGGAAGGGTATACTCAGAGCCCTCCCCACCCTCTTGTACACCTCTATATTAAAAGGGCACTGAAGTAGAAAGTGATCCATGGACTCCACCACTCCTCCACACTCCACTCTCGGGCAACCCCGATCACTCATGGAAAGAAACTTCAAGTTGCCCTTCACATATAGTTTTCCATGAAAGGCAAGCCAAGCCTGATCCCTAAACTTCATTGGGATTCTCTCCAAATTAATCAATCGCAAACCCGCCCTCAAAACAAGGCTTGGGCAATCCCTCAAGGCCAGTGGCTCGCAAAAAGCAGAGCTCATGATCCGCTTCTCAAGAAATTTCCTTGGAAGAGATCTGACTTCCCCTGCTGTTACTTGCCACTGCCGAAGCATTTTCAAACATGGGGCAACATAAGCTGGGAGCTTATCATGCTTGACCCTCAGGCTTTTCACTGGCCCACCATTTTCCCAGTCTCGCAGAAAGAGCCTAAACCAGGACTGGAAAATACCAACCCACCCAGGCGGTCTCTCTGCCAACATGTTACCAAGATTATACTTCAAAAACATTAGAGAGAAAAAGACTACAGGGTTGATCATCCCTAGACCACCCTCCCGCCTAGGAAGGTAAGTCACATTCCTTTTGACAAGGTTTATTCTGTTCCCCATAACAGCTGGAAGAAACAACCATAGACCCTGGTATAGAGAAAAACTGGCAAAACGCAAACAAAACTGACATACAGAAAAATCGGAATCAGGTAAGTCTTGATTAAGTCAACCTTTTCCCTTAAGGAAAGCCGGCAACCTTTCCAGCTTGCCACCTTGGCATCGGCATTCTCCAGCCTGTTCACCCAATTTGCATGACCATAGTCACCTGGGCCGAATTCAATGCCTAGGACTCTAATTTTTTGTTGGGGCTCCAGGAAGTCATCCGGGAGAACAAAGCTCTCACCTTCCACGCCCATCCAGAAAGCTTCACACTTGTCCTGGTTGACCTTTGAACCCGATGCCTCTGTATACTGCCTTATCACTGAGACCACCTTCTGCGCCTCCCCAGTCCCAGAGACAAAAACAGAAACATCATCAGCATAGGCCACAACCTTCAAAGGAGGCTCACCAGCGATGCCCAAAGGTACCCCACACAATGGTCCACTCTCTAGCCTTCTGATGAAGGAGTCGATTGCAAACACATATAGCAGAGGACTCAAAGGGCACCCCTGATGCACACCCGAGCCGACCACAAAGGGCTGCCCGACCCAACCATTAACCAGAGGAAAGCTTTCAGCCCCTTTGTACAAAATCTTGAGCCAATCAATGAAACCCCCTTCCAGGCCATATTTGCCAAGAAGGAGCCATAAGTACTCATGATTAACCCGATCAAAGGCCTTAGCCTGATCCAATGTCAGCAAAAATTTACCCCAACCAGCAGCCCTACAACGCTCTAAGGCCTCCCAGACAGCTAAAACTGCTGAGAAAGTGCTTCTACCCCGGACCAAGCAGTGCTGGTGGTGGGATAACAAACTGCCTGCCACTGGTGATAATCGCCAGAAAAAAATCTTTGCCAGTATCTTTCTATCGACATTAAGAAGGCTAATAGGGCGCCAATTCCCAATCATCGAAGGATCTTTACCCTTTGACAGAAGGATCACTGCAGATTGCCTCATGGAGGGAGGGAGGGAGAGAACCCTCTTGCAAACAGCCATTAAAAACCTCCACAAGGTAAGGAGCCAGGATCGTCTTAAAACATTTATAAAATTTGGCTGTCAAACCATCTGGCCCTGGCGTTTTCTTGATGGCCAGTTTATCAATAGCCTGGATTACCTCATCTGCAGCGATTTCATCTGTCAAATTCATCAAAGGAACATTACTTTCCAGTCCTGGTGTAGAGTCCAAAAAACCCAACATCCTTGTCCGATCAAGGTTCCTTCCTCCCAGGAGATCGGCATAGTATGACCTGACAACCTCCAGGATCCCTGACCTAGACTTCGTCAGAGAGCCCGTACTGTCCTTCAGGCCATTGACCGTCTTAACTGCTACGCTCTGTTTACAGTTCTGGTAAGGGTCAGGCGAATGGTATTTCCCGTAATCCCTCTCCTGAACCAAAGAGGCGTGCCGGTCATATTGATGTCTCCTAAGGAGGAGCTTCACCTCAGAGATCGCCCCAGAATCTCCTCCATTCGAAACAAGGCGGTCAAGTTTCCTCCGCAAATGCTGGTAGGTGATATACTTATCTTGCTGCTTCTTTCTTCCTATGACCTTGAAAAGCCCAACAGTCCGCTCTTTTACTCCCACCATTCTGACTTGCTGCTGCAAAAGTCTAGGATCGTAACCCAAAGGATTGTCTTACTCTCTCGTCTTCCAAGAGGGCCGAATTCAATCTCCAGATACCCCTCCCCCTAGGCGGCATGTCTGAGGCATTCAGAGTCACAGATAGAATACAGTGATCAGAAAACTCCACTGCCCGACACACAGGTGCCGAAAAAGCAGAGTCTCCCTTTAAAAAAAAATATCTATCCTACTCTGACTACTACCTTGCTGAAAAGTGAACCCCGTGCTGTCTGGGCAGCGCTTAATGTGCGCATCTACCAGACCTGCTTCCCTAACTATCGCATTGAGAAAAAGTGTGTCATAGCCCAGCTTATCTCTGACACCTCTCCTGTCTTTAGACCTAGTAATGGTGTTGAAATCACCTCCAAAGATAACCTGCTGGGCCGTAAAAAGAAAAGGCTTAATCTTTGTAAAGAGGCATTTCCTGTCCCACTTCGTCTGGGGACCATAGATGTTAATCAGACGCAGGTCCTGCTACTTCACAGAGACGTCCAAGACCATGCATCTCCCTATCTCTACCTCAATTACCCGCCGGCACGTTACTGTTGTGGAATTTCTAGGCTGTTTGCAGAGCACACAGCCTATAATTCCTGTGCTATCTAAGCACACATCAGATTTCATCTTTTTGCATTAATGCTATCTTTAGCCTAAGTTCCACTCACCCATCATTCATTCCAAGAAGCAAGCCTCACACATAGGTCTTATCATCAGGCCATTCCAGCATAGACTGACTAGCCGACGCCTAATCAAAGGCTTTTATTAAACTCAAAAGATCTCAGACAGGAGGTGATTGGCTGCAGCAAGCAATCACCTCCCCCCCATGGGCGGGGACATCACAGGATGTCCCTACCATACAAGGAAAATGGCAATACCTGGACATTCCTTCCAACAGGAAATGCAGTACATGAATCCCACTCAAGAAATATAGTTTAAAGGATTCAATACAATAATACATACAATGAATACAATAACGTATGATGGCTAAAGTTACTGTTGATAGGAATTCTTATTCTGCGCTATTCCATAGAATAACGCATATTAAGATTATACTATTATTGAATGGGGGAGGGAGGCTATCTGCAGACGCACGCTACGAATCCCAATCAATGTTGATCAGACATAGCAGAGACAAGAGCGCGCATCTGCCTATAACCAATGATGTCGTTGCAGAGTGAGCATATCCCCTCCCTAACGATCGTCCGTGCTAATGCACAGAGGGCCCCCGTCGGTGGACATATCTGCACCCTGCAAACATCACACTCCAACCTCAAGACGTTTTCCCCTATCAGACGGGATTCAACCAGCCTCAGACTACCCCAATCAGCTCTTTTAGAGCGGGTTGCGGAAGTACTAACACTGGGTGACACTATGACAATACATATTAAATACATCTCCATAAAAATCTCCACAACAGTTACCATACCAGAAAAAAGGACTGCAACCCCGCTGTAAGGCTCGGCCGCAAGAGACCAAAATGAGGGACCACGTCTCCACACCTTCTTAGCCAGTCTACTCAGATGGGTCTCTTGCAAAAACAAAATGTCAGCATCAAACTCGCTGAGCAAAAATAAGGCCATATGACGAGCACTTACTGATCTTAAGCTGGCAACATTAATGGTTGCCACTTTTAACGGAGTGGGAACTGCCATTAGGGTAGTTGGGGCAGCCGTTTCTTAGCCTGACTACTCCCTCTCCCTGGAGAACCAGCGCGCTTCGTTGCACCCTGGCACTCATCATCCATAGAGGATGCTGAACTGAATTCATCATCATCATCATGATTATCATCACCATCATCATCAGACAGTACCTTAAATTTATTTGCCAAAGGCAAACCCTTAGGACTTAAGGTAACTGTACCCCCTTTTTTTCTTCCTTTTGCCCCTCCTCCTTTTATCCTCCAACCACTCCATATCATCCTTAGACAAACCGGAGTCAACAGCCTCCCCACACCTATCCTCCCCTTCACCCCCCTCCCCCCACACTCCCTTCCCTTATCTACTACTAGGCCAGCCTCTTCACCATCCTCCCCACTCCTCTGCACTTCACGATCCTTAACAGGAACCCTGCAGCGTCGAGGGAGGGGGACTGGCACCGCACTTGATGCACCTGCCTCAGCACCTCTTGCTGCCTCTGTAATTTTAGAAGACACAGACACAGAAGGATTGGACACATTCTCTGCAACTGACCCCTTACCTACAGACTGGGAAGACACTGGCACATTAGGTAAACGCACAGACTGGGGCACCACAGACTGGGGAGACACAGACACATTGGGTGTTGGGACAGACTGGGGCACCACAGACTGGGGAGACACAGACACAATGGGTGTTGGCACAGACTGGGGCACCACAGACTGGGGAGACACAGACACATTGGGTGTTGTCACAGACTCAGATGGACTCATAGGCACTCCAGCTGCTAAGCTCTGAGCATCCTCCATGTCCAGGCGGAAGAACTCTCTCATGAACCCAGACTTGTTGTGCATTGCCTCAGGACACAGACTGTAAGGATGTCCCACCGCATTGCACAGATTACACCTTATAATATTACAGTCCTTAGCCAAATGATCTTCACCTTGACACAGAGAGCACTTCATCACTGGACAGGAGGATGCAAAATGTCCTTTGATTCCACATTTGTTGCAGAGCTTTGGCTGGCCTGGATAAAAGATGGTCAGCCTGTCCCTCCCCAGGAAAGCTGAGGATGGCAGATGCTGGACAACATTATCAATGACCTTTAATTTTAGCTGTACAGACCACCCCCCTGTCCATATTCCCCGATCGTCCAAAATCTTTTTTAGGGGGCTCAGGACGTCTCCATACCTCCTCAACCAGACAGATAAATCACCCTGTGGTATGGACTCATTACGGACAAGAATTGTCACCATTTTAATGAGGGGCTGGCGGGATACAAGCTTGGGGATGAGCCCTTTCCAGTCCGGCAGGCCCCTACACACGTGTTCATACTTCTCCCAAAATATGTCCAAAGACTCCGGACGGATAAAGGACAAATCATATTCATAGGAACCTGCTGGACTGATCAGGGCAAAGATATCTGCGGGCGTAAACCCCATCTGTAGGATTTTATCCACCACTGCCCTCCTATGTGGGGGGATTCCACCGCCTTCCCATTTTAACTGCACAACATTCCTCCTTTTAAACAGGGAGGAAGACAAAACATTCCCATATTCCTTCCCTGCTTGCTCCCCCTTCCCAGATCTTGCAGCAATACCAGCATAAGATTTCCTTTCACCCCCAGTATTTGCAGTCTTGTCCTTCTCATTCAAAGCTGCTGTCAGAGAGTCTGAATCAGCTGGGATAGCAGTCACTGAATTAGCAGAGGCAGGACCCGCCCTCTGCTCTGAGCACACAGCTCCAATCCTGTCCACTGCAGACTCCTGGAGAGTTGTGGCACTACTGCACCCAGCATCTCCTCCACCATTCACAGAAACAGCCGCTGTGCCCATTATGAGGGGTTCCCACCATCCCTGTGCTGAGTTCTCGGGTCTGTACACCCGCTGTGCCCATTATGAGGGGTTCCCACCATCCCGCTGCTGAGTTCCCGGGTCTGTACACCCGCTGTGCCCATTATGAGGGGTTCCCACCATCCCTGTGCTGAGTTCCCGGGTCTGTACACCCGCTGTGCCCATTATGAGGGGTTCCCACCATCCCTGTGCTGAGTTCCCAGGTCTGTACACCCGCTGTGCCCATTATGAGGGGTTCCCACCATCCCTGTGCTGAGTTCCCAGGTCTGTACACCCGCTGTGCCCATTATGAGGGGTTCTCACCATCCCTGTGCTGAGTTCCCGGGTCTGTACACCCGCTGTGCCCATTATGAGGGGTTCCCACCATCCCTGTGCTGAGTTCCCAGGTCTGTACACCCGCTGTGCCCATTATGAGGGGTTCCCACCATCCCTGTGCTGAGTTCTCGGGTCTGTACACCCGCTGTGCCCATTATGAGGGGTTCCCACCATCCCTGTGCTGAGTTCCCGGGTCTGTACACCCGCTGTGCCCATTATGAGGGGTTCCCACCATCCCTGTGCTGAGTTCCCGGGTCTGTACACCTGCTTTCTCCCTACTGAAGAGCTCCTAATTCTTTATAAATGTAATTACATTTTTAATTAATATTCTCTAGGGTGGAGAACAAAGAATTCCGGAAGCAGTGTGAATGTCGTTATATGTGGAGCATTAGAAGAACCCTGAAGACCCTCCTACCTCTTGCAGTGTTATCAGTGAGTCCTGCTTACTATCATTTTTGTACATTGTATGTTATTATGTATAATATCCACCCACCGACACGGAAACCAAAATCTACTAATGACCGGTCTGTAACGTGGAGCCGCTCCAGCAAACTTACCTCATCCTCCATCTGATGTTGGAGCGTTGTTGGTGATATTGGCTTCCCTTCGGCCATATTGGTTATGATGGGTGCAGAGGCAGCTCCAGGCTTTGTGAGGCCTTAGGCAATATTTAGACATTGGGCCCCCACTCACATCCCCAATATGGGGAAAAATAATTCAAGCTAGAAAAATGGCTGCTGAAAGATGCACGGATGTAGCACACAGGTGATCAGCACCCTCCTCACCCATCAGACATATGCAGCCAATATAACATCTGGGACCCAGCAAGGTGACAGCAGGGAACAGAAAACACAGGGCAGCACCGGAGGTGGTGGCACTTCATCCTGGTGATTAATCATAGGCAAATTAGATTGCCGTGAGGCCCCTGTGAGTACGAGGCCTTAGGCGACCGCCTAATTAAAGAGCCGCCTCTGGATGGGTGCTCTGGTCTGCGTTGGGTGAAGGTTGGGTCTCATTCTTCCACCATTATCTGAGCAAACTGCCCGGAACGCTGTTGTATGGCAGAAAAGCCATGACCCCCCCCTGATGGTTACCAGTCACAGAGGTCTTCTCTACCATCCGTCCCACTGCCAGGCTGTGTTATGGCCTAGTCATCCTAGGCCTCTAGAACTCCGGCTAAAAACACATTCATGTAGCATTGGATAGCATGTTGAAGAGTTTAATCCTTTGTCAGGTTATCATTGCTACCCGAGACACAACAAGAAGTGAGAGGAACTCCCCTGAAAAATTAGGAACCCCCTAAGTAAGACCCCCCAACACCCAAAATGAGGGGAAACTTTTCTAAACGAGTGGAAACCCCCCTAATTGAGAGAAAACTTTACCAAACTAAAAGACACACACCCCCCCCCCATCCCTGAAAATAAGGTGAGGCTACCTCGGAACCTCTTCAACATGAGATGAAACCGCCTCAAAATCACCAGAAGTCTACCTAAAAGGAGAGGAAACCTAAAAATGTGAGGAAAACCCCCTAAAATGGCAGAAATCATACAAAATAAAAGGACCCCCCCCCCCACCCCCCCCCCCAAAAAAAAAAGAAACCTATTCAAAATGAGAGGAAATCCAGCCAAATGTGAGAGAACACCCAAAATGAGACAGATCACCCCAGAATTAGATGTACACGCCCACAATGAGAGGAAACCTCCCCGACATGAGATATAGATTGCACCTTTGACCTGTTTTGGATCATATTCTGTGATGGTGACAATGGAGGGGTGAATCTTTCCAAAGGGTTCCAAGATGAAGTTCTACTTCAATTAGTGGGGGTTATTTTTTTGGCATGGGTCTTGGCCATAGGTGTGCTATTGCATTAAGGTGTACACCACACAGTTCAAACACACATTTGCAGCGGAGAAGAGGATGGTGTCAGTAGAGCAGAGGACGGTGTCAGTAGAGCAGTGGACGGTGTCAGTAGGACAGTGGATGGTGTCAGTAGGGCAGTGGATGGTGTCAGTAGAGCAGTGGACGGTGTCAGTAGGGCAGAGGACGGTGTCAGTAGAGCAGTGGACAGTGTCAGTAGGGCAGTGGATGGTGTCAGTAGAGCAGTGGATGGTGTCAGTAGGGCAGTGGACAGTGTCAGTAGAGCAGTGGATGGTGTCAGTAGAGCAGAGGACGGTGTCAGTAGGGCAGTGGACTGTGTCAGTAGGGCAGTGGACGGTGTCAGTAGAGCAGTGGACGGTGTCAGTAGAGCAGTGGACACTGTCAGTAGGGCAGTGGATGGTGTCAGTAGAGCAGTGGACGGTGTCAGTAGAGCAGTGGGCGGTGTCAGTAGAGCAGTGGAAGGTGTCAGTAGGGCAGTGGACGGTGTCAGTAGAGCAGTGGATGGTGTCAGTAGAGCAGTGGACGGTGTCAGTAGAGCAGTGGACGGTGTCAGTAGAGCAGTGGGCGGTGTCAGTAGAGCAGTGGATGGTGTCAGTAGAGCAGTGGAAGGTGTCAGTAGAGCAGTGGACGGTGTCAGTAGAGCAGTGGAAGGTGTCAGTAGAGCAGTGGACGGTGTCAGTAGAGCAGTGGATGGTGTCAGTAGGGCAGTGGACGGTGTCAGTAGAGCAGTGGACGGTGTCAGTAGAGCAGTGGATGGTGTCAGTAGGGCAGTGGGCGGTGTCAGTAGAGCAGAGGACGGTGTCAGTAGAGCAGTGGACGGTGTCAGTAGGGCAGTGGACAGTGTCAGTAGAGCAGTGGACGGTGTGAGAAGAGCAGTGGATGGTGTCAGTAGGGCAGTGGACGGTGTCAGTAGAGCAGTGGACGGTGTCAGTAGAGCAGTGGACGGTGTCAGTAGGGCAGTGGACGGTGTCAGTAGAGCAGTGAACGGTGTCAGTAGGGCAGTGGATGGTGTCAGTACAGCAGTGGACGGTGTCAGTAGAGCAGTGGACGGTGTCGGTAGAGCAGTGGATGGTGTCAGTAGAGCAGTGGACGGTGTCAGTAGAGCAGTGGATGGTGTCAGTAGAGCAGTGGACGGTGTCAGTAGAGCAGTGGACGGTGTCAGTAGAGCAGTGGACAGTGTCAGTAGGGCAGTGGACGGTGTCAGTAGGGCAGTGGACGGTGTCAGTAGAACAGTGGACGGTGTCAGTAGAGCAGTGGACGGTGTCAGTAGAGCAGTGGACGGTGTCAGTAGAGCAGTGGTTGGTGTCAGTAGAGCAGAGATTGGTGTCAGTAGAGCAGTGGACGGTGTCAGTAGAGCAGTTGAAGGTGTCAGTAGAGCAGTGGACGGTGTCAGTAGGGCAGTGGACGGTGTCAGTAGAGCAGTGGAAGGTGTCAGTAGAGCAGTGGACGGTGTCAGTAGAGCAGTGGTTGGTGTCAGTAGAGCAGAGATTGGTGTCAGTAGAGCAGTGGATGGTGTCAGTAGAGCAGTGGAAGGTGTCAGTAGGGCAGTGGACGGTGTCAGTAGAGCAGAGGACGGTGTCAGTAGGGCAGTGGGCGGTGTCAGTAGAGCAGTGGACGGTGTCAGTAGAGCAGTGGATGGTGTCAGTAGAGCAGTGGAAGGTGTCAGTAGAGCACTGGATGGTGTCAGTAGAGCACTGGACGGTGTCAGTAGAGCAGTGGACGGTGTCAGTAGAGCAGTGGATGGTGTCAGTAGAGCAGTGGAAGGTGTCAGTAGAGCAGTGGAAGGTGTCAGTAGAGCAGTGGACGGTGTCAGTAGGGCAGTGGACGTTGTCAGTAGAGCAGTGGACGGTGTCGGTAGAGCAGTGGACGGTGTCAGTAGGGCAGTGGGCGGTGTCAGTAGGGCAGTGGGCGGCATCAGTAGGGCAGTGGACGGTGTCAGTAGAGCAGTGGACGGTGTCAGTACAGCAGTGGACGGTGTCAGCAGAGCAGTGGATGGTGTCAGTAGAGCAGTGGGCGGTGTCAGTAGAGCAGTGGATGGTGTCAGTAGAGCAGAGGACGGTGTCAGTAGAGCAGTGGACGGTGTCAGCAGAGCAGTGGATGGTGTCAGTAGAGCAGTGGGCGGTGTCAGTAGAGCAGTGGATGGTGTCAGTAGAGCAGAGGACGGTGTCAGTAGAGCAGTGGATGGTGTCAGTAGAGCAGTGGATGGTGTCAATAGAGCAGAGGACGGTGTCAGTAGAGCAGTGGATGGTGTCAGTAGAGCAGTGGACGGTGTCAGTAGAGCAGTGGATGGTGTCAGTAGAGCAGTGGACGGTGTCAGTAGAGTAGTGGAAGGTGTCAGTAGGGCAGTGGACGGTGTCAGTAGAACAGTGGACGGTGTCAGTAGAGCAGTGGACGGTGTCAGTAGAGCAGTGGACGGTGTCAGTAGAGCAGTGGTTGGTGTCAGCAGAGCAGAGATTGGTGTCAGTAGAGCAGTGGAAGGTGTCAGTAGAGCAGTGGACGGTGTCAGTAGGGCAGTGGACGGTGTCAGTAGAGCAGTGGAAGGTGTCAGTAGAGCAGTGGACGGTGTCAGTAGGGCAGTGGACGGTGTCAGTAGGGCAGTGGAAGGTGTCAGTAGAGCAGTGGACGGTGTCAGTAGAGCAGTGGATGGTGTCAGTAGAGCAGTGGAAGGTGTCAGTAGAGCAGAGGACGGTGTCAGTAGAGCAGTGGATGGTGTCAGTAGGGCAGTGGATGGTGTCAGTAGAGCAGTGGATGGTGTCAGTAGAGCAGTGGACGGTGTCAGTAGAGCAGTGGACGGTGTCAGTAGAGCAGAGGACGGTGTCAGTAGGGCAGTGGACGGTGTCAGTAGGGCAGTGGACGGTGTCAGTAGAGCAGTGGACAGTGTCAGTAGAGCAGTGGACGGTGTCAGTAGGGCAGTGGACGGTGTCAGTAGAGCAGTGGACGGTGTCAGTAGAACAGTGGACGGTGTCAGTAGAACAGTGGACGGTGTCAGTAGAGCAGTGGACGGTGTCAGTAGAGCAGTGGACAGTGTCAGTAGAGCAGTGGACGGTGTCAGTAGAGCAGTGGACGGTGTCAGTGGAGCAGTGGGCGGTGTCAGTAGAGCAGTGGACGGTGTCAGTAGAGCAGTGGACGGTGTCAGTAGGGCAGTGGACGGTGTCAGTAGAGCAGAGGACGGTGTCAGTAGAGCAGTGGACGGTGTCAGTAGAGCAGTGGACGGTGTCAGTAGAGCAGTGGACGGTGTCAGTAGGGCAGTGGATGATGTCAGTAGGGCAGTGGACGGTGTCAGTAGGGCAGTGGACGGTGTCAGTAGAGCAGTGGACGGTGTCAGTAGAGCAGTGGATGGTGTCAGTAGAACAGTGGACGGTGTCAGTAGAGCAGTGGATGGTGTCAGTAGAGCAGTGGACGGTGTCAGTAGAGCAGTGGATGGTGTCAGTAGAGCAGTGGACGGTGTCAGTAGAGCAGTGGAAGGTGTCAGTAGGGCAGTGGACGGTGTCAGTAGAACAGTGGACGGTGTCAGTAGAGCAGTGGACGGTGTCAGTAGAGCAGTGGACAGTGTCAGTAGAGCAGTGGACGGTGTCAGTAGAGCAGTGGACGGTGTCAGTGGAGCAGTGGACGGTGTCAGTAGAGCAGTGGACGGTGTCAGTAGAGCAGTGGATGGTGTCAGTAGGGCAGTGGACGGTGTCAGTAGAGCAGAGGACGGTGTCAGTAGAGCAGTGGACGGTGTCAGTAGAGCAGTGGACAGTGTCAGTAGAGCAGTGGACGGTGTCAGTAGGGCAGTGGACGGTGTCAGTAGAGCAGTGGACGGTGTCAGTAGAACAGTGGACGGTGTCAGTAGAACAGTGGACGGTGTCAGTAGAGCAGTGGACGGTGTCAGTAGAGCAGTGGTTGGTGTCAGTAGAGCAGAGATTGGTGTCAGTAGAGCAGTGGACGGTGTCAGTAGAGCAGTGGAAGGTGTCAGTAGGGCAGTGGATGGTGTCAGTAGGGCAGTGGACGGTGTCAGTAGAGCAGAGGATGGTGTCAGTAGAGCAGTGGACGATGTCAGTAGAGCAGTGGACGGTGTCAGTAGAGCAGTGGACGGTGTCAGTAGGGCAGTGGACGGTGTCAGTAGGGCAGTGGACGGTGTCAGTAGAGCAGTGGACGGTGTCAGTAGGGCAGTGGACGGTGTCAGTAGAGCAGTGGACGGTGTCAGTAGAGCAGTGGACGGTGTCAGTAGAGCAGTGGACGGTGTCAGTAGAGCAGTGGACGGTGTCAGTAGAGCAGTGGAAGGTGTCAGTGGAGTAGTGGACGGGGTCAGTAGAGCAGAGGACGGGGTCAGTAGAGCAGTGGACGGGGTCAGTAGGGCAGTGGACGGTGTCAGTAGAGCAGTGGACGGAGTCAGTAGAGCAGTGGACGGTGTCAGTAGAACAGTGGACGGTGTCAGTAGAGCAGTGGACGGTGTCAGTAGGGCAGTGGACGGTGTCAGTAGAGCAGTGGACGGTGTCAGTAGAGCAGTGGACGGTGTCAGTAGAGCAGTGGACGGTGTCAGTAGAGCAGTGGACGGTGTCAGTAGAGCAGTGGAAGGTGTCAGTGGAGTAGTGGACGGGGTCAGTAGAGCAGAGGACGGGGTCAGTAGAGCAGTGGACGGGGTCAGTAGGGCAGTGGACGGTGTCAGTAGAGCAGTGGACGGTGTCAGTAGAGCAGTGGACGGTGTCAGTAGAACAGTGGACGGTGTCAGTAGAACAGTGGATGGTGTCAGTAGGGCAGTGGACGGTGTCAGTAGAGCATTCTACAGTGTCAGTAGAGCAGTGGACGGTGTCAGTAGGGCAGTGGACGGTGTCAGTAGAGCAGTGGACGGTGTCAGTAGAGCAGTGGACGGTGTCAGTAGAGCAGTGGATGGTGTCAGTAGAGCAGTGGACGGTGTCAGTAGGGCAGTGGACGGTGTCAGTAGAGCAGTGGACGGTGTCAGTAGGGCAGTGGATGGTGTCAGTAGAGCAGTGGACGGTGTCAGTAGAGCAGTGGACGGTGTCAGTAGGGCAGTGGACGGTGTCAGTAGAGCAGTGGACGGTGTCAGTAGAACAGTGGACGGTGTCAGTAGAACAGTGGATGGTGTCAGTAGAGCAGTGGACGGTGTCAGTAGAGCAGTGGACGGTGTCAGTAGAGCAGTGGATGGTGTCAGTAGAGCAGTGGACGGTGTCAGTAGGGCAGTGGATGGTGTCAGTAGAGCAGTGGACGGTGTCAGTAGAGCAGTGGACGGTGTCAGTAGAGCAGTGGACGGTGTCAGTAGGGCAGTGGACGGTGTCAGTAGAGCAGTGGACGGTGTCAGTAGAACAGTGGACGGTGTCAGTAGAGCAGTGGACGGTGTCAGTAGAGCAGTGGATGGTGTCAGTAGAGCAGTGGACGGTGTCAGTAGAGCAGTGGACGGTGTCAGTAGAGCAGTGGGCGGTGTCAGTAGAGCAGTGGATGGTGTCAGTAGAGCAGTAGACGGTGTCAGTAGAGCAGTGGACGGTGTCAGTAGAGCAGTGGTTGGTGTCAGTAGGGCAGTGGACGGTGTCAGTAGAGCAGTGGACGGTGTCAGTAGAGCAGTGGATGGTGTCAGTAGAGCAGTGGACGGTGTCAGTAGAGCAGTGGGCGGTGTCAGTAGAGCAGTGGACTGTGTCAGTAGAGCAGTAGACGGTGTCAGTAGAGCAGTGGACGGTGTCAGTAGAGCAGTGGTTGGTGTCAGTAGGGCAGTGGACGGTGTCAGTAGAGCAGTGGACGGTGTCAGTAGAGCAGTGGTTGGTGTCAGTAGGGCAGTGGACGGTGTCAGTAGAGCAGTGGACGGTGTCAGTAGAGCAGTGGATGGTGTCAGTAGAGCAGTGGACGGTGTCAGTAGAGCAGTGGACGGTGTCAGTAGAGCAGTGGGCGGTGTCAGTAGAGCAGTGGATGGTGTCAGTAGAGCAGTAGACGGTGTCAGTAGAGCAGTGGACGGTGTCAGTAGAACAGTGGATGGTGTCAGTAGAGCAGTGGACGGTGTCAGTAGAGCAGTGGACGGTGTCAGTAGAGCAGTGGACGGTGTCAGTAGGGCAGTGGACGGTGTCAGTAGAGCAGTGAACGGTGTCAGTAGAACAGTGGACGGTGTCAGTAGAACAGTGGATGGTGTCAGTAGAGCAGTGGACGGTGTCAGTAGAGCAGTGGATGGTGTCAGTAGAGCAGTGGAAGGTGTCAGTAGGGCAGTGGACGGTGTCAGTAGAGCAGAGGACGGTGTCAGTAGGGCAGTGGGCGGTGTCAGTAGAGCAGTGGACGATGTCAGTAGAGCAGTGGATGGTGTCAGTAGAGCAGTGGAAGGTGTCAGTAGAGCACTGGATGGTGTCAGTAGAGCACTGGACGGTGTCAGTAGAGCAGTGGACGGTGTCAGTAGAGCAGTGGATGGTGTCAGTAGAGCAGTGGAAGGTGTCAGTAGAGCAGTGGAAGGTGTCAGTAGAGCAGTGGACGGTGTCAGTAGGGCAGTGGACGTTGTCAGTAGAGCAGTGGACGGTGTCGGTAGAGCAGTGGACGGTGTCAGTAGGGCAGTGGGCGGTGTCAGTAGGGCAGTGGGCGGCATCAGTAGGGCAGTGGACGGTGTCAGTAGAGCAGTGGACGGTGTCAGTACAGCAGTGGACGGTGTCAGCAGAGCAGTGGATGGTGTCAGTAGAGCAGTGGGCGGTGTCAGTAGAGCAGTGGATGGTGTCAGTAGAGCAGAGGACGGTGTCAGTAGAGCAGTGGACGGTGTCAGCAGAGCAGTGGATGGTGTCAGTAGAGCAGTGGGCGGTGTCAGTAGAGCAGTGGATGGTGTCAGTAGAGCAGAGGACGGTGTCAGTAGAGCAGTGGATGGTGTCAGTAGAGCAGTGGATGGTGTCAATAGAGCAGAGGACGGTGTCAGTAGAGCAGTGGATGGTGTCAGTAGAGCAGTGGACGGTGTCAGTAGAGCAGTGGATGGTGTCAGTAGAGCAGTGGACGGTGTCAGTAGAGTAGTGGAAGGTGTCAGTAGGGCAGTGGACGGTGTCAGTAGAACAGTGGACGGTGTCAGTAGAGCAGTGGACAGTGTCAGTAGAGCAGTGGACGGTGTCAGTAGAGCAGTGGTTGGTGTCAGTAGAGCAGAGATTGGTGTCAGTAGAGCAGTGGAAGGTGTCAGTAGAGCAGTGGACGGTGTCAGTAGGGCAGTGGACGGTGTCAGTAGAGCAGTGGAAGGTGTCAGTAGAGCAGTGGACGTTGTCAGTAGGGCAGTGGACGGTGTCAGTAGGGCAGTGGAAGGTGTCAGTAGAGCAGTGGACGGTGTCAGTAGAGCAGTGGATGGTGTCAGTAGAGCAGTGGAAGGTGTCAGTAGAGCAGAGGACGGTGTCAGTAGAGCAGTGGATGGTGTCAGTAGGGCAGTGGATGGTGTCAGTAGAGCAGTGGATGGTGTCAGTAGAGCAGTGGACGGTGTCAGTAGAGCAGTGGACGGTGTCAGTAGAGCAGAGGACGGTGTCAGTAGGGCAGTGGACGGTGTCAGTAGGGCAGTGGACGGTGTCAGTAGAGCAGTGGACGGTGTCAGTAGAGCAGTGGACGGTGTCAGTAGGGCAGTGGACGGTGTCAGTAGAGCAGTGGACGGTGTCAGTAGAACAGTGGACGGTGTCAGTAGAGCAGTGGACGGTGTCAGTAGAGCAGTGGACGGTGTCAGTAGAGCAGTGGACGGTGTCAGTGGAGCAGTGGACGGTGTCAGTGGAGCAGTGGGCGGTGTCAGTAGAGCAGTGGACGGTGTCAGTAGAGCAGTGGACGGTGTCAGTAGGGCAGTGGACGGTGTCAGTAGAGCAGAGGACGGTGTCAGTAGAGCAGTGGACGGTGTCAGTAGAGCAGTGGACGGTGTCAGTAGAGCAGTGGACGGTGTCAGTAGGGCAGTGGATGATGTCAGTAGGGCAGTGGACGGTGTCAGTAGGGCAGTGGACGGTGTCAGTAGAGCAGTGGACGGTGTCAGTAGAGCAGTGGATGGTGTCAGTAGAACAGTGGACGGTGTCAGTAGAGCAGTGGATGGTGTCAGTAGAGCAGTGGACGGTGTCAGTAGAGCAGTGGATGGTGTCAGTAGAGCAGTGGACGGTGTCAGTAGAGCAGTGGAAGGTGTCAGTAGGGCAGTGGACGGTGTCAGTAGAACAGTGGACGGTGTCAGTAGAGCAGTGGACGGTGTCAGTAGAGCAGTGGACAGTGTCAGTAGAGCAGTGGACGGTGTCAGTAGAGCAGTGGACGGTGTCAGTGGAGCAGTGGACGGTGTCAGTAGAGCAGTGGACGGTGTCAGTAGAGCAGTGGATGGTGTCAGTAGGGCAGTGGACGGTGTCAGTAGAGCAGAGGACGGTGTCAGTAGAGCAGTGGACGGTGTCAGTAGAGCAGTGGACAGTGTCAGTAGAGCAGTGGACGGTGTCAGTAGGGCAGTGGACGGTGTCAGTAGAGCAGTGGACGGTGTCAGTAGAACAGTGGACGGTGTCAGTAGAACAGTGGACGGTGTCAGTAGAGCAGTGGACGGTGTCAGTAGAGCAGTGGTTGGTGTCAGTAGAGCAGAGATTGGTGTCAGTAGAGCAGTGGACGGTGTCAGTAGAGCAGTGGAAGGTGTCAGTAGGGCAGTGGATGGTGTCAGTAGGGCAGTGGACGGTGTCAGTAGAGCAGAGGATGGTGTCAGTAGAGCAGTGGACGATGTCAGTAGAGCAGTGGACGGTGTCAGTAGAGCAGTGGACGGTGTCAGTAGGGCAGTGGACGGTGTCAGTAGGGCAGTGGACGGTGTCAGTAGAGCAGTGGACGGTGTCAGTAGGGCAGTGGACGGTGTCAGTAGAGCAGTGGACGGTGTCAGTAGAGCAGTGGACGGTGTCAGTAGAGCAGTGGAAGGTGTCAGTGGAGTAGTGGACGGGGTCAGTAGAGCAGAGGACGGGGTCAGTAGAGCAGTGGACGGGGTCAGTAGGGCAGTGGACGGTGTCAGTAGAGCAGTGGACGGTGTCAGTAGAGCAGTGGACGGTGTCAGTAGAACAGTGGACGGTGTCAGTAGAGCAGTGGACGGTGTCAGTAGGGCAGTGGACGGTGTCAGTAGAGCAGTGGACGGTGTCAGTAGAACAGTGGACGGTGTCAGTAGAGCAGTGGACGGTGTCAGTAGGGCAGTGGACGGTGTCAGTAGAGCAGTGGACGGTGTCAGTAGAGCAGTGGACGGTGTCAGTAGAGCAGTGGACGGTGTCAGTAGAGCAGTGGATGGTGTCAGTAGAGCAGTGGAAGGTGTCAGTGGAGTAGTGGACGGGGTCAGTAGAGCAGAGGACGGGGTCAGTAGAGCAGTGGACGGGGTCAGTAGGGCAGTGGACGGTGTCAGTAGAGCAGTGGACGGTGTCAGTAGAGCAGTGGACGGTGTCAGTAGAACAGTGGACGGTGTCAGTAGAACAGTGGATGGTGTCAGTAGGGCAGTGGACGGTGTCAGTAGAGCATTCTACAGTGTCAGTAGAGCAGTGGACGGTGTCAGTAGGGCAGTGGACGGTGTCAGTAGAGCAGTGGACGGTGTCAGTAGAGCAGTGGACGGTGTCAGTAGAGCAGTGGATGGTGTCAGTAGAGCAGTGGACGGTGTCAGTAGGGCAGTGGACGGTGTCAGTAGAACAGTGGACGGTGTCAGTAGAACAGTGGATGGTGTCAGTAGGGCAGTGGACGGTGTCAGTAGAGCATTCTACAGTGTCAGTAGAGCAGTGGACGGTGTCAGTAGGGCAGTGGACGGTGTCAGTAGAGCAGTGGACGGTGTCAGTAGAGCAGTGGACGGTGTCAGTAGAGCAGTGGATGGTGTCAGTAGAGCAGTGGACGGTGTCAGTAGGGCAGTGGACGGTGTCAGTAGAGCAGTGGACGGTGTCAGTAGGGCAGTGGATGGTGTCAGTAGAGCAGTGGACGGTGTCAGTAGAGCAGTGGACGGTGTCAGTAGAGCAGTGGACGGTGTCAGTAGGGCAGTGGACGGTGTCAGTAGAGCAGTGGACGGTGTCAGTAGAACAGTGGACGGTGTCAGTAGAACAGTGGATGGTGTCAGTAGAGCAGTGGACGGTGTCAGTAGAGCAGTGGACGGTGTCAGTAGAGCAGTGGATGGTGTCAGTAGAGCAGTGGACGGTGTCAGTAGGGCAGTGGATGGTGTCAGTAGAGCAGTGGACGGTGTCAGTAGAGCAGTGGACGGTGTCAGTAGAGCAGTGGACGGTGTCAGTAGGGCAGTGGACGGTGTCAGTAGAGCAGTGGACGGTGTCAGTAGAACAGTGGACGGTGTCAGTAGAGCAGTGGACGGTGTCAGTAGAGCAGTGGATGGTGTCAGTAGAGCAGTGGACGGTGTCAGTAGAGCAGTGGACGGTGTCAGTAGAGCAGTGGGCGGTGTCAGTAGAGCAGTGGATGGTGTCAGTAGAGCAGTAGACGGTGTCAGTAGAGCAGTGGACGGTGTCAGTAGAGCAGTGGTTGGTGTCAGTAGGGCAGTGGACGGTGTCAGTAGAGCAGTGGACGGTGTCAGTAGAGCAGTGGATGGTGTCAGTAGAGCAGTGGACGGTGTCAGTAGAGCAGTGGGCGGTGTCAGTAGAGCAGTGGACTGTGTCAGTAGAGCAGTAGACGGTGTCAGTAGAGCAGTGGACGGTGTCAGTAGAGCAGTGGTTGGTGTCAGTAGGGCAGTGGACGGTGTCAGTAGAGCAGTGGACGGTGTCAGTAGAGCAGTGGTTGGTGTCAGTAGGGCAGTGGACGGTGTCAGTAGAGCAGTGGACGGTGTCAGTAGAGCAGTGGATGGTGTCAGTAGAGCAGTGGACGGTGTCAGTAGAGCAGTGGACGGTGTCAGTAGAGCAGTGGGCGGTGTCAGTAGAGCAGTGGATGGTGTCAGTAGAGCAGTAGACGGTGTCAGTAGAGCAGTGGACGGTGTCAGTAGAACAGTGGATGGTGTCAGTAGAGCAGTGGACGGTGTCAGTAGAGCAGTGGACGGTGTCAGTAGAGCAGTGGATGGTGTCAGTAGAGCAGTGGACGGTGTCAGTAGGGCAGTGGATGGTGTCAGTAGAGCAGTGGACGGTGTCAGTAGAGCAGTGGACGGTGTCAGTAGAGCAGTGGACGGTGTCAGTAGGGCAGTGGACGGTGTCAGTAGAGCAGTGGACGGTGTCAGTAGAACAGTGGACGGTGTCAGTAGAACAGTGGATGGTGTCAGTAGAGCAGTGGACGGTGTCAGTAGAGCAGTGGACGGTGTCAGTAGAGCAGTGGGCGGTGTCAGTAGAGCAGTGGATGGTGTCAGTAGAGCAGTAGACGGTGTCAGTAGAGCAGTGGACGGTGTCAGTAGAACAGTGGATGGTGTCAGTAGAGCAGTGGACGGTGTCAGTAGAGCAGTGGACGGTGTCAGTAGAGCAGTGGATGGTGTCAGTAGAGCAGTGGACGGTGTCAGTAGGGCAGTGGATGGTGTCAGTAGAGCAGTAGACGGTGTCAGTAGAGCAGTGGACGGTGTCAGTAGAACAGTGGATGGTGTCAGTAGAGCAGTGGACGGTGTCAGTAGAGCAGTGGACGGTGTCAGTAGAGCAGTGGATGGTGTCAGTAGAGCAGTGGACGGTGTCAGTAGGGCAGTGGATGGTGTCAGTAGAGCAGTGGACGGTGTCAGTAGAGCAGTGGACGGTGTCAGTAGAGCAGTGGACGGTGTCAGTAGAGCAGTGGACGGTGTCAGTAGAGCAGTGGATGGTGTCAGTAGAGCAGTGGACGGTGTCAGTAGGGCAGTGGATGGTGTCAGTAGAGCAGTAGACGGTGTCAGTAGAGCAGTGGACGGTGTCAGTAGAACAGTGGATGGTGTCAGTAGAGCAGTGGACGGTGTCAGTAGAGCAGTGGACGGTGTCAGTAGAGCAGTGGATGGTGTCAGTAGAGCAGTGGACGGTGTCAGTAGGGCAGTGGATGGTGTCAGTAGAGCAGTGGACGGTGTCAGTAGAGCAGTGGACGGTGTCAGTAGAGCAGTGGACGGTGTCAGTAGGGCAGTGGACGGTGTCAGTAGAGCAGTGGACGGTGTCAGTAGAACAGTGGACGGTGTCAGTAGAACAGTGGATGGTGTCAGTAGAGCAGTGGACGGTGTCAGTAGAGCAGTGGGCGGTGTCAGTAGAGCAGTGGATGGTGTCAGTAGAGCAGTAGACGGTGTCAGTAGAGCAGTGGACGGTGTCAGTAGAACAGTGGATGGTGTCAGTAGAGCAGTGGACGGTGTCAGTAGAGCAGTGGACGGTGTCAGTAGAGCAGTGGATGGTGTCAGTAGAGCAGTGGACGGTGTCAGTAGGGCAGTGGATGGTGTCAGTAGAGCAGTAGACGGTGTCAGTAGAGCAGTGGACGGTGTCAGTAGAACAGTGGATGGTGTCAGTAGAGCAGTGGACGGTGTCAGTAGAGCAGTGGACGGTGTCAGTAGAGCAGTGGATGGTGTCAGTAGAGCAGTGGACGGTGTCAGTAGGGCAGTGGATGGTGTCAGTAGAGCAGTGGACGGTGTCAGTAGAGCAGTGGACGGTGTCAGTAGAGCAGTGGACGGTGTCAGTAGGGCAGTGGACGGTGTCAGTAGAGCAGTGGACGGTGTCAGTAGAACAGTGGACGGTGTCAGTAGAACAGTGGATGGTGTCAGTAGAGCAGTGGACGGTGTCAGTAGAGCAGTGGACGGTGTCAGTAGAACAGTGGATGGTGTCAGTAGAGTAGTGGACGGTGTCAGTAGGGCAGTGGACGGTGTCAGTAGAGCAGAGGACGGGGTCAGTAGAGCAGTGGACGGGGTCAGTAGGGCAGTGGACGGTGTCAGTAGAACAGTGGATGGTGTCAGTAGAGCAGTGGACGGTGTCAGTAGAGCAGAGGAAACATGCTGCTAGTTCTCAGGAGGAATTGTAGATAAAAGGGCGATTTTTTATTTTTTAGGCACAATTAGCAGCTCTATATCCTCGGTATAAGGTAGCAAATCTTCACTATTTTAGTTGAGGTCCACTTGTTATGTCGGAGTTGCTGTGTTGTTCTGGTGTTGGGTCTGCCATGTTCTCATCTGGTCTTCAGAAATGATCTGGCCTTGATTGGCCGAGGTCAGGGAATGGATGGAGGTGATATATTGATGGATGAGTTGAGAGCAGAATTGGAATCTTGTACGTGACTCATTATCTCACATCTGTGGAGCAGAACATTGATGTTGTCGTGCCGAATGCCGGAGCCCCCAATGCTAACGCCGATCAGATGTGGGTAAAGGAGATTGGATCCATAGAGGGACTTAGGAGAGATTTTATATGCATATAAAAGTCATGATGTCATAACTCTGTACATGTGTTCCTCTGAATGATTTCGGACATTTCTGATGTCTATTGCCTGATTTATACATTGGAGGTGTGGAGGGTTCCGTGACTCGCCTCCGATCCGCACAATTCCATGGACTGTGTTCCTCATCTGTGCACAGCTGGGAGAGCGGAAAACCTTCTTCCATCGCATGCAATCAGCTCCAGAAAATCCTAATAATCCTCCATGTCATGATGTTGGGACTCTGCCTGGTTCCTCATGGAATTTAGGTCATGGAATGTGAACAGCGAGCATTTACCGCACTTGGATAAACAGTGGAGGCTGTATACAGACCGATTATCCTATGAATGGCTCATCTATACAGCCTGGCCGGCACCGAATGGAAAAACCAACGTTCCTCCACTGTTGTCTCTGGCCGGGCGACTTCCGTCTGTAACATCACTGGCTCACCTTATACGGCCAACCCTGAAAACTCCCCGAAATTCCTGCCGCATGCTGACCCCGAGGAACCCCATCTTTGTAAAAGGCCTAAAAATATTCCCCATCCTGTACTGTCTAATCCTACACTGCTACTCCTTGTCCCCGTCCTGTGCTGTCTAATCTTACCCCTCTAATCCTTGTCCCCGTCCTGTACTGTCTAATCTTACCCCTCTAATCCTTGTCCCCGTCCTGTACTGTCTAATCCTACACTGCTACTCCTTGTCCCCGTCCTGTACTGTCTAATTTTACCCCTCTAATCCTTGTCCCCGTCCTGTACTGTCTAATCCTACACTGCTACTCCTTGTCCCCGTCCTGTGCTGTCTAATCTTACCCCTCTAATCCTTGTCCCCGTCCTGTACTGTCTAATCTTACCCCTCTAATCCTTGTCCCCGTCCTGTACTGTCTAATCCTACACTGCTACTCCTTGTCCCCGTCCTGTACTGTCTAATTTTACCCCTCTAATCCTTGTCCCCGTCCTGTACTGTCTAATCCTACACTGCTACTCCTTGTCCCCGTCCTGTGCTGTCTAATCTTACCCCTCTAATCCTTGTCCCCGTCCTGTACTGTCTAATCTTACCCCTCTAATCCTTGTCCCCGTCCTGTACTGTCTAATCCTACACTGCTACTCCTTGTCCCCGTCCTGTACTGTCTAATTTTACCCCTCTAATCCTTGTCCCCGTCCTGTACTGTCTAATCCTACACTGCTACTCCTTGTCCCCGTCCTGTGCTGTCTAATTTTACCCCTCTAATCCTTGTCCCCGTCCTGTACTGTCTAATCCTACACTGCTACTCCTTGTCCCCGTCCTGTGCTGTCTAATCTTACCCCTCTAATCCTTGTCCCCGTCCTGTACTGTCTAATCCTACACTGCTACTCCTTGTCCCCGTCCTGTACTGTCTAATTTTACCCCTCTAATCCTTGTCCCCGTCCTGTACTGTCTAATCCTACACTGCTACTCCTTGTCCCCGTCCTGTGCTGTCTAATCTTACCCCTCTAATCCTTGTCCCCGTCCTGTACTGTCTAATCCTACACTGCTACTCCTTGTCCCCGTCCTGTACTGTCTAATTTTACCCCTCTAATCCTTGTCCCCGTCCTGTACTGTCTAATCCTACACTGCTACTCCTTGTCCCCGTCCTGTGCTGTCTAATCTTACCCTTCTAGTCATTGTCCTGTACTGTCTAATCTTACCCCTCTAATCCTTGTCCCCGTCCTGTGCTGTCTAATCCTACACTGCTACTCCTTGTCCCCGTCCTGTGCTGTCTAATCCTACACTGCTACTCCTTGTCCCCGTCCTGTGCTGTCTAATCTTACCCCTCTAGTCATTGTCCCCGTCCTGCACTGTCTAATCTTACCCCTCTAATCCTTGTCCCCGTCCTGTACTGTCTAATCTTACCCCTCTAATCCTTGTCCCTGTCCTGTACTGTCTAATCTTACCCCTCTAATCCTTGTCCCCGTCCTGTGCTGTCTAATCTTACCCCTCTAATCCTTGTCCCCGTCCTGTGCTGTCTAATCTTACCCCTCTAATCCTTGTTCCTGTCCTGTACTGTCTAATCTTACCCCTTTAATCCTTGTCCCCGTCCTGTGCTGTCTAATCTTTGTCCCTGTCCTGTACTGTCTAATCTTACCCCTCTAATCCTTGTCCCTGTCCTGTACTGTCTAATCTTAATCCTCTAATCCTTGTCCCCATCCTGTGCTGTCTAATCCTTGTCCCTGTCCTGTACTGTCTAATCCTTGTCCCTGGCCTGTGCTGTCTAATCCTTGTCCCCGTCCTGTGCTGTCTAATCCTTGTCCCCGTCCTGTGCTGTCTAATCCTTGTCCCCGTCCTGTGCTGTCTAATCCTTGTCCCCGTCCTGTGCTGTCTAATCCTTGTCCCCGTCCTGTGCTGTCTAATCCTTGTCCCCGGCCTGTGCTGTCTAATCTTTGTCCCTGTCCTGTGCTGTATAATCTTACCCCTCTAATCCTTGTCCCCGTCCTGTACTGTCTAATCTTACCCCTCTAATCCTTGTCCCCGTCCTGTGCTGTCTAATCCTTGTCCCCGTCCTGTGCTGTCTAATTCTTGTCCCCGGCCTGTGCTGTCTAATCCTTGTCCCTGGCCTGTGCTGTCTAATCCTTGTCCCTGGCCTGTGCTGTCTAATCCTTGTCCCTGGCCTGTGCTGTATAATCCTTGTCCCCGTCCTGTGCTGTCTAATCCTTGTCCCCGTCCTGTGCTGTCTAATCCTTGTCCCCGTCCTGTGCTGTCTAATCCTTGTCCCCGTCCTGTGCTGTCTAATCCTTGTCCCTGGCCTGTGTTGGTCAGCTCCACCACAACATCATTCTGACCATTCTACATGTAGCGGGGGGAGTGTGTAGCGCCCTACTCCTGTTGACCAGGCCTATTATCTAAATTTAGTGGGATGTCTGAACTGTAGTTAGTTCAGATTCCATGTTTTGGCTAAATTGGCTTATGTTCCAGCTTTGGCTGAGTTGAGTGTATTTCCCGCGGCTGCCAGCAGGTGTCGCTGCCACCTCTGGTCCGTGTTGGAAGGTACAACAAGCCGAGGCGTATTGGGTGCTTTTTCCCAGAGGCAGCCTAGTGGGAGGTGGATACCGCTAGGCATGCTGGGAGAGGGTACTTAGCGGGTGAACGCCATTTTTGGAGTCCCTCTCACCTCATGGCCACCCTGGCTGGAGGTATGTGACAACTCTTCTTCTGCCTCAGGGGCCTGCTGGCCTGAAGTTTCCGTTACTGAAGGTAGGCCAAGAAGCTATCTGGGGCCTACTGGTTGGAGGGTGATCCTGTGCTGTCTGTCCTGTGGGAAGAAGCCGAGCAGTTGCAGGAACCAGGGGAGGACTCATCTTGGAGAATACGCAGCGGAAGGCTGGTATCTCGAGAGGAGCCTGGGGCCTCTATTGGAGGATGCATCCCGACCAATCTGCCTCACAGTATTGCCGGGTCGGCTTAAAGGACTTTCTTATACTGTGCAGTTGTGCTTGAACTTTGGAAATTCTGATTACCAAGTCTGTGGCAGAGACTTTTCATTTTGTCCGTGCGTCATCCCAGCTGCTAGGCCGGTGAGAGGGGCCTATCCGGGGGAGCAAGATCCAGTGACAGCGAGTGGACCTGTCTCCAGGATCTCAAGTGTTCTCAGTGATCTGCACCCGGTACCTGAACTCCCCCTAATCCTCCATCCCTCATTCTGATAACGTTTGATTAATAAAAGAAGCATTGGAAAAGACTCAGTGACTGGCGACCAATCTTAGTTGAATTTTGGACCCAAAATGTCTCCAGGCAGAGAGACCCCTCATATCCATTCCCTGTGTAGCATCAATGACAATACAGGCATGAAGTTCATTGTACTACAACCCCCAGGACATGATATGGCAGCTAATAAAATCACCACCAAATTGGGGGAGCCACCTGGCCACCCCCCTCAGACAGACTCAGGATTGTCTCCCTCTATGGGTGCCATGCGGCCCATAGATTCTGTTGAGGGAGACCATTCAATTTGGTGCATGTAGTGCATGTGGACAGGTTGTAAAGAGGCTGAAGGAGATCAGCAGCATTACAATTTAACAAAGTATGAGACAAGGTTAAAACCCTTCCCTTTCTGTCCCTGTGTCCTGCCTGTGCCTGGCTTCTTTGCCCTCAGGTCTCTGTCCCTGTATCCTGCCTGTGCCTGCCCTCTGGTCCCTCAGGTCTCTGTCCCTGTATCCTGCCTGTGTCTGTCCCTGTATGTTGTCCTGTGTCTGGCCCTGTGTCTGGTCCTGTGTCTGGCCCTATGTCTGACCCTGTGTCTGGCCCTGTGTCTGGCCCTATGTATGGTCCTGTGTCTGGCCCTGTGTCTGGCCCTGTGTCTGGTCCTGTGTCTGACCCTGTGTCTGGTCCTGTGCCTGGCCCTGTGTCTGACCCTGTGTCTGGCCCTGTGTCTGGCCCTATGTATGGTCCTGTGTCTGGTCCTGTGCCTGGCCCTGTGTCTGGTCCTGTGTCTGGTCCTGTGTCTGGCCCTGTGTCTGGCCCTGTGTCTGGCCCTGTGTCTGGTCCTGTGTCTGGCCCTGTGTCTGACCCTGTGTCTGGCCCTGTGTCTGGCCCTATGTATGGTCCTGTGTCTGGTCCTGTGCCTGGCCCTGTGCCTGGCCCTGTGTCTGGTCCTGTGTCTGGCCCTGTGTCTGGCCCTGTGTCTGGCCCTGTGTCTGGTCCTGTGTCTGGCCCTGTGTCTGGCCCTGTGTCTGGCCCTGTGTCTGGTCCCGTGTCTGGCCCTGTGTCTGGCCCTGTGTCTGGCCCTGTGTCTGGCCCTGTGTCTGGTCCTGTGTCTGGTCCAGTGTCTGGTCCTGTGTCTGGTCCTGTGTCTGGTCCAGTGTCTGGTCCTGTGTCTGGTCCAGTGTCTGGCCCTGTGTCTGGTCCTGTGCCTGGCCCTGTGTCTGGTCCAGTGTCTGGTCCTGTGTCTGGCCCTGTGTCTGGCCCTGTGTCTGGTCCTGTGTCTGGCCCTGTGTCTGACCCTGTGTCTGGCCCTGTGTCTGGCCCTATGTATGGTCCTGTGTCTGGCCCTGTGTCTGGCCCTGTGTCTGGTCCTGTGCCTGGCCCTGTGCCTGGCCCTGTGTCTGGCCCTGTGTCTGGCCCTGTGTCTGGCCCTGTGTCTGGTCCTGTGTCTGGCCCTGTGTCTGGCCCTGTGTCTGGCCCTGTGTCTGGTCCTGTGCCTGGCCCTGTGTCTGGTCCAGTGTCTGGCCCTGTGTCTGGCCCTGTGTCTGGCCCTGTGTCTGGTCCTGTGCCTGGTCCTGTGTCTGGTCCAGTGTCTGGTCCTGTGTCTGGCCCTGTGTCTGGCCCTGTGTCTGGTCCTGTGCCTGGCCCTGTGTCTGGTCCTGTGTCTGGCCCTGTGTCTGGCCCTGTGTCTGGCCCTGTGTCTGGTCCTGTGCCTGGCCCTGTGTCTGGTCCAGTGTCTGGTCCTGTGTCTGGCCCTGTGTCTGGTCCAGTGTCTGGTCCTGTGTCTGGCCCTGTGTCTGGCCCTGTGTCTGGTCCTGTGCCTGGCCCTGTGTCTGGTCCTGTGTCTGGCCCTGTGTCTGGCCCTGTGTCTGGCCCTGTGTCTGGTCCAGTGTCTGGCCCTGTGTCTGGCCCTGTGTCTGGTCCAGTGTCTGGCCCTGTGTCTGGCCCTGTGTCTGGTCCTGTGTCTGGCCCTGTGTCTGACCCTGTGTCTGGCCCTGTGTCTGGCCCTGTGTCTGGCCCTGTGTCTGGTCCTGTGTCTGGTCCTGTGTCTGGCCCTGTGTCTGGCCCTGTGTCTGGTCCTGTGCCTGGCCCTGTGTCTGGTCCAGTGTCTGGTCCAGTGTCTGGCCCTGTGTCTGGTCCTGTGTCTGGCCCTGTTTCTGGTCCAGTGTCTGGTCCTATGCCTGGCCCTGTGTCTGGTCCAGTGTCTGGTCCTGTGCCTGGCCCTGTGTCTGGTCCAGTGTCTGGTCCTGTGTCTGGCCCTGTGTCTGGTCCTGTGCCTGGCCCTGTGTCTGGTCCAGTGTCTGGTCCTGTGCCTGGCCCTGTGTCTGGTCCAGTGTCTGGCCCTGTGTCTGGTCCTGTGTCTGGCCCTGTGTCTGGTCCTGTGTCTGGCCCTGTGTCTGACCCTGTGTCTGGCCCTGTGTCTGGCCCTGTGTCTGGCCCTGTGTCTGGTCCTGTGCCTGGCCCTGTGTCTGGTCCAGTGTCTGGTCCTGTGTCTGGCCCTGTGTCTGGTCCAGTGTCTGGTCCTGTGTCTGGCCCTGTGTCTGGCCCTGTGTCTGGTCCTGTGCCTGGCCCTGTGTCTGGTCCTGTGTCTGGTCCTGTGTCTGGTCCTGTGTCTGGCCCTGTTTCTGGTCCAGTGTCTGGCCCTGTGTCTGGCCCTGTGTCTGGCCCTGTGTCTGGTCCAGTGTCTGGCCCTGTGTCTGGCCCTGTGTCTGGTCCTGTGTCTGGCCCTGTGTCTGACCCTGTGTCTGGCCCTGTGTCTGGCCCTGTGTCTGGTCCTGTGTCTGGCCCTGTGTCTGGTCCTGTGTCTGGTCCTGTGTCTGGCCCTGTGTCTGGCCCTGTGTCTGGTCCTGTGCCTGGCCCTGTGTCTGGTCCAGTGTCTGGTCCAGTGTCTGGCCCTGTGTCTGGTCCTGTGTCTGGCCCTGTTTCTGGTCCAGTGTCTGGTCCTGTGCCTGGCCCTGTGTCTGGTCCAGTGTCTGGTCCTGTGCCTGGCCCTGTGTCTGGTCCAGTGTCTGGTCCTGTGTCTGGCCCTGTGTCTGGTCCTGTGCCTGGCCCTGTGTCTGGTCCAGTGTCTGGTCCTGTGCCTGGCCCTGTGTCTGGTCCAGTGTCTGGCCCTGTGTCTGGTCCTGTGTCTGGCCCTGTGTCTGGCCCTGTGTCTGGCCCTGTGTCTGGCCCTGTGTCTGGCCCTGTGTCTGGCCCCGTGTCTGGCCCCGTGTCTGGCCCTGTGTCTGGTCCTGTGTCTGGTCCTGTGTCTGGTCCTGTGTCTGGCCCTGTGTCTGGTCCTGTGCCTGGTCCAGTGTCTGGTCCAGTGTCTGGCCCTGTGTCTGGTCCTGTGTCTGGCCCTGTTTCTGGTCCAGTGTCTGGTCCAGTGTCTAGTGATATGTGTCTGGTCCTGTGTCTGGCCCTGTGTCTGGCCCTGTGTCTGGTCCTGTGTCTGGCCCTGTGTCTGGCCCTGTGTCTGGTCCTGTGTCTGGCCCTGTGTCTGGTCCTGTGTCTGGTCCTGTGTCTGGTCCTGTGTCTTGTCCTGTGTCTGGCCCTGTGTCTGGCCCTGTGTCTGGTCCTGTGTCTGGTCCTGTGTCTGGTCCTGGGTCTGGTCCTGTGTCTGGTCCTGTGTCTGGTCCTGTGTCTGGTCCTGGGTCTGGTCCAGTGTCTGGTCCAGTGTCTGGTCCTGTGTCTGGTCCTGGGTCTGGTCCTGTGTCTGGCCCTGTTTCTGGTCCAGTGTCTGGTCCAGTGTCTAGTGATATGTGTCTGGTCCAGTGTCTGGTCCTGTGTCTTGTCCTGTGTCTGGCCCTGTGTCTGGTCCTGTGTCTGGCCCTGTGTCTGGCCCTGTGTCTGGTCCTGTGTCTGGCCCTGTGTCTGGTCCTGTGCCTGGCCCTGTGTCTGGTCCTGTGCCTGGTCCTGTGTCTGGCCCTGTGTCTGGTCCTGTGTCTGGTCCTGGGTCTGGTCCAGTGTCTGGTCCAGTGTCTGGTCCTGTGTCTGGTCCTGTGTCTGGTCCTGGGTCTGGTCCTGTGTCTGGCCCTGTTTCTGGTCCAGTGTCTGGTCCAGTGTCTAGTGATATGTGTCTGGTCCAGTGTCTGGTCCTGTGTCTTGTCCTGTGTCTGGCCCTGTGTCTGGCCCTGTGTCTGGCCCTGTGTCTGGCCCTGTGTCTGGTCCTGTGTCTGGCCCTGTGTCTGGTCCTGTGCCTGGCCCTGTGTCTGGTCCTGTGCCTGGTCCTGTGTCTGGCCCTGTGTCTGGTCCTGTGTCTGGTCCAGTGTCTGGTCCAGTGTCTGGTCCTGTGTCTGGTCCTGTGTCTGGTCCTGTGTCTGGTCCTGTGTCTGGTCCAGTGTCTGGTCCAGTGTCTGGTCCTGTGTCTGGTCCTATGTCTGGTCCTGTGTCTGGTCCTGGGTCTGGTCCTGTGTCTGGCCCTGTGTCTGGTCCTGTGCCTGGCCCTGTGTCTGGTCCTGTGCCTGGTCCTGTGTCTGGCCCTGTGTCTGGTCCTGTGTCTGGTCCAGTGTTTGGTCCAGTGTCTGGTCCTGTGTCTGGTCCAGTGTCTAGTCCAGTGTCTGGTCCTGTGTCTGGTCCTGTGTCTGGTCCTGTGTCTGGTCCTGTGTCTGGTCCTGTGTCTGGTCCAGTGTCTGGTCCTGTGTCTGGTCCTGGGTCTGGTCCAGTGTCTGGTCCTGTGTCTGGTCCTGTGTCTGGTCCTGTGTCTGGTCCTGTGTCTGGTCCTGTGTCTGGCCCTGTGTCTGGCCCTGTGTCTGGTCCTGTGTCTGGTCCTGGGTCTGGTCCAGTGTCTGGTCCAGTGTCTGGTCCTGTGTCTGGTCCTGTGTCTGGTCCTGGGTCTGGTCCTGTGTCTGGCCCTGTTTCTGGTCCTGTGTCTGGTCCTGGGTCTGGTCCAGTGTCTGGTCCAGTGTCTGGTCCTGTGTCTGGCCCTGTGTCTGGCCCTGTGTCTGGCCCTGGGTCTGGTCCTGTGTCTGGTCTAGTGCCTGGCCCTGTGTCTGGGTAATGGTTTGCGAAGACCATAGGGCGAGCAGTGTGATTCCGGCTTCTGTATGTGACCCCTGAATCCTCTCAGTGTTTTGTGGAGTAATTTTTGGATGGAGTGATGAATATTCTGGAATTCCTGGAATTCTTTCCTTGCTGAGCCCTGTGGGAACATTGAGTTCTGTCTGACTGGCTGGAACATGATCACTGTGTAGTCCAGTCATATATAATACACGGAGCAGAGATGACAGGGAGAACTTCCCAATACTGGGAGCTGGGCTCATGTGTGTGTCCCTACATATCGCCACCAGGAACCCCCCCAACATCAACACACATGGGGAGACCTCCGCCATTCTCCACTCCCAGATAAATCTGTAGATATCAGAGTTTATGTAAATCCAGTAAGTTTTGGGGTACGGTGTCACTAAGCTGGGGGTGCGGTGTCACTAAGCTGGGGGTGCGGTGTCACTGAGCTGGGGGTGCGGTGTCCCTGAGCTGGGGGTGCGGTGTCCCTGAGCTGGGGGTACGGTGTCACTGAGCTGGGGGTGCGTGTCCCTGAGCTGGGGGTGCGGTGTCCCTGAGCTGGGGGTGCGGTGTCCCTGAGCTGGGGGTGCGTGTCCCTGAGCTGGGGGTGCGGTGTCACTGAGCTGGGGGTGCGGTGTCACTGAGCTGGGGATGCGGTGTCACTGAGCTGGGGGTGCGGTGTCACTGAGCTGGGGGTGCGTGTCCCTGAGCTGGGGGTGCTGTGTCACTGAGCTGGGGGTGCAGTGTCACTGAGCTGGGGGTGCGTGTCCCTGAGCTGGGGGTGCGGTGTCACGGAGCTGGGGGTGCGGTGTCACTGAGCTGGGGGTGCGTGTCCCTAAGCTGGGGGTGCGGTGTCACTGAGCTGGGGGTGCAGTGTCACTGAGCTGGGGGTGCGGTGTCCCTAAACTGGGGGTGCGGTGTCACTGAGCTGGGGGTGCGGTGTCACTGAGCTGGGGGTGCGGTGTCCCTGAGCTGGGGGTGCGGTGTCACGGAGCTGGGGGTGCGGTGTCACTGAGCTGGGGGTGCGTGTCCCTAAGCTGGGGGTGCGGTGTCACTGAGCTGGGGGTGCAGTGTCACTGAGCTGGGGGTGCGGTGTCCCTGAGCTGGCGGTGCGGTGTCACTGAGCTGGGGGTGCGGTGTCACTGAGCTGGGGGTGCAGTGTCACTGAGCTGGGGGTGCGGTGTTCCTCATCTGGGAGCGGAGGTATTATACGACTTGTTGGAAGGAAATTGTTCTTCCAGCTGAACAGCCGGTCTGGTGTGGAGTCCAGGAAACAATGACATCATTGCTGTAATAGCTGGAAAAGGCCGTCATTCTGTTCCTGCTGCCGATCTGCTTCCATCTCCGTATATACATATACAGTTTATATCTATTGTACTCTGATACCTTCCTAGAAAATGTCAGGTGTGCTGGAGTATTGACATGTCTAATAGCAGAAGGTTCTGGAGAAAGAATGGGGGTTGGAATGTCTCTGATTGTCCTCCTTCCCTTATCTTTGCCTGTCCCCCTTCTGTATCTCCACCTTCCATCTTCCTTCTCCACCATGTATCTTCCATGTTTCCTTCTCCATCTTCCTTCTGTATCTCCATCTTCCTTCTCCACCATGTATCTTCCATGTTTCCTTCTCCATCTTCCTTCTGTATCTCCATCTTCCTTCTCCACCATGTAACTTCCATGTTTCCTTCTCTACCTTCATTCTGTATCTCCATCTTCCTTCTCCACCATGTATCTTCCATGTTTCCTTCTCCATCTTCCTTCTGTATCTCCATCTTCCTTCTCCACCATGTAACTTCCATGTTTCCTTCTCTACCTTCATTCTGTATCTCCATCTTCCTTCTCCACCATGTATCTTCCATGTTTCCTTCTCCATCTTCATTCTGTATCTCCATCTTCCTTCTCCACCATGTATCTTCCATGTTTCCTTCTCCATCTTCATTCTGTATCTCCATCTTCCTTCTCCACCATGTATCTTCCATGTTTCCTTCTCCATCTTCCTTCTGTATCTCCATCTTCCTTCTCCACCATGTATCTTCCATGTATCCTTCTCCATCTTCCTTCTCCACCATGTATCTTCCATGTTTCCTTCTCCATCTTCATTCTGTATCTCCACCTTCCATCTTCCTTCTCCACCATGTATCTTCCATGTATCCTTCTAAATCTTCATTCTGTATCTCCACCTTCCATCTTCCTTCTCCACCATGTATCTTCCATGTATCCTTCTCCATCTTCCTTCTCCACCATATATATTCCATGTTTCCTTCTCCATCTTCATTCTGTATCTCCACCTTCCATCTTCCTTCTCCACCATGTATCTTCCATGTATCCTTCTAAATCTTCATTCTGTATCTCCACCTTCCATCTTCCTTCTCCACCATGTATCTTCCATGTATCCTTCTCCATCTTCCTTCTCCACCATGTATCTTCCATGTTTCCTTCTCCATCTTCATTCTGTATCTCCACCTTCCATCTTCCTTCTCCACCATGTATCTTCCATGTATCCTTCTCCATCTTCATTGTGTATCTCCATCTTCCTTCTCCACCATGTATCTTCCATGTATCCTTCTCCATCTTCATTCTGTATCTCCATCTTCCTTCTCCACCATGTATCTTCCATGTATCCTTCTCCATCCTCATTCTGTATCTCCATCTTCCTTCTCCACCATGTATCTTCCATGTATCCTTCTCCATCTTCATTCTGTATCTCCATCTTCCTTCTCCACCATGTATCTTCCATGTATCCTTCTCCATCCTCATTCTGTATCTCCATCTTCCTTCTCCACCATGTATCTTCCATGTATCCTTCTCCATCTTCATTCTGTATCTCCACCTTCCATCATCCTTCTCCACCATGTATCTTCCATGTATCCTTCTCCATCTTCCTTCTCCACCATGTATCTTCCATGTCCTTCTCCATCTTCCTTCTCCACCATGTATCTTCCATGTTTCCTTCTCCATCTTCATTCTGTATCTCCACCTTCCATCTTCCTTCTCCACCATGTATCTTCCATGTTTCCTTCTCCACCTTCATTCTGTATCTCCATCTTCCATCTTCCTTCTCCACCATGTATCTTCCATGTTTCCTTCTCCATCTTCCTTCTGTATCTCCATCTTCCTTCTCCGCCATGTATCTTCCATGTATCCTTCTCCATCTTCCTTCTGTATCTCCATCTTCCTTCTCCACCATGTATCTTCCATGTATACTTCTCCATCCTCATTCTGTATCTCCATCTTCCTTCTCCACCATGTATCTTCCATGTATCCTTCTCCATCTTCATTCTGTATCTCCATCTTCCTTCTCCACCATATATCTTCCATGTATCCTTCTCCATCCTCATTCTGTATCTCCATCTTCCTTCTCCACCATGTATCTTCCATGTATCCTTCTCCATCTTCATTCTGTATCTCCACCTTCCATCTTCCTTCTCCACCATGTATCTTCCATGTATCCTTCTCCATCTTCCTTCTCCACCATGTATCTTCCATGTCCTTCTCCATCTTCCTTCTCCACCATGTATCTTCCATGTTTCCTTCTCCATCTTCATTCTGTATCTCCACCTTCCATCTTCCTTCTCCACCATGTATCTTCCATGTTTCCTTCTCCACCTTCATTCTGTATCTCCATCTTCCATCTTCCTTCTCCACCATGTATCTTCCATGTTTCCTTCTCTACCTTCATTCTGTATCTCCATCTTCCTTCTCCACCATGTATCTTCCGTGTATCCTTCTCCATCTTCCTTCTGTATCTCCATCTTCCTTCTCCACCAGGTATCTTCCACATATATCCACCTTCCATCTTCCTTCTCCACCATGTATCTTCCATGTATCCTTCTCCATCTTCATTCTGTATCTCCACCTTCCATCTTCCTTCTCCGCCATGTATCTTCCATGTATCCTTATCCTTCTCCATCTTCCTTCTGTATCTCCATCTTCCTTCTCCACCATGTATCTTCCATGTTTCCTTCTCTACCTTCATTCTGTATCTCCATCTTCCTTCTCCACCATGTATCTTCCATGTATCTTCCTTCTCCACCATGTATCTTCCATGTATCCTTCTCTATCTTCCTTCTGTATCTCCATCTTCCTTCTCCACCAGGTATCTTCCACATATCTCCACCTTCCATCTTCCTTCTCCACCATGTATCTTCCATGTATCCTTCTCCATCTTCATTCTGTATCTCCACCTTCCATCTTCCTTCTCCACCATGTATCTTCCATGTATCCTTCTCCATCTTCATTCTGTATCTCCACCTTCCATCTTCCTTCTCCACCATGTATCTTCCATGTTTCCTTCTCCATCTTCATTCTGTATCTCCATCTTTCTTCTCCACCATGTATCTTCCATGTTTCCTTCTCCATCTTCATTCTGTATCTCCAATCTCCATCTTCCTTCTCCACCATGTATCTTCCATGTATCCTTCTCCATCTTCATTCTGTCTCTCCACCTTCCATCTTCCTTCTCCGCCAGGTAACTTCCATGTTTCCTTCTCGACCTTCATTCTGTATCTCCACCTTCCATCTTCCTTCTCCACCATGTATCTTCCATGTATCCTTATCCTTCTCCATCTTCCTTCTGTATCTCCATCTTCCTTCTCCACCATGTATCTTCCATGTTTCCTTCTCCATCTTCATTTTGTTTCTCCATCTTCCTTCTCCACCATGTATCTTCCATGTATCCTTATCCTTCTCCATCTTCCTTCTGTATCTCCATCTTCCTTCTCCACCATGTATCTTCCATGTATCCTTCTCCATCTTCATTCTGTATCTCCATCTTCCTTCTCCACCATGTATCTTCCATGTATCCTTCTCCATCTTCATTCTGTATCTCCATCTTCCTTCTCCACCATGTATCTTCCATGTATCCTTTTCCATCTTCCTTCTGTATCTCTATCTTCCTTCTCCACCAGGTATCTTCCATGTACCCTTCTCCATCTTCATTCTGTATCTCCATCTTCCTTCTCCACCATGTATCTTCCATGTATCCTTCTCCATCTTCATTCTGTATCTCCACCTTCCATCTTCCTTCTCCACCATGTATCTTCCATGTATCCTTCTCCATCTTCATTCTGTATCTCCATCTTCCTTCTCCACCATGTATCTTCCATGTATCCTTCTCCATCTTCCTTCTGTATCTCCATCTTCCTTCTCCACCATGTATCTTCCATGTATCCTTCTCCATCTTCCTTCTGTATCTCCATCTTCCTTCTCCACCATGTATCTTCCATGTATCCTTCTCCATCTTCATTCTGTATCTCCATCTTCCTTCTCCACCATGTATCTTCCATGTATCCTTCTCCATCCTCATTCTGTATCTCCATCTTCCTTCTCCACCATGTATCTTACATGTATCCTTCTCCATCTTCCTTCTGTATCTCCATCTTCCTTCTCCACCATGTATCTTCCATGTATCCTTCTCCATCTTCATTCTGTATCTCCATCTTCCATCTTCCTTCCCTACATGTATCTTCCATGTATCCTTCTCCATCTTCATTCTGTATCTCCACCTTCCATCTTCCTTCTCCACCATGTATCTTCCATGTATCCTTCTCCATCTTCATTCTGTATCTCCATCTTCCTTCTCCACCATGTATCTTCCATGTATCCTTCTCCATCTTCATTCTGTATCTCCATATTCCTTCTCCACAATGTATCTTCCATGTATCCTTCTCCATCTTCCTTCTGTATCTCCATCTTCCTTCTCCACCATGTATCTTCCATGTATCCTTCTCCATCTTCCTTCTGTATCTCCATCTTCCTTCTCCACCATGTATCTTCCATGTATCCTTCTCCATCTTCCTTCTGTATCTCCACCTTCCATCTTCCTTCTCCACCATGTATCTTCCATGTATCCTTCTCCATCTTCCTTCTGTATCTCCACCTTCCATCTTCCTTCTCCACCATGTATATTCCACATATCCTTCTCCATCTTCATTCTGTATCTCCACCTTCCATATTCCTTCTCCACCATGTATATTCCACATATCCTTCTCTATCTTCATTCTGTATCTCCACCTTCCATCTTCCTTCTCCACCATGTATCTTCCATGTATCCTTCTCCATCTTCATTCTGTATCTCCACCTTCCATCTTCCTTCTCCACCATGTATCTTCCATGTTTCCTTCTCCATCTTCCTTCTGTATCTCCATCTTCCTTCTCCACCATGTAACTTCCATGTTTCCTTCTCTACCTTCATTCTGTATCTCCATCTTCCTTCTCCACCATGTATCTTCCATGTTTCCTTCTCCATCTTCATTCTGTATCTCCATCTTCCTTCTCCACCATGTATCTTCCATGTTTCCTTCTCCATCTTCATTCTGTATCTCCATCTTCCTTCTCCACCATGTATCTTCCATGTTTCCTTCTCCATCTTCCTTCTGTATCTCCATCTTCCTTCTCCACCATGTATCTTCCATGTATCCTTCTCCATCTTCCTTCTCCACCATGTATCTTCCATGTTTCCTTCTCCATCTTCATTCTGTATCTCCACCTTCCATCTTCCTTCTCCACCATGTATCTTCCATGTATCCTTCTAAATCTTCATTCTGTATCTCCACCTTCCATCTTCCTTCTCCACCATGTATCTTCCATGTATCCTTCTCCATCTTCCTTCTCCACCATGTATCTTCCATGTTTCCTTCTCCATCTTCATTCTGTATCTCCACCTTCCATCTTCCTTCTCCACCATGTATCTTCCATGTATCCTTCTAAATCTTCATTCTGTATCTCATTCTCCACCTTCCATCTTCCTTCTCCACCATGTATCTTCCATGTATCCTTCTCCATCTTCCTTCTCCACCATGTATCTTCCATGTTTCCTTCTCCATCTTCATTCTGTATCTCCACCTTCCATCTTCCTTCTCCACCATGTATCTTCCATGTATCCTTCTCCATCTTCATTGTGTATCTCCATCTTCCTTCTCCACCATGTATCTTCCATGTATCCTTCTCCATCTTCATTCTGTATCTCCATCTTCCTTCTCCACCATGTATCTTCCATGTATCCTTCTCCATCCTCATTCTGTATCTCCATCTTCCTTCTCCACCATGTATCTTCCATGTATCCTTCTCCATCTTCATTCTGTATCTCCATCTTCCTTCTCCACCATGTATCTTCCATGTATCCTTCTCCATCCTCATTCTGTATCTCCATCTTCCTTCTCCACCATGTATCTTCCATGTATCCTTCTCCATCTTCATTCTGTATCTCCACCTTCCATCATCCTTCTCCACCATGTATCTTCCATGTATCCTTCTCCATCTTCCTTCTCCACCATGTATCTTCCATGTCCTTCTCCATCTTCCTTCTCCACCATGTATCTTCCATGTTTCCTTCTCCATCTTCATTCTGTATCTCCACCTTCCATCTTCCTTCTCCACCATGTATCTTCCATGTTTCCTTCTCCACCTTCATTCTGTATCTCCATCTTCCATCTTCCTTCTCCACCATGTATCTTCCATGTTTCCTTCTCCATCTTCCTTCTGTATCTCCATCTTCCTTCTCCGCCATGTATCTTCCATGTATCCTTCTCCATCTTCCTTCTGTATCTCCATCTTCCTTCTCCACCATGTATCTTCCATGTATACTTCTCCATCCTCATTCTGTATCTCCATCTTCCTTCTCCACCATGTATCTTCCATGTATCCTTCTCCATCTTCATTCTGTATCTCCATCTTCCTTCTCCACCATGTATCTTCCATGTATCCTTCTCCATCCTCATTCTGTATCTCCATCTTCCTTCTCCACCATGTATCTTCCATGTATCCTTCTCCATCTTCATTCTGTATCTCCACCTTCCATCTTCCTTCTCCACCATGTATCTTCCATGTATCCTTCTCCATCTTCCTTCTCCACCATGTATCTTCCATGTCCTTCTCCATCTTCCTTCTCCACCATGTATCTTCCATGTTTCCTTCTCCATCTTCATTCTGTATCTCCACCTTCCATCTTCCTTCTCCACCATGTATCTTCCATGTTTCCTTCTCCACCTTCATTCTGTATCTCCATCTTCCATCTTCCTTCTCCACCATGTATCTTCCATGTTTCCTTCTCTACCTTCATTCTGTATCTCCATCTTCCTTCTCCACCATGTATCTTCCGTGTATCCTTCTCCATCTTCCTTCTGTATCTCCATCTTCCTTCTCCACCAGGTATCTTCCACATATATCCACCTTCCATCTTCCTTCTCCACCATGTATCTTCCATGTATCCTTCTCCATCTTCATTCTGTATCTCCACCTTCCATCTTCCTTCTCCGCCATGTATCTTCCATGTATCCTTATCCTTCTCCATCTTCCTTCTGTATCTCCATCTTCCTTCTCCACCATGTATCTTCCATGTTTCCTTCTCTACCTTCATTCTGTATCTCCATCTTCCTTCTCCACCATGTATCTTCCATGTATCTTCCTTCTCCACCATGTATCTTCCATGTATCCTTCTCTATCTTCCTTCTGTATCTCCATCTTCCTTCTCCACCAGGTATCTTCCACATATCTCCACCTTCCATCTTCCTTCTCCACCATGTATCTTCCATGTATCCTTCTCCATCTTCATTCTGTATCTCCACCTTCCATCTTCCTTCTCCACCATGTATCTTCCATGTATCCTTCTCCATCTTCATTCTGTATCTCCACCTTCCATCTTCCTTCTCCACCATGTATCTTCCATGTTTCCTTCTCCATCTTCATTCTGTATCTCCATCTTTCTTCTCCACCATGTATCTTCCATGTTTCCTTCTCCATCTTCATTCTGTATCTCCAATCTCCATCTTCCTTCTCCACCATGTATCTTCCATGTATCCTTCTCCATCTTCATTCTGTCTCTCCACCTTCCATCTTCCTTCTCCGCCAGGTAACTTCCATGTTTCCTTCTCGACCTTCATTCTGTATCTCCACCTTCCATCTTCCTTCTCCACCATGTATCTTCCATGTATTCTTATCCTTCTCCATCTTCCTTCTGTATCTCCATCTTCCTTCTCCACCATGTATCTTCCATGTTTCCTTCTCCATCTTCATTTTGTTTCTCCATCTTCCTTCTCCACCATGTATCTTCCATGTATCCTTATCCTTCTCCATCTTCCTTCTGTATCTCCATCTTCCTTCTCCACCATGTATCTTCCATGTATCCTTCTCCATCTTCATTCTGTATCTCCATCTTCCTTCTCCACCATGTATCTTCCATGTATCCTTCTCCATCTTCATTCTGTATCTCCATCTTCCTTCTCCACCATGTATCTTCCATGTATCCTTTTCCATCTTCCTTCTGTATCTCTATCTTCCTTCTCCACCAGGTATCTTCCATGTACCCTTCTCCATCTTCATTCTGTATCTCCATCTTCCTTCTCCACCATGTATCTTCCATGTATCCTTCTCCATCTTCATTCTGTATCTCCACCTTCCATCTTCCTTCTCCACCATGTATCTTCCATGTATCCTTCTCCATCTTCATTCTGTATCTCCATCTTCCTTCTCCACCATGTATCTTCCATGTATCCTTCTCCATCTTCCTTCTGTATCTCCATCTTCCTTCTCCACCATGTATCTTCCATGTATCCTTCTCCATCTTCCTTCTGTATCTCCATCTTCCTTCTCCACCATGTATCTTCCATGTATCCTTCTCCATCTTCATTCTGTATCTCCATCTTCCTTCTCCACCATGTATCTTCCATGTATCCTTCTCCATCCTCATTCTGTATCTCCATCTTCCTTCTCCACCATGTATCTTACATGTATCCTTCTCCATCTTCCTTCTGTATCTCCATCTTCCTTCTCCACCATGTATCTTCCATGTATCCTTCTCCATCTTCATTCTGTATCTCCATCTTCCATCTTCCTTCCCTACATGTATCTTCCATGTATCCTTCTCCATCTTCATTCTGTATCTCCACCTTCCATCTTCCTTCTCCACCATGTATCTTCCATGTATCCTTCTCCATCTTCATTCTGTATCTCCATCTTCCTTCTCCACCATGTATCTTCCATGTATCCTTCTCCATCTTCATTCTGTATCTCCATATTCCTTCTCCACAATGTATCTTCCATGTATCCTTCTCCATCTTCCTTCTGTATCTCCATCTTCCTTCTCCACCATGTATCTTCCATGTATCCTTCTCCATCTTCCTTCTGTATCTCCATCTTCCTTCTCCACCATGTATCTTCCATGTATCCTTCTCCATCTTCCTTCTGTATCTCCACCTTCCATCTTCCTTCTCCACCATGTATCTTCCATGTATCCTTCTCCATCTTCCTTCTGTATCTCCACCTTCCATCTTCCTTCTCCACCATGTATATTCCACATATCCTTCTCCATCTTCATTCTGTATCTCCACCTTCCATATTCCTTCTCCACCATGTATATTCCACATATCCTTCTCTATCTTCATTCTGTATCTCCACCTTCCATCTTCCTTCTCCACCATGTATCTTCCATGTATCCTTCTCCATCTTCATTCTGTATCTCCACCTTCCATCTTCCTTCTCCACCATGTATCTTCCATGTATCCTTCTCCATCTTCATTCTGTATCTCCATCTTCCTTCTCCACCATGTATCTTCCATGTATCCTTCTCCATCTTCATTCTGTATCTCCATCTTCCTTCTCCACCATGTATCTTCCATGTATCCTTCTCCATCTTCATTCTGTATCTCCATCTTCCTTCTCCACCATGTATCTTCCATGTATCCTTCTCCATCCTCATTCTGTATCTCCATCTTCCTTCTCCACCATGTATCTTCCATGTATCCTTCTCCATCTTCCTTCTGTATCTCCATCTTCCTTCTCCACCATGTATCTTCCATGTATCCTTCTCCATCTTCCTTCTGTATCTCCACCTTCCATCTTCCTTCTCCACCATGTATCTTCCATGTATCCTTCTCCATCTTCCTTCTGTATCTCCACCTTCCATCTTCCTTCTCCACCATGTATATTCCACATATCCTTCTCCATCTTCATTCTGTATCTCCACCTTCCATCTTCCTTCTCCACCATGTATCTTCCATGTATCCTTCTCCATCTTCATTCTGTATCTCCACCTTCCATCTTCCTTCTCCACCATGTATCTTCCATGTATCCTTCTCCATCTTCATTCTGTATCTCCATCTTCCTTCTCCACCATGTATCTTCCATGTATCCTTCTCCATCTTCATTCTGTATCTCCATCTTCCTTCTCCACCATGTATCTTCCATGTATCCTTCTCCATCCTCATTCTGTATCTCCATCTTCCTTCTCCACCATGTATCTTACATGTATCCTTCTCCATCTTCCTTCTGTATCTCCATCTTCCTTCTCCACCATGTATCTTCCATGTATCCTTCTCCATCTTCCTTTTGTATCTCCATCTTCCTTCTCCACCATGTATCTTCCATGTATCCTTCTCCATCTTCCTTCTGTATCTCCACCTTCCATCTTCCTTCTCCACCATGTATCTTCCATGTATCCTTCTCCATCTTCCTTCTGTATCTCCACCTTCCATCTTCCTTCTCCACCATGTATATTCCACATATCCTTCTCCATCTTCATTCTGTACCTCCACCTTCCATATTCCTTCTCCACCATGTATATTCCACATATCCTTCTCCATCTTCATTCTGTATCTCCACCTTCCATCTTCCTTCTCCACCATGTATCTTCCATGTATCCTTCTCCATCTTCATTCTGTATCTCCACCTTCCATCTTCCTTCTCCACCATGTATCTTCCATGTATCCTTCTCCATCTTCATTCTGTATCTCCATCTTCCTTCTCCACCATGTATCTTCCATGTATCCTTCTCCATCTTCATTCTGTATCTCCATCTTCCTTCTCCACCATGTATCTTCCATGTATCCTTCTCCATCTTCATTCTGTATCTCCATCTTCCTTCTCCACCATGTATCTTCCATGTATCCTTCTCCATCTTCATTCTGTATCTCCACCTTCCATCTTCCTTCTCCACCATGTATCTTCCATGTATCCTTCTCCATCTTCATTCTGTATCTCCATCTTCCTTCTCCACCATGTATCTTCCATGTATCCTTCTCCATCTTCATTCTGTATCTCCATCTTCCTTCTCCACCATGTATCTTCCATGTATCCTTCTCCATCTTCATTCTGTATCTCCATCTTCCTTCTCCACCATGTATCTTCCATGTATCCTTTTCCATCTTCCTTCTGTATCTCTATCTTCCTTCTCCACCAGGTATCTTCCATGTACCCTTCTCCATCTTCATTCTGTATCTCCATCTTCCTTCTCCACCATGTATCTTCCATGTATCCTTCTCCATCTTCATTCTGTATCTCCACCTTCCATCTTCCTTCTCCACCATGTATCTTCCATGTATCCTTCTCCATCTTCATTCTGTATCTCCATCTTCCTTCTCCACCATGTATCTTCCATGTATCCTTCTCCATCTTCCTTCTGTATCTCCATCTTCCTTCTCCACCATGTATCTTCCATGTATCCTTCTCCATCTTCCTTCTGTATCTCCATCTTCCTTCTCCACCATGTATCTTCCATGTATCCTTCTCCATCTTCATTCTGTATCTCCATCTTCCTTCTCCACCATGTATCTTCCATGTATCCTTCTCCATCCTCATTCTGTATCTCCATCTTCCTTCTCCACCATGTATCTTACATGTATCCTTCTCCATCTTCCTTCTGTATCTCCATCTTCCTTCTCCACCATGTATCTTCCATGTATCCTTCTCCATCTTCATTCTGTATCTCCATCTTCCATCTTCCTTCCCTACATGTATCTTCCATGTATCCTTCTCCATCTTCATTCTGTATCTCCACCTTCCATCTTCCTTCTCCACCATGTATCTTCCATGTATCCTTCTCCATCTTCATTCTGTATCTCCATCTTCCTTCTCCACCATGTATCTTCCATGTATCCTTCTCCATCTTCATTCTGTATCTCCATATTCCTTCTCCACAATGTATCTTCCATGTATCCTTCTCCATCTTCCTTCTGTATCTCCATCTTCCTTCTCCACCATGTATCTTCCATGTATCCTTCTCCATCTTCCTTCTGTATCTCCATCTTCCTTCTCCACCATGTATCTTCCATGTATCCTTCTCCATCTTCCTTCTGTATCTCCACCTTCCATCTTCCTTCTCCACCATGTATCTTCCATGTATCCTTCTCCATCTTCCTTCTGTATCTCCACCTTCCATCTTCCTTCTCCACCATGTATATTCCACATATCCTTCTCCATCTTCATTCTGTATCTCCACCTTCCATATTCCTTCTCCACCATGTATATTCCACATATCCTTCTCTATCTTCATTCTGTATCTCCACCTTCCATCTTCCTTCTCCACCATGTATCTTCCATGTATCCTTCTCCATCTTCATTCTGTATCTCCACCTTCCATCTTCCTTCTCCACCATGTATCTTCCATGTTTCCTTCTCCATCTTCCTTCTGTATCTCCATCTTCCTTCTCCACCATGTAACTTCCATGTTTCCTTCTCTACCTTCATTCTGTATCTCCATCTTCCTTCTCCACCATGTATCTTCCATGTTTCCTTCTCCATCTTCATTCTGTATCTCCATCTTCCTTCTCCACCATGTATCTTCCATGTTTCCTTCTCCATCTTCATTCTGTATCTCCATCTTCCTTCTCCACCATGTATCTTCCATGTTTCCTTCTCCATCTTCCTTCTGTATCTCCATCTTCCTTCTCCACCATGTATCTTCCATGTATCCTTCTCCATCTTCCTTCTCCACCATGTATCTTCCATGTTTCCTTCTCCATCTTCATTCTGTATCTCCACCTTCCATCTTCCTTCTCCACCATGTATCTTCCATGTATCCTTCTAAATCTTCATTCTGTATCTCCACCTTCCATCTTCCTTCTCCACCATGTATCTTCCATGTATCCTTCTCCATCTTCCTTCTCCACCATGTATCTTCCATGTTTCCTTCTCCATCTTCATTCTGTATCTCCACCTTCCATCTTCCTTCTCCACCATGTATCTTCCATGTATCCTTCTAAATCTTCATTCTGTATCTCATTCTCCACCTTCCATCTTCCTTCTCCACCATGTATCTTCCATGTATCCTTCTCCATCTTCCTTCTCCACCATGTATCTTCCATGTTTCCTTCTCCATCTTCATTCTGTATCTCCACCTTCCATCTTCCTTCTCCACCATGTATCTTCCATGTATCCTTCTCCATCTTCATTGTGTATCTCCATCTTCCTTCTCCACCATGTATCTTCCATGTATCCTTCTCCATCTTCATTCTGTATCTCCATCTTCCTTCTCCACCATGTATCTTCCATGTATCCTTCTCCATCCTCATTCTGTATCTCCATCTTCCTTCTCCACCATGTATCTTCCATGTATCCTTCTCCATCTTCATTCTGTATCTCCATCTTCCTTCTCCACCATGTATCTTCCATGTATCCTTCTCCATCCTCATTCTGTATCTCCATCTTCCTTCTCCACCATGTATCTTCCATGTATCCTTCTCCATCTTCATTCTGTATCTCCACCTTCCATCATCCTTCTCCACCATGTATCTTCCATGTATCCTTCTCCATCTTCCTTCTCCACCATGTATCTTCCATGTCCTTCTCCATCTTCCTTCTCCACCATGTATCTTCCATGTTTCCTTCTCCATCTTCATTCTGTATCTCCACCTTCCATCTTCCTTCTCCACCATGTATCTTCCATGTTTCCTTCTCCACCTTCATTCTGTATCTCCATCTTCCATCTTCCTTCTCCACCATGTATCTTCCATGTTTCCTTCTCCATCTTCCTTCTGTATCTCCATCTTCCTTCTCCGCCATGTATCTTCCATGTATCCTTCTCCATCTTCCTTCTGTATCTCCATCTTCCTTCTCCACCATGTATCTTCCATGTATACTTCTCCATCCTCATTCTGTATCTCCATCTTCCTTCTCCACCATGTATCTTCCATGTATCCTTCTCCATCTTCATTCTGTATCTCCATCTTCCTTCTCCACCATGTATCTTCCATGTATCCTTCTCCATCCTCATTCTGTATCTCCATCTTCCTTCTCCACCATGTATCTTCCATGTATCCTTCTCCATCTTCATTCTGTATCTCCACCTTCCATCTTCCTTCTCCACCATGTATCTTCCATGTATCCTTCTCCATCTTCCTTCTCCACCATGTATCTTCCATGTCCTTCTCCATCTTCCTTCTCCACCATGTATCTTCCATGTTTCCTTCTCCATCTTCATTCTGTATCTCCACCTTCCATCTTCCTTCTCCACCATGTATCTTCCATGTTTCCTTCTCCACCTTCATTCTGTATCTCCATCTTCCATCTTCCTTCTCCACCATGTATCTTCCATGTTTCCTTCTCTACCTTCATTCTGTATCTCCATCTTCCTTCTCCACCATGTATCTTCCGTGTATCCTTCTCCATCTTCCTTCTGTATCTCCATCTTCCTTCTCCACCAGGTATCTTCCACATATATCCACCTTCCATCTTCCTTCTCCACCATGTATCTTCCATGTATCCTTCTCCATCTTCATTCTGTATCTCCACCTTCCATCTTCCTTCTCCGCCATGTATCTTCCATGTATCCTTATCCTTCTCCATCTTCCTTCTGTATCTCCATCTTCCTTCTCCACCATGTATCTTCCATGTTTCCTTCTCTACCTTCATTCTGTATCTCCATCTTCCTTCTCCACCATGTATCTTCCATGTATCTTCCTTCTCCACCATGTATCTTCCATGTATCCTTCTCTATCTTCCTTCTGTATCTCCATCTTCCTTCTCCACCAGGTATCTTCCACATATCTCCACCTTCCATCTTCCTTCTCCACCATGTATCTTCCATGTATCCTTCTCCATCTTCATTCTGTATCTCCACCTTCCATCTTCCTTCTCCACCATGTATCTTCCATGTATCCTTCTCCATCTTCATTCTGTATCTCCACCTTCCATCTTCCTTCTCCACCATGTATCTTCCATGTTTCCTTCTCCATCTTCATTCTGTATCTCCATCTTTCTTCTCCACCATGTATCTTCCATGTTTCCTTCTCCATCTTCATTCTGTATCTCCAATCTCCATCTTCCTTCTCCACCATGTATCTTCCATGTATCCTTCTCCATCTTCATTCTGTCTCTCCACCTTCCATCTTCCTTCTCCGCCAGGTAACTTCCATGTTTCCTTCTCGACCTTCATTCTGTATCTCCACCTTCCATCTTCCTTCTCCACCATGTATCTTCCATGTATCCTTATCCTTCTCCATCTTCCTTCTGTATCTCCATCTTCCTTCTCCACCATGTATCTTCCATGTTTCCTTCTCCATCTTCATTTTGTTTCTCCATCTTCCTTCTCCACCATGTATCTTCCATGTATCCTTATCCTTCTCCATCTTCCTTCTGTATCTCCATCTTCCTTCTCCACCATGTATCTTCCATGTATCCTTCTCCATCTTCATTCTGTATCTCCATCTTCCTTCTCCACCATGTATCTTCCATGTATCCTTCTCCATCTTCATTCTGTATCTCCATCTTCCTTCTCCACCATGTATCTTCCATGTATCCTTTTCCATCTTCCTTCTGTATCTCTATCTTCCTTCTCCACCAGGTATCTTCCATGTACCCTTCTCCATCTTCATTCTGTATCTCCATCTTCCTTCTCCACCATGTATCTTCCATGTATCCTTCTCCATCTTCATTCTGTATCTCCACCTTCCATCTTCCTTCTCCACCATGTATCTTCCATGTATCCTTCTCCATCTTCATTCTGTATCTCCATCTTCCTTCTCCACCATGTATCTTCCATGTATCCTTCTCCATCTTCCTTCTGTATCTCCATCTTCCTTCTCCACCATGTATCTTCCATGTATCCTTCTCCATCTTCCTTCTGTATCTCCATCTTCCTTCTCCACCATGTATCTTCCATGTATCCTTCTCCATCTTCATTCTGTATATCCATCTTCCTTCTCCACCATGTATCTTCCATGTATCCTTCTCCATCCTCATTCTGTATCTCCATCTTCCTTCTCCACCATGTATCTTACATGTATCCTTCTCCATCTTCCTTCTGTATCTCCATCTTCCTTCTCCACCATGTATCTTCCATGTATCCTTCTCCATCTTCATTCTGTATCTCCATCTTCCATCTTCCTTCCCTACATGTATCTTCCATGTATCCTTCTCCATCTTCATTCTGTATCTCCACCTTCCATCTTCCTTCTCCACCATGTATCTTCCATGTATCCTTCTCCATCTTCATTCTGTATCTCCATCTTCCTTCTCCACCATGTATCTTCCATGTATCCTTCTCCATCTTCATTCTGTATCTCCATATTCCTTCTCCACAATGTATCTTCCATGTATCCTTCTCCATCTTCCTTCTGTATCTCCATCTTCCTTCTCCACCATGTATCTTCCATGTATCCTTCTCCATCTTCCTTCTGTATCTCCATCTTCCTTCTCCACCATGTATCTTCCATGTATCCTTCTCCATCTTCCTTCTGTATCTCCACCTTCCATCTTCCTTCTCCACCATGTATCTTCCATGTATCCTTCTCCATCTTCCTTCTGTATCTCCACCTTCCATCTTCCTTCTCCACCATGTATATTCCACATATCCTTCTCCATCTTCATTCTGTATCTCCACCTTCCATATTCCTTCTCCACCATGTATATTCCACATATCCTTCTCTATCTTCATTCTGTATCTCCACCTTCCATCTTCCTTCTCCACCATGTATCTTCCATGTATCCTTCTCCATCTTCATTCTGTATCTCCACCTTCCATCTTCCTTCTCCACCATGTATCTTCCATGTATCCTTCTCCATCTTCATTCTGTATCTCCATCTTCCTTCTCCACCATGTATCTTCCATGTATCCTTCTCCATCTTCATTCTGTATCTCCATCTTCCTTCTCCACCATGTATCTTCCATGTATCCTTCTCCATCTTCATTCTGTATCTCCATCTTCCTTCTCCACCATGTATCTTCCATGTATCCTTCTCCATCCTCATTCTGTATCTCCATCTTCCTTCTCCACCATGTATCTTCCATGTATCCTTCTCCATCTTCCTTCTGTATCTCCATCTTCCTTCTCCACCATGTATCTTCCATGTATCCTTCTCCATCTTCCTTCTGTATCTCCACCTTCCATCTTCCTTCTCCACCATGTATCTTCCATGTATCCTTCTCCATCTTCCTTCTGTATCTCCACCTTCCATCTTCCTTCTCCACCATGTATATTCCACATATCCTTCTCCATCTTCATTCTGTATCTCCACCTTCCATCTTCCTTCTCCACCATGTATCTTCCATGTATCCTTCTCCATCTTCATTCTGTATCTCCACCTTCCATCTTCCTTCTCCACCATGTATCTTCCATGTATCCTTCTCCATCTTCATTCTGTATCTCCATCTTCCTTCTCCACCATGTATCTTCCATGTATCCTTCTCCATCTTCATTCTGTATCTCCATCTTCCTTCTCCACCATGTATCTTCCATGTATCCTTCTCCATCCTCATTCTGTATCTCCATCTTCCTTCTCCACCATGTATCTTACATGTATCCTTCTCCATCTTCCTTCTGTATCTCCATCTTCCTTCTCCACCATGTATCTTCCATGTATCCTTCTCCATCTTCCTTTTGTATCTCCATCTTCCTTCTCCACCATGTATCTTCCATGTATCCTTCTCCATCTTCCTTCTGTATCTCCACCTTCCATCTTCCTTCTCCACCATGTATCTTCCATGTATCCTTCTCCATCTTCCTTCTGTATCTCCACCTTCCATCTTCCTTCTCCACCATGTATATTCCACATATCCTTCTCCATCTTCATTCTGTACCTCCACCTTCCATATTCCTTCTCCACCATGTATATTCCACATATCCTTCTCCATCTTCATTCTGTATCTCCACCTTCCATCTTCCTTCTCCACCATGTATCTTCCATGTATCCTTCTCCATCTTCATTCTGTATCTCCACCTTCCATCTTCCTTCTCCACCATGTATCTTCCATGTATCCTTCTCCATCTTCATTCTGTATCTCCATCTTCCTTCTCCACCATGTATCTTCCATGTATCCTTCTCCATCTTCATTCTGTATCTCCATCTTCCTTCTCCACCATGTATCTTCCATGTATCCTTCTCCATCTTCATTCTGTATCTCCATCTTCCTTCTCCACCATGTATCTTCCATGTATCCTTCTCCATCTTCCTTCTGTATCTCCATCTTCCTTCTCCACCATGTATCTTCCATGTATCCTTCTCCATCTTCCTTCTGTATCTCCACCTTCCATCTTCCTTCTCCACCATGTATCTTCCATGTATCCTTCTCCATCTTCCTTCTGTATCTCCACCTTCCATCTTCCTTCTCCACCATGTATATTCCACATATCCTTCTCCATCTTCATTCTGTATCTCCACCTTCCATATTCCTTCTCCACCATGTATATTCCACATATCCTTCTCCATCTTCATTCTGTATCTCCACCTTCCATCTTCCTTCTCCACCATGTATCTTCCATGTATCCTTCTCCATCTTCATTCTGTATCTCCACCTTCCATCTTCCTTCTCCACCATGTATCTTCCATGTATCCTTCTCCATCTTCATTCTGTATCTCCATCTTCCTTCTCCACCATGTATCTTCCATGTATCCTTCTCCATCTTCATTCTGTATCTCCATCTTCCTTCTCCACCATGTATCTTCCATGTATCCTTCTCCATCTTCATTCTGTATCTCCATCTTCCTTCTCCACCATGTATCTTCCATGTATCCTTCTCCATCCTCATTCTGTATCTCCATCTTCCTTCTCCACCATGTATCTTACATGTATCCTTCTCCATCTTCCTTCTGTATCTCCATCTTCCTTCTCCACCATGTATCTTCCATGTATCCTTCTCCATCTTCATTCTGTATCTCCATCTTCCATCTTCCTTCCCTACATGTATCTTCCATGTATCCTTCTCCATCTTCATTCTGTATCTCCATCTTCCTTCTCCACCATGTATCTTCCATGTATCCTTCTCCATCCTCATTCTGTATCTCCATCTTCCTTCTCCACCATGTATCTTCCATGTATCCTTCTCCATCTTCATTCTGTATCTCCATCTTCCTTCTCCACCATGTATCTTCCATATATCCTTCTCCATCTTCATTCTGTATCTCCACCTTCCATCTTCCTTCTCCACAATGTATCTTCCATGTATCCTTCTCCATCTTCCTTCTGTATCTCCATCTTCCTTCTCCACCATGTATCTTCCATGTATCCTTCTCCATCTTCCTTCTGTATCTCCATCTTCCTTCTCCACCATGTATCTTCCATGTATCCTTCTCTATCTTCCTTCTGTATCTCCATCTTCCTTCTCCACCATGTATCTTCCATGTATCCTTCTCCATCTTCATTCTGTATCTCCATCTTCCTTCTCCACCATGTATCTTCCATGTATCCTTCTCCATCCTCATTCTGTTTCTCCATCTTCCTTCTCCACCATGTATCTTACATGTATCCTTCTCCATCTTCCTTCTGTATCTCCATCTTCCTTCTCCACCATGTATCTTCCATGTATCCTTCTCCATCTTCATTCTGTATCTCCATCTTCCATCTTCCTTCCCTACATGTATCTTCCATGTATCCTTCTCCATCTTCATTCTGTATCTCCACCTTCCATCTTCCTTCTCCACCATGTATCTTCCATGTATCCTTCTCCATCTTCATTCTGTATCTCCATCTTCCTTCTCCACCATGTATCTTCCATGTATCCTTCTCCATCTTCATTCTGTATCTCCATATTCCTTCTCCACAATGTATCTTCCATGTATCCTTCTCCATCTTCCTTCTGTATCTCCATCTTCCTTCTCCACCATGTATCTTCCATGTATCCTTCTCCATCTTCCTTCTGTATCTCCATCTTCCTTCTCCACCATGTATCTTCCATGTATCCTTCTCCATCTTCCTTCTGTATCTCCACCTTCCATCTTCCTTCTCCACCATGTATCTTCCATGTATCCTTCTCCATCTTCCTTCTGTATCTCCACCTTCCATCTTCCTTCTCCACCATGTATATTCCACATATCCTTCTCCATCTTCATTCTGTATCTCCACCTTCCATATTCCTTCTCCACCATGTATATTCCACATATCCTTCTCCATCTTCATTCTGTATCTCCACCTTCCATCTTCCTTCTCCACCATGTATCTTCCATGTATCCTTCTCCATCTTCATTCTGTATCTCCACCTTCCATCTTCCTTCTCCACCATGTATCTTCCATGTATCCTTCTCCATCTTCATTCTGTATCTCCATCTTCCTTCTCCACCATGTATCTTACATGTATCCTTCTCCATCTTCATTCTGTATCTCCATCTTCCTTCTCCACCATGTATCTTCCATGTATCCTTCTCCATCTTCATTCTGTATCTCCATCTTCCTTCTCCACCATGTATCTTCCATGTATCCTTCTCCATCCTCATTCTGTATCTCCATCTTCCTTCTCCACCATGTATCTTACATGTATCCTTCTCCATCTTCCTTCTGTATCTCCATCTTCCTTCTCCACCATGTATCTTCCATGTATCCTTCTCCATCTTCATTCTGTATCTCCATCTTCCATCTTCCTTCCCTACATGTATCTTCCATGTATCCTTCTCCATCTTCATTCTGTATCTCCATCTTCCTTCTCCACCATGTATCTTCCATGTATCCTTCTCCATCCTCATTCTGTATCTCCATCTTCCTTCTCCACCATGTATCTTCCATGTATCCTTCTCCATCTTCATTCTGTATCTCCATCTTCCTTCTCCACCATGTATCTTCCATATATCCTTCTCCATCTTCATTCTGTATCTCCACCTTCCATCTTCCTTCTCCACAATGTATCTTCCATGTATCCTTCTCCATCTTCCTTCTGTATCTCCATCTTCCTTCTCCACCATGTATCTTCCATGTATCCTTCTCCATCTTCCTTCTGTATCTCCATCTTCCTTCTCCACCATGTATCTTCCATGTATCCTTCTCCATCTTCCTTCTGTATCTCCACCTTCCATCTTCCTTCTCCACCATGTATCTTCCATGTATCCTTCTCCATCTTCCTTCTGTATCTCCACTTTCCATCTTCCTTCTCCACCATGTATATTCCACATATCCTTCTCCATCTCCATTCTGTATCTCCATCTTCCTTCTCCACCATGTATCTTCCATGTATCCTTCTCCATCTTCATTCTGTATCTCCACCTTCCATCTTCCTTCTCCACCATGTATCTTCCATGTATCCTTCTCCATCTTCATTCTGTATCTCCATCTTCCTTCTCCACCATGTATCTTCCATGTATCCTTCTCCATCTTCATTCTGTATCTCCATCTTCCTTCTCCACCATGTATCTTCCATGTATCCTTCTCCATCTTCATTCTGTATCTCCACCTTCCATATTCCTTCTCCACCAGGTAACTTCCATGTTTCCTTCTCCATCTTCATTCTGTATCTCCATCTTCCTTCTCCACCAGGTAACTTCCATGTTTCCTTCTCTACCTTCATTCTGTATCTCCATCTTCCTTCTCCACCAGGTATCTTACATGTATCCTTCTCCATCTGCATTCTGTATCTCCACCTTCCATCTTCCATCTCCACCATGTATATTCCACATATTCATATTCATATTCATATTCCATCTTCCTTCTGTATCTCCATATTCCTTCTCCACCATGTATCTTCCATGTATCCTTCTCCATCTTCCTTCTGTATCTCCATCTTCCTTCTCCACCATGTATCTTCCATGTATCCTTCTCCACCTTCATTCTGTATCTCCCCCTTCCATATTCCTTCTCCACCATGTATCTTCCATGTATCCTTCTCCATCTTCATTCTGTATCTCCATCTTCCTTCTCCACCATGTATCTTCCATGTATCCTTCTCCATCTTCATTCTGTATCTCCACCTTCCATCTTCCTTCCCTACATGTATCTTCCATGTATCCTTCTCCATCTTCCTTCTTTATGTAGCGGGTGTTTGATTTTTTGGGAAAGCATCTGGGTGGTAGTGTAACCCAGATGCATTGATTGTCAGGGAATCTGAGGCCTTTTTGTGGTTCTTGGAGGACTCTGGTGGTGTGAGGTTCACTGTGGCCTGCAGGTGGCGTTGTCGCCATGGGCCGAGGTTGAAGACTCACCGCAAGACTGCTTACTTTTTGTCCTTTCCTGGCGCAGGTACAGCAGGGCGGGGAACCTGCTGTGACGCGAGAGGCGAGGGGATAAAAGGGGCGGACGCCCTAACCTTGGGGTTCAGCGTCGGAGGACGCAGCCGCACCCAGGCACCTTCAGCTTGGGTGCTGGCGTTCTGGAGTTCCGAGCCTAGGTGCCCTTGACCTGGCCGGAGCGGAGATGGAGTCCATCTCAGGCACCTTTAGCCTGGGGTGAGGTACTATGGCTGAAGCCTGGAGCTCAGTACCTTCGACTGAGTTCCGCGAGGGTCGAGGAATTCGAGGCGGCCCTAACTCCTTGGGTGCCCGTGTCTGAGGTCGAGAAGACTGGTGAGTGGAACTTCTCTGGAGAGTCCAGCACAGCATTGCTGGTGACAGAGAGGCCTCCGGTTTCTCCCTTGGACAGATTTCCTTCCCCTGACAGGGGCTGTGCTAGCGAAGGTAATTCACGTTCTATCTCATATAGTCAGTGGCAGTGACTATTCGCCACTAGTGATACCACAGTGGTTAGCTTTATCTAGAAGAATTGTGCCTTGGCCTACTCCCCACAAATACTGAAGTGGTATATGGGTCCCAACCTGTCTGTGATGTTTGACTGTTTATTGAGAAGAATAAATGTGAGTTGGAGCCATTCAGTGTGTGGAACTCTGGTTACTAGGAGCAAAGGGGAGTCAATCCGAGGAAAGGATTGAACTCTGGGACACATACACAAAACCCGATAGTTCTGGCCTTCACCTCTACACCTTGGAGGACATGGGCCGTGGTGTATCTCATCTCTCTCTCCCAGGTACCCCTAGACAACAGCCGTGTAACCGATAAAGCAAGAGAGAGGGTAAGGTCGCTACATGTATCTCCACCTTCCATCTTCCTTCTCCACCATGTATCTTCCATGTATCCTTCTCCATCTTCATTCTGTATCTCCACCTTCCATCTTCCTTCTCCACCATGTATCTTCCATGTATCCTTCTCCATCTTCATTCTGTATCTCCATATTCCTTCTCCACCAGGTAACTTCCATGTTTCCTTCTCCATCTTCATTCTGTATCTCCATCTTCCTTCTCCACCAGGTAACTTCCATGTTTCCTTCTCTACCTTCATTCTGTATCTCCATCTTCCTTCTCCACCAGGTATCTTACATGTATCCTTCTCCATCTGCATTCTGTATCTCCACCTTCCATCTTCCATCTCCACCATGTATATTCCACATATCCTTCTCCATCTTCCTTCTGTATCTCCATATTCCTTCTCCACCATGTATCTTCCATGTATCCTTCTCCATCTTCATTCTGTATCTCCATCTTCCTTCTCCACCATGTATCTTCCATGTATCCTTCTCCATCTTCATTCTGTATCTCCATCTTCCTTCTCCACCATGTATCTTCCATGTATCCTTCTCGATCCTCATTCTGTATCTCCATCTTCCTTCTCCACCATGTATCTTCCATGTATCCTTCTCCATCTTCATTCTGTATCTCCATCTTCCTTCTCCACCATGTATCTTCCATATATCCTTCTCCATCTTCATTCTGTATCTCCACCTTCCATCTTCCTTCTCCACAATGTATCTTCCATGTATCCTTCTCCATCTTCCTTCTGTATCTCCATCTTCCTTCTCCACCATGTATCTTCCATGTATCCTTCTCCATCTTCCTTCTGTATCTCCATCTTCCTTCTCCACCATGTATCTTCTATGTATCCTTCTCCATCTTCCTTCTGTATCTCCACCTTCCATCTTCCTTCTCCACCATGTATCTTCCATGTATCCTTCTCCATCTTCCTTCTGTATCTCCACCTTCCATCTTCCTCCTCCACCATGTATATTCCACATATCCTTCTCCATCTTCATTCTGTATCTCCACCTTCCATATTCCTTCTCCACCATGTATATTCCACATATCCTTCTCCATCTTCATTCTGTATCTCCACCTTCCATCTTCCTTCTCCACCATGTATATTCCACATATCCTTCTCCATCTTCATTCTGTAGCTCCACCTTCCATATTCCTTCTCCACCATGTATATTCCACATATCCTTCTCCATCTTCATTCTGTATCTCCACCTTCCATCTTCCTTCTCCACCATGTATCTTCCATGTATCCTTCTTCATCTTCATTCTGTATCTCCACCTTCCATCTTCCTTCTCCACCATGTATCTTCCATGTATCCTTCTCCATCTTCATTCTGTATCTCCATCTTCCTTCTCCACCATGTATCTTCCATGTATCCTTCTCCATCTTCATTCTGTATCTCCATCTTCCTTCTCCACCATGTATCTTCCATGTATCCTTCTCCATCTTCCTTCTGTATCTCCATATTCCTTCTCCACCATGTATCTTCCTTGTATCCTTCTCCATCTTCATTCTGTATCTCCATCTTTCTTCTCCACCATGTATCTTCCATGTATCCTTCTCCATCTTCATTCTGTATCTCCACCTTCCATCTTCCTTCTCCACCATGTATCTTCCATGTATCCTTCTCCATCTTCATTCTGTATCTCCATCTTCCTTCTCCACCATGTATCTTCCATGTATCCTTCTCCATCTTCCTTCTGTATCTCCATCTTCCATCTTCCTTCTCCACCATGTATCTTCCATGTATCCTTCTCCATCTTCATTCTGTATCTCCATCTTCCATCTTCCTTCTCCACCATGTATCTTCCATGTTTCCTTCTCCATCTTCCTTCTGTATCTCCATATTCCTTCTCCACCATGTATCTTCCTTGTATCCTTCTCCATCTTCATTCTGTATCTCCATCTTTCTTCTCCACCATGTATCTTCCATGTATCCTTCTCCATCTTCATTCTGTATCTCCAATCTCCATCTTCCTTCTCCACCATGTATCTTCCATGTATCCTTCTCCATCTTCATTCTGTCTCTCCACCTTCCATCTTCCTTCTCCGCCAGGTAACTTCCATGTTTCCTTCTCTACCTTCATTCTGTATCTCCACCTTCCATCTTCCTTCTCCACCATGTATCTTCCATGTATCCTTATCCTTCTCCATCTTCCTTCTGTATCTCCATCTTCCTTCTCCACCATGTATCTTCCATGTATCCTTCTCCATCTTCATTCTGTATCTCCATCTTCCTTCTCCACCATGTATCTTCCATGTATCCTTCTCCATCTTCATTCTGTATCTCCATCTTCCTTCTCCACCATGTATCTTCCATGTATCCTTTTCCATCTTCCTTCTGTATCTCTATCTTCCTTCTCCACCAGGTATCTTCCATGTACCCTTCTCCATCTTCATTCTGTATCTCCATCTTCCTTCTCCACCATGTATCTTCCATGTATCCTTATCCTTCTCCATCTTCCTTCTGTATCTCCATCTTCCTTCTCCACCATGTATCTTCCATGTATCCTTCTCCATCTTCATTCTGTATCTCCATCTTCCTTCTCCACCATGTATCTTCCATGTATCCTTCTCCATCTTCATTCTGTATCTCCATCTTCCTTCTCCACCATGTATCTTCCATGTATCCTTTTCCATCTTCCTTCTGTATCTCTATCTTCCTTCTCCACTAGGTATCTTCCATGTACCCTTCTCCATCTTCATTCTGTATCTCCATCTTTCTTCTCCACCATGTATCTTCCATGTTTCCTTCTCCATCTTCATTCTGTATCTCCATCTTCCTTCTCCACCATGTATCTTACATGTATCCTTCTCCATCTTCATTCTGTATCTCCATCTTCCTTCTCCACCATGTATCTTCCATGTATCCTTCTCCATCCTCATTCTGTATCTCCATCTTTCTTCTCCACCATGTATCTTCCATGTTTCCTTCTCCATCTTCATTCTGTATCTCCAATCTCCATCTTCCTTCTCCACCATGTATCTTCCATGTATCCTTCTCCATCTTCATTCTGTATCTCCACCTTCCATCTTCCTTCTCCACCATGTATCTTCCATGTTTCCTTATCCTTCTCCATCTTCCTTCTGTATCTCCATCTTCCTTCTCCACCATGTATCTTCCATGTATCCTTCTCCATCTTCATTCTGTATCTCCATCTTCCTTCTCCACCATGTATCTTCCATGTATCCTTCTCCATCTTCATTCTGTATCTCCATCTTCCTTCTCCACCATGTATCTTCCATGTATCCTTCTCCATCTTCCTTCTGTATCTCCATCTTCCTTCTCCACCATGTATCTTCCATGTATCCTTTTCCATCTTCCTTCTGTATCTCTATCTTCCTTCTCCACCAGGTATCTTCCATGTACCCTTCTCCATCTTCATTCTGTATCTCCATCTTCCTTCTCCACCATGTATCTTCCATGTATCCTTATCCTTTTCCATCTTCCTTCTGTATCTCTATCTTCCTTCTCCACCAGGTATCTTCCATGTACCCTTCTCCATCTTCATTCTGTATCTCCATCTTCCTTCTCCACCATGTATCTTCCATGTATCCTTCTCCATCTTCATTCTGTATCTCCACCTTCCATCTTCCTTCTCCACCATGTATCTTCCATGTATCCTTCTCCATCTTCATTCTGTATCTCCATCTTCCTTCTCCACCATGTATCTTCCATGTATCCTTCTCCATCTTCCTTCTGTATCTCCATCTTCCATCTTCCTTCTCCACCATGTATCTTCCATGTATCCTTCTCCATCTTCATTCTGTATCTCCATCTTCCATCTTCCTTCTCCACCATGTATCTTCCATGTTTCCTTCTCCATCTTCCTTCTGTATCTCCATATTCCTTCTCCACCATGTATCTTCCTTGTATCCTTCTCCATCTTCATTCTGTATCTCCATCTTCCTTCTCCACCATGTATCTTCCATGTATCCTTCTCCATCTTCATTCTGTATCTCCATATTCCTTCTCCACCATGTATCTTCCATGTATCCTTCTCCATCTTCCTTCTGTATCTCCATCTTCCTTCTCCACCATGTATTTTCCATGTATCCTTCTCCACCTTCATTCTGTATCTCCCCCTTCCATATTCCTTCTCCACCATGTATCTTCCATGTATCCTTCTCCATCTTCATTCTGTATCTCCATCTTCCTTCCCCACCATGTATCTTCCATGTATCCTTCTCCATCTTCATTCTGTATCTCCACCTTCCATCTTCCTTCCCTACATGTATCTTCCATGTATCCTTCTCCATCTTTCTTCTTTATGTAGCGGGTGTTTGATTTTTTGGGAAAGCATCTGGGTGGTAGTGTAACCCAGATGCATTGATTGTCAGGGAATCTGAGGCCTTTTTGTGGTTCTTGGAGGACTCTGGTGGTGTGAGGTTCACTGTGGCCTGCAGGTGGCGTTGTCGCCATGGGCCGAGGTTGAAGACTCACCGCAAGACTGCTTCCTTTTTGTCTTTTCCTGTCGCAGGTACAGCAGGGCGGGGAACCTGCTGTGATGCGAGAGGCGAGGGGATAAAAGGGGCGGAAGCCCTAACCTTGGGGTTCAGAGTCGGAGGACGCAGCCGCACCCAGGCACCTTCAGCTTGGGTGCTGGCGTTCCGGAATTCCGGGCCTAGGTGCCCTTGACCTGGCCGGAGCGGAGATGGAGTCCATCTCAGGCACCTTTAGCCTGGGGGGGGGGGAATATGGCGGAAGCCTGGAGCTCAGTACCTTCGACTGAGTTCCGCGAGGGTCGAGGAATCTGAGGGGGCCCTAACTCCTTGGGTGCCCGTGTCTGAGGTCGAGAAGACTGGTGAGTGGAACTTCTCTGGAGAGTCCAGCACAGCATTGCTGGTGACAGAGAGGCCTCCGGTTTCTCCCTTGGACGGATTTCCTTCCCCTGACAGGGGCTGTGCTAGCGAAGGTAATTCACGTTCTATCTCATATAGTCAGTGGCAGTGACTATTCGCCACTAGTGATACCACAGTGGTTAGCTTTATCTAGAAGAATTGTGCCTTGGCCTACTCCCCACAAATACTGAAGTGGTATTTGGGTCCCAACCTGTCTGTGCTGTTTGACTGTTTATTGAGAAGAATAAATGTGAGTTGGACCCATTCAGTGTGTGGAACTCTGGTTACTAGGAGCAAAGGGGAGTCAATCCGAGGAAAGGATTGAACTCTGGGACACATACACAAAACCCGATAGTTCTGGCCTTCACCTCTACACCTTGGAGGACATGGGCCGTGGTGTATCTCATCTCTCTCTCCCAGGTACCCCTAGACAACAGCCGTGTAACCGATAAAGCAAGAGAGAGGGTGAGGTCGCTACATGTATCTCCACCTTCCATCTTCCTTCTCCACCATGTATCTTCCATGTATCCTTCTCCATCTTCATTCTGTATCTCCATCTTCCTTCTCCACCATGTATCTTCCATGTATCCTTCTCCATCTTCATTCTGTATCTCCACCTTCCATATTCCTTCTCCACCAGGTAACTTCCATGTTTCCTTCTCTACCTTCATTCTGTATCTCCATCTTCCTTCTCCACCAGGTATCTTCCATGCATCCTTCTCCATCTTCATTCTGTATCTCCACCTTCCATCTTCCATCTCCACCATGTATATTCCACATATCCTTCTCCATCTTTCTTCTGTATCTCCATGTTCCTTCTCCACCATGTATCTTCCATGTATCCTTCTAAATCTTCATTCTGTATATCCATCTTCCTTCTCCACCATGTATCTTCCATGTATCCTTATCCATCTTCATTCTGTATCTCCATCTTCCTTCTCCACCATGTATCTTCCATGTATCCTTCTCCATCCTCATTCTGTATCTCCATCTTCCTTCTCCTCCATGTATCTTCCATGTATCCTTCTCCATCTTCATTCTGTATCTCCATATTCCTTCTCCACCATGTATCTTCCATATATCCTTCTCCATCTTCATTCTGTATCTCCACCTTCCATCTTCCTTCTCCACAATGTATCTTCCATGTATCCTTCTCCATCTCCCTTCTGTATCTCCATCTTCCTTCTCCACCATGTATCTTCCATGTATCCTTCTCCATCTTCCTTCTGTATCTCTATCTTCCTTCTCCACCATGTATCTTCCATGTATCCTTCTCCATCTTCCTTCTGTATCTCCACCTTCCATCTTCCTTCTCCACCATGTATCTTCCATGTATCCTTCTCCATCTTCCTTCTGTATCTCCACCTTCCATCTTCCTTCTCCACCATGTATATTCCACATATCCTTCTCCATCTTCATTCTGTATCTCCACCTTCCATCTTCCTTCTCCACCATGTATCTTCCATGTATCCTTCTCCATCTTCATTCTGTATCTCCACCTTCCATCTTCCTTCTCCACCATGTATCTTCCATGTATCCTTCTCCATCTTCATTCTGTATCTCCATCTTCCTTCTCCACCATGTATCTTCCATGTATCCTTCTCCATCTTCATTCTGTATCTCCATCTTCCTTCTCCACCATGTATCTTCCATGTATCCTTCTCCATCCTCATTCTGTATCTCCATCTTCCTTCTCCACCATGTATCTTACATGTATCCTTCTCCATCTTCCTTCTGTATCTCCATCTTCCTTCTCCACCATGTATCTTCCATGTATCCTTCTCCATCTTCATTCTGTATCTCCATCTTCCATCTTCCTTCCCTACATGTATCTTCCATGTATCCTTCTCCATCTTCATTCTGTATCTCCACCTTCCATCTTCCTTCTCCACCATGTATCTTCCATGTATCCTTCTCCATCTTCATTCTGTATCCCCATCTTCCTTCTCCACCATGTATCTTCCATGTATCCTTCTCCATCTTCATTCTGTATCTCCATATTCCTTCTCCACAATGTATCTTCCATGTATCCTTCTCCATCTTCCTTCTGTATCTCCATCTTCCTTCTCCACCATGTATCTTCCATCTATCCTTCTCCATCTTCCTTCTGTATCTCCATCTTCCTTCTCCACCATGTATCTTCCATGTATCCTTCTCCATCTTCCTTCTGTATCTCCACCTTCCATCTTCCTTCTCCACCATGTATCTTCCATGTATCCTTCTCCATCTTCCTTCTGTATCTCCACCTTCCATCTTCCTTCTCCACCATGTATATTCCACATATCCTTCTCCATCTTCATTCTGTATCTCCACCTTCCATATTCCTTCTCCACTATGTATATTCCACATATCCTTCTCCATCTTCATTCTGTATCTCCACCTTCCATCTTCCTTCTCCACCATGTATCTTCCATGTATCCTTCTCCATCTTCATTCTGTATCTCCACCTTCCATCTTCCTTCTCCACCATGTATCTTCCATGTATCCTTCTCCATCTTCATTCTGTATCTCCATCTTCCTTCTCCACCATGTATCTTCCATGTATACTTCTCCATCTTCATTCTGTATCTCCATCTTCCTTCTCCACCATGTATCTTCCATGTATCCTTCTCCATCCTCATTCTGTATCTCCATCTTCCTTCTCCACCATGTATCTTACATGTATCCTTCTCCATCTTCCTTCTGTATCTCCATCTTCCTTCTCCACCATGTATCTTCCATGTATCCTTCTCCATCTTCATTCTGTATCTCCATCTTCCATCTTCCTTCCCTACATGTATCTTCCATGTATCCTTCTCCATCTTCATTCTGTATCTCCATCTTCCTTCTCCACCATGTATCTTCCATGTATCCTTCTCCATCTTCATTCTGTATCTCCATCTTCCTTCTCCACCATGTATCTTCCATGTATCCTTCTCCATCCTCATTCTGTATCTCCATCTTCCTTCTCCACCATGTATCTTACATGTATCCTTCTCCATCTTCCTTCTGTATCTCCATCTTCCTTCTCCACCATGTATCTTCCATGTATCCTTCTCCATCTTCATTCTGTATCTCCATCTTCCATCTTCCTTCCCTACATGTATCTTCCATGTATCCTTCTCCATCTTCATTCTGTATCTCCACCTTCCATCTTCCTTCTCCACCATGTATCTTCCATGTATCCTTCTCCATCTTCATTCTGTATCTCCATCTTCCTTCTCCACCATGTATCTTCCATGTATCCTTCTCCATCTTCATTCTGTATCTCCATATTCCTTCTCCACAATGTATCTTCCATGTATCCTTCTCCATCTTCCTTCTGTATCTCCATCTTCCTTCTCCAGCATGTATCTTCCATGTATCCTTCTCCATCTTCCTTCTGTATCTCCATCTTCCTTCTCCACCATGTATCTTCCATGTATCCTTCTCCATCTTCCTTCTGTATCTCCACCTTCCATCTTCCTTCTCCACCATGTATCTTCCATGTATCCTTCTCCATCTTCCTTCTGTATCTCCACCTTCCATCTTCCTTCTCCACCATGTATATTCCACATATCCTTCTCCATCTTCATTCTGTATCTCCACCTTCCATATTCCTTCTCCACCATGTATATTCCACATATCCTTCTCCATCTTCATTCTGTATCTCCACCTTCCATCTTCCTTCTCCACCATGTATCTTCCATGTATCCTTCTCCATCTTCATTCTGTATCTCCACCTTCCATCTTCCTTCTCCACCATGTATCTTCCATGTATCCTTCTCCATCTTCATTCTGTATCTCCATCTTCCTTCTCCACCATGTATCTTCCATGTATCCTTCTCCATCTTCATTCTGTATCTCCATCTTCCTTCTCCACCATGTATCTTCCATGTATCCTTCTCCATCTTCATTCTGTATCTCCATCCTTCTTCTCCACCATGTATCTTCCATGTATCCTTCTCCATCCTCATTCTGTATCTCCATCTTCCTTCTCCACCATGTATCTTACATGTATCCTTCTCCATCTTCCTTCTGTATCTCCATCTTCCTTCTCCACCATGTATCTTCCATGTATCCTTCTCCATCTTCATTCTGTATCTCCATCTTCCATCTTCCTTCCCTACATGTATCTTCCATGTATCCTTCTCCATCTTCATTCTGTATCTCCATCTTCCTTCTCCACCATGTATCTTCCATGTATCCTTCTCCATCCTCATTCTGTATCTCCATCTTCCTTCTCCACCATGTATCTTCCATGTATCCTTCTCCATCTTCATTCTGTATCTCCATCTTCCTTCTCCACCATGTATCTTCCATATATCCTTCTCCATCTTCATTCTGTATCTCCACCTTCCATCTTCCTTCTCCACAATGTATCTTCCATGTATCCTTCTCCATCTTCCTTCTGTATCTCCATCTTCCTTCTCCACCATGTATCTTCCATGTATCCTTCTCCATCTTCCTTCTGTATCTCCATCTTCCTTCTCCACCATGTATCTTCCATGTATCCTTCTCCATCTTCCTTCTGTATCTCCACCTTCCATCTTCCTTCTCCACCATGTATCTTCCATGTATCCTTCTCCATCTTCCTTCTGTATCTCCACTTTCCATCTTCCTTCTCCACCATGTATATTCCACATATCCTTCTCCATCTTCATTCTGTATCTCCATCTTCCTTCTCCACCATGTATCTTCCATGTATCCTTCTCCATCTTCATTCTGTATCTCCACCTTCCATCTTCCTTCTCCACCATGTATCTTCCATGTATCCTTCTCCATCTTCATTCTGTATCTCCTTCTTCCTTCTCCACCATGTATCTTCCGTGTATCCTTCTCCATCTTCATTCTGTATCTCCATCTTCCTTCTCCACCATGTATCTTCCATGTATCCTTCTCCATCTTCATTCTGTATCTCCATATTCCTTCTCCACCATGTATCTTCCATGTATCCTTCTCCATCTTCCTTCTGTATCTCCATCTTCCTTCTCCACCATGTATCTTCCATGTATCCTTCTCCACCTTCATTCTGTATCTCCCCCTTCCATATTCCTTCTCCACCATGTATCTTCCATGTATCCTTCTCCATCTTCATTCTGTATCTCCATCTTCCTTCTCCACCATGTATCTTCCATGTATCCTTCTCCATCTTCATTCTGTATCTCCACCTTCCATCTTCCTTCCCTACATGTATCTTCCATGTATCCTTCTCCATCTTCCTTCTTTATGTAGCGGGTGTTTGATTTTTTGGGAAAGCATCTGGGTGGTAGTGTAACCCAGATGCATTGATTGTCAGGGAATCTGAGGCCTTTTTGTGGTTCTTGGAGGACTCTGGTGGTGTGAGGTTCACTGTGGCCTGCAGGTGGCGTTGTCGCCATGGGCCGAGGTTGAAGACTCACCGCAAGACTGCTTACTTTTTGTCCTTTCCTGGCGCAGGTACAGCAGGGCGGGGAACCTGCTGTGACGCGAGTGGCGAGGGGATAAAAGGGGCGGACGCCCTAACCTTGGGGTTCAGCGTCGGAGGACGCAGCCGCACCCAGGCACCTTCAGCTGGTGACAGAGAGGCCTCTGGTTTCTCCCTTGGACGGATTTCCTTCCCCTGACAGGGGCGGTGCTAGCAAAGGTAATTCACGTTCTATCTCATATAGTCAGTGGCAGTGACTATTCGCCACTAGTGATACCACAGTGGTTAGCTTTATCTAGAAGAATTGTGCCTTGGCCTACTCCCCACAAATACTGAAGTGGTATTTGGGTCCCAACCTGTCTGTGCTGTTTGACTGTTTATTGAGAAGAATAAATGTGAGTTGGACCCATTCAGTGTGTGGAACTCTGGTTACTAGGAGCAAAGGGGAGTCAATCCGAGGAAAGGATTGAACTCTGGGACACATACACAAAACCCGATAGTTCTGGCCTTCACCTCTACACCTTGGAGGACATGGGCCGTGGTGTATCTCATCTCTCTCTCCCAGGTACCCCTAGACAACAGCCGTGTAACCGATAAAGCAAGAGAGAGGGTAAGGTCGCTACATGTATCTCCACCTTCCATCTTCCTTCTCCACCATGTATCTTCCATGTATCCTTCTCCATCTTCATTCTGTATCTCCATCTTCCTTCTCCACCATGTATCTTCCATGTATCCTTCTCCATCTTCATTCTGTATCTCCACCTTCCATATTCCTTCTCCACCAGGTAACTTCCATGTTTCCTTCTCCATCTTCATTCTGTATCTCCATCTTCCTTCTCCACCAGGTAACTTCCATGTTTCCTTCTCTACCTTCATTCTGTATCTCCATCTTCCTTCTCCACCAGGTATCTTACATGTATCCTTCTCCATCTGCATTCTGTATCTCCACCTTCCATCTTCCATCTCCACCATGTATATTCCACATATCCTTCTCCATCTTCCTTCTGTATCTCCATATTCCTTCTCCACCATGTATCTTCCATGTATCCTTCTCCATCTTCATTCTGTATCTCCATCTTCCTTCTCCACCATGTATCTTCCATGTATTCTTCTCCATCTTCATTCTGTATCTCCATCTTCCTTCTCCACCATGTATCTTCCATGTATCCTTCTCGATCCTCATTCTGTATCTCCATCTTCCTTCTCCACCATGTATCTTCCATGTATCCTTCTCCATCTTCATTCTGTATCTCCATCTTCCTTCTCCACCATGTATCTTCCATATATCCTTCTCCATCTTCATTCTGTATCTCCACCTTCCATCTTCCTTCTCCACGATGTATCTTCCATGTATCCTTCTCCATCTTCCTTCTGTATCTCCATCTTCCTTCTCCACCATGTATCTTCCATGTATCCTTCTCCATCTTCCTTCTGTATCTCCATCTTCCTTCTCCACCATGTATCTTCCATGTATCCTTCTCCATCTTCCTTCTGTATCTCCACCTTCCATCTTCCTTCTCCACCATGTATCTTCCATGTATCCTTCTCCATCTTCCTTCTGTATCTCCACCTTCCATCTTCCTTCTCCACCATGTATATTCCACATATCCTTCTCCATCTTCATTCTGTATCTCCACCCTGCCATATTCCTTCTCCACCATGTATATTCCACATATCCTTCTCCATCTTCATTCTGTATCTCCACCTTCCATCTTCCTTCTCCACCATGTATCTTCCATGTATCCTTCTTCATCTTCATTCTGTATCTCCACCTTCCATCTTCCTTCTCCACCATGTATCTTCCATGTATCCTTCTCCATCTTCATTCTGTATCTCCATCTTCCTTCTCCACCATGTATCTTCCATGTATCCTTCTCCATCTTCATTCTGTATCTCCATCTTCCTTCTCCACCATGTATCTTCCATGTATCCTTCTCCATCTTCATTCTGTATCTCCATCTTCCTTCTCCACCATGTATCTTCCATGTATCCTTCTCCATCCTCATTCTGTATCTCCATCTTCCTTCTCCACCATGTATCTTCCATGTATCCTTCTCCATCTTCCTTCTGTATCTCCATCTTCCTTCTCCACCATGTATCTTCCATGTATCCTTCTCCATCTTCATTCTGTATCTCCATCTTCCATCTTCCTTCCCTACATGTATCTTCCATGTATCCTTCTCCATCTTCATTCTGTATCTCCATCTTCCTTCTCCACCATGTATCTTCCATGTATCCTTCTCCATCATCATTCTGTATCTCCATCTTCCTTCTCCACCATGTATCTTCCATGTATCCTTCTCCATCTTCATTCTGTATCTCCATCTTCCTTCTCCACCATGTATCTTCCATATATCCTTCTCCATCTTCATTCTGTATCTCCACCTTCCATCTTCCTTCTCCACAATGTATCTTCCATGTATCCTTCTCCATCTTCCTTCTGTATCTCCATCTTCCTTCTCCACCATGTATCTTCCATGTATCCTTCTCCATCTTCCTTCTGTATCTCCATCTTCCTTCTCCACCATGTATCTTCCATGTATCCTTCTCCATCTTCCTTCTGTATCTCCACCTTCCATCTTCCTTCTCCACCATGTATCTTCCATGTATCCTTCTCCATCTTCCTTCTGTATCTCCACTTTCCATCTTCCTTCTCCACCATGTATATTCCACATATCCTTCTCCATCTTCATTCTGTATCTCCACCCTCTATATTCCTTCTCCACCATGTATATTCCACATATCCTTCTCCATCTTCATTCTGTATCTCCACCTTCCATCTTCCTTCTCCACCATGTATCTTCCATGTATCCTTCTCCATCTTCATTCTGTATCTCCACCTTCCATCTTCCTTCTCCACCATGTATCTTCCATGTATCCTTCTCCATCTTCATTCTGTATCTCCATCTTCCTTCTCCACCATGTATCTTCCATGTATCCTTCTCCATCTTCATTCTGTATCTCCATCTTCCTTCTCCACCATGTATCTTCCATGTATCCTTCTCCATCTTCATTCTGTATCTCCATCTTCCTTCTCCACCATGTATCTTCCATGTATCCTTCTCCATCCTCATTCTGTATCTCCATCTTCCTTCTCCACCATGTATCTTCCATGTATCCTTCTCCATCTTCCTTCTGTATCTCCATCTTCCTTCTCCACCATGTATCTTCCATGTATCCTTCTCCATCTTCATTCTGTATCTCCATCTTCCTTCTCCACCATGTATCTTCCATGTATCCTTCTCCATCTTCATTCTGTATCTCCATCTTCCATCTTCCTTCCCTACATGTATCTTCCATGTATCCTTCTCCATCTTCCTTCTGTATCTCCATCTTCCTTCTCCACCATGTATCTTCCATGTATCCTTTTCCATCTTCATTCTGTATCTCCATCTTCCATCTTCCTTCCCTACATGTATCTTCCATGTTTCCTTCTCCATCTTCATTCTGTATCTCCACCTTCCATATTCCTTTTCCACCAGGTAACTTCCATGTTTCCTTCTCTACCTTCATTCTGTATCTCCATCTTCCGTCTCCACCAGGTATCTTCCATGTATCCTTCTCCATCTTCATTCTGTATCTCCACCTTCCATCTTCCATCTCCACCATGTATATTCCACATATCCTTCTCCATCTTCCTTCTGTATCTCCATATTCCTTCTCCACCATGTATCTTCCATGTATCCTTCTCCATCTTCATTCTGTATCTCCATCTTCCTTCTCCACCATGTATCTTCCATGTATCCTTCTCCATCTTCATTCTGTATCTCCATATTCCTTCTCCACAATGTATCTTCCATGTATCCTTCTCCATCTTCCTTCTGTATCTCCATCTTCCTTCTCCACCATGTATCTTCCATGTATCCTTCTCCATCTTCCTTCTGTATCTCCATCTTCCTTCTCCACCATGTATCGTCCATGTATCCTTCTCCATCTTCCTTCTGTATCTCCACCTTCCATCTTCCTTCTCCACCATGTATCTTCCATGTATCCTTCTCCATCTTCCTTCTGTATCTCCACCTTCCATCTTCCTTCTCCACCATGTATATTCCACATATCCTTCTCCATCTTCATTCTGTATCTCCACCTTCCATATTCCTTCTCCACTATGTATATTCCACATATCCTTCTCCATCTTCATTCTGTATCTCCACCTTCCATCTTCCTTCTCCACCATGTATCTTCCATGTATCCTTCTCCATCTTCATTCTGTATCTCCACCTTCCATCTTCCTTCTCCACCATGTATCTTCCATGTATCCTTCTCCATCTTCATTCTGTATCTCCATCTTCCTTCTCCACCATGTATCTTCCATGTATCCTTCTCCATCTTCATTCTGTATCTCCATCTTCCTTCTCCACCATGTATCTTCCATGTATCCTTCTCCATCTTCATTCTGTATCTCCATCTTCCATCTTCCTTCCCTACATGTATCTTCCATGTTTCCTTCTCCATCTTCATTCTGTATCTCCACCTTCCATATTCCTTTTCCACCAGGTAACTTCCATGTTTCCTTCTCTACCTTCATTCTGTATCTCCATCTTCCGTCTCCACCAGGTATCTTCCATGTATCCTTCTCCATCTTCATTCTGTATCTCCACCTTCCATCTTCCATCTCCACCATGTATATTCCACATATCCTTCTCCATCTTCCTTCTGTATCTCCATATTCCTTCTCCACCATGTATCTTCCATGTATCCTTCTCCATCTTCATTCTGTATCTCCATCTTCCTTCTCCACCATGTATCTTCCATGTATCCTTCTCCATCTTCATTCTGTATCTCCATATTCCTTCTCCACAATGTATCTTCCATGTATCCTTCTCCATCTTCCTTCTGTATCTCCATCTTCCTTCTCCACCATGTATCTTCCATGTATCCTTCTCCATCTTCCTTCTGTATCTCCATCTTCCTTCTCCACCATGTATCGTCCATGTATCCTTCTCCATCTTCCTTCTGTATCTCCACCTTCCATCTTCCTTCTCCACCATGTATCTTCCATGTATCCTTCTCCATCTTCCTTCTGTATCTCCACCTTCCATCTTCCTTCTCCACCATGTATATTCCACATATCCTTCTCCATCTTCATTCTGTATCTCCACCTTCCATATTCCTTCTCCACTATGTATATTCCACATATCCTTCTCCATCTTCATTCTGTATCTCCACCTTCCATCTTCCTTCTCCACCATGTATCTTCCATGTATCCTTCTCCATCTTCATTCTGTATCTCCACCTTCCATCTTCCTTCTCCACCATGTATCTTCCATGTATCCTTCTCCATCTTCATTCTGTATCTCCATCTTCCTTCTCCACCATGTATCTTCCATGTATCCTTCTCCATCTTCATTCTGTATCTCCATCTTCCTTCTCCACCATGTATCTTCCATGTATCCTTCTCCATCTTCATTCTGTATCTCCATCTTCCTTCTCCACCATGTATCTTCCATGTATCCTTCTCCATCCTCATTCTGTATCTCCATCTTCCTTCTCCACCATGTATCTTACATGTATCCTTCTCCATCTTCCTTCTGTATCTCCATCTTCCTTCTCCACCATGTATATTCCATGTATCCTTCTCCATCTTCATTCTGTATCTCCATCTTCCATCTTCCTTCCCTACATGTATCTTCCATGTATCCTTCTCCATCTTCATTCTGTATCTCCATCTTCCTTCTCCACCATGTATCTTCCATGTATCCTTCTCCATCCTCATTCTGTATCTCCATCTTCCTTCTCCACCATGTATCTTCCATGTATCCTTCTCCATCTTCATTCTGTATCTCCATCTTCCTTCTCCACCATGTATCTTCCATATATCCTTCTCCATCTTCATTCTGTATCTCCACCTTCCATCTTCCTTCTCCACAATGTATCTTCCATGTATCCTTCTCCATCTTCCTTCTGTATCTCCATCTTCCTTCTCCACCATGTATCTTCCATGTATCCTTCTCCATCTTCCTTCTGTATCTCCATCTTCCTTCTCCACCATGTATCTTCCATGTATCCTTCTCCATCTTCCTTCTGTATCTCCACCTTCCATCTTCCTTCTCCACCATGTATCTTCCATGTATCCTTCTCCATCTTCCTTCTGTATCTCCACCTTCCATCTTCCTTGTCCACCATGTATCTTCCATGTATCCTTCTCCATCTTCATTCTGTATCTCCACCTTCCATCTTCCTTCTCCACCATGTATCTTCCATGTATCCTTCTCCATCTTCATTCTGTATCTCCATCTTCCTTCTCCACCATGTATCTTCCATGTATCCTTCTCCATCTTCATTCTGTATCTCCATCTTCCTTCTCCACCATGTATCTTCCATGTATCCTTCTCCATCCTCATTCTGTATCTCCATCTTCCTTCTCCACCATGTATCTTACATGTATCCTTCTCCATCTTCCTTCTGTATCTCCATCTTCCTTCTCCACCATGTATCTTCCATGTATCCTTCTCCATCTTCATTCTGTATCTCCATCTTCCATCTTCCTTCCCTACATGTATCTTCCATGTATCCTTCTCCATCTTCATTCTGTATCTCCACCTTCCATCTTCCTTCTCCACCATGTATCTTCCATGTATTCTTCTCCATCTTCATTCTGTATCTCCATCTTCCTTCTCCACCATGTATCTTCCATGTATCCTTCTCCATCTTCATTCTGTATCTCCATATTCCTTCTCCACAATGTATCTTCCATGTATCCTTCTCCATCTTCCTTCTGTATCTCCATCTTCCTTCTCCACCATGTATCTTCCATGTATCCTTCTCCATCTTCCTTCTGTATCTCCATCTTCCTTCTCCACCATGTATCTTCCATGTATCCTTCTCCATCTTCCTTCTGTATCTCCACCTTCCATCTTCCTTCTCCACCATGTATCTTCCATGTTTCCTTCTCCACCTTCATTCTGTATCTCCACCTTCCATCTTCCTTCTCCACCATGTATCTTCCATGTATCCTTCTCCATCTTCCTTCTGTATCTCCACCTTCCATCTTCCTTCTCCACCATGTATATTCCACATATCCTTCTCCATCTTCATTCTGTATCTCCACCTTCCATATTCCTTCTCCACCATGTATATTCCACATATCCTTCTCCATCTTCATTCTGTATCTCCACCTTCCATCTTCCTTCTCCACCATGTATCTTCCATGTATCCTTCTCCATCTTCATTCTGTATCTCCACCTTCCATCTTCCTTCTCCACCATGTATCTTCCATGTATCCTTCTCCATCTTCATTCTGTATCTCCATCTTCCTTCTCCACCATGTATCTTCCATGTATCCTTCTCCATCTTCATTCTGTATCTCCATCTTCCTTCTCCACCATGTATCTTCCATGTATCCTTCTCCATCTTCATTCTGTATCTCCATCTTCCTTCTCCACCATGTATCTTCCATGTATCCTTCTCCATCCTCATTCTGTATCTCCATCTTCCTTCTCCACCATGTATCTTACATGTATCCTTCTCCATCTTCCTTCTGTATCTCCATCTTCCTTCTCCACCATGTATCTTCCATGTATCCTTCTCCATCTTCATTCTGTATCTCCATCTTCCATCTTCCTTCCCTACATGTATCTTCCATGTATCCTTCTCCATCTTCATTCTGTATCTCCATCTTCCTTCTCCACCATGTATCTTCCATGTATCCTTCTCCATCCTCATTCTGTATCTCCATCTTCCTTCTCCACCATGTATCTTCCATGTATCCTTCTCCATCTTCATTCTGTATCTCCATCTTCCTTCTCCACCATGTATCTTCCATATATCCTTCTCCATCTTCATTCTGTATCTCCACCTTCCATCTTCCTTCTCCACAATGTATCTTCCATGTATCCTTCTCCATCTTCCTTCTGTATCTCCATCTTCCTTCTCCACAATGTATCTTCCATGTATCCTTCTCCATCTTCCTTCTGTATCTCCATCTTCCTTCTCCACCATGTATCTTCCATGTATCCTTCTCCATCTTCCTTCTGTATCTCCATCTTCCTTCTCCACCATGTATCTTCCATGTATCCTTCTCCATCTTCCTTCTGTATCTCCATCTTCCTTCTCCACCATGTATCTTCCATGTATCCTTCTCCATCTTCCTTCTGTATCTCCACCTTCCATCTTCCTTCTCCACCATGTATCTTCCATGTATCCTTCTCCATCTTCCTTCTGTATCTCCACTTTCCATCTTCCTTCTCCACCATGTATATTCCACATATCCTTCTCCATCTTCATTCTGTATCTCCATCTTCCTTCTCCACCATGTATCTTCCATGTATCCTTCTCCATCTTCATTCTGTATCTCCACCTTCCATCTTCCTTCTCCACCATGTATCCTTCTCCATCTTCATTCTGTATCTCCTTCTTCCTTCTCCACCATGTATCTTCCATGTATCCTTCTCCATCTTCATTCTGTATCTCCATCTTCCTTCTCCACCATGTATCTTCCATGTATCCTTCTCCATCTTCATTCTGTATCTCCATATTCCTTCTCCACCATGTATCTTCCATGTATCCTTCTCCATCTTCCTTCTGTATCTCCATCTTCCTTCTCCACCATGTATCTTCCATGTATCCTTCTCCACCTTCATTCTGTATCTCCCCCTTCCATATTCCTTCTCCACCATGTATCTTCCATGTATCCTTCTCCATCTTCATTCTGTATCTCCATCTTCCTTCTCCACCATGTATCTTCCATGTATCCTTCTCCATCTTCATTCTGTATCTCCACCTTCCATCTTCCTTCCCTACATGTATCTTCCATGTATCCTTCTCCATCTTCCTTCTTTATGTAGCGGGTGTTTGATTTTTTGGGAAAGCATCTGGGTGGTAGTGTAACCCAGATGCATTGATTGTCAGGGAATCTGAGGCCTTTTTGTGGTTCTTGGAGGACTCTGGTGGTGTGAGGTTCACTGTGGCCTGCAGGTGGCGTTGTCGCCATGGGCCGAGGTTGAAGACTCACCGCAAGACTGCTTACTTTTTGTCCTTTCCTGGCGCAGGTACAGCAGGGCGGGGAACCTGCTGTGACGCGAGTGGCGAGGGGATAAAAGGGGCGGACGCCCTAACCTTGGGGTTCAGCGTCGGAGGACGCAGCCGCACCCAGGCACCTTCAGTTTGGGTGCTGGCGTTCCGGAGTTCCGGGCCTAGGTGCCCTTGACCTGGCCGGAGCGGAGATGGAGTCCATCTCAGGCACCTTTAGCCTGGGGTGAGGTACTATGGCGGAAGCCTGGAGCTCAGTACCTTCGACTGAGTTCCGCGAGGGTCGAGGAATCTGAGGGGGCCCTAACTCCTTGGGTGCCCGTGTCTGAGGTCGAGAAGACTGGTGAGTGGAACTTCTCTGGAGAGTCCAGCACAGCATTGCTGGTGACAGAGAGGCCTCTGGTTTCTCCCTTGGACGGATTTCCTTCCCCTGACAGGGGCGGTGCTAGCAAAGGTAATTCACGTTCTATCTCATATAGTCAGTGGCAGTGACTATTCGCCACTAGTGATACCACAGTGGTTAGCTTTATCTAGAAGAATTGTGCCTTGGCCTACTCCCCACAAATACTGAAGTGGTATTTGGGTCCTAACCTGTCTGTGCTGTTTGACTGTTTATTGAGAAGAATAAATGTGAGTTGGACCCATTCAGTGTGTGGAACTCTGGTTACTAGGAGCAAAGGGGAGTCAATCCGAGGAAAGGATTGAACTCTGGGACACATACACAAAACCCGATAGTTCTGGCCTTCACCTCTACACCTTGGAGGACATGGGCCGTGGTGTATCTCATCTCTCTCTCCCAGGTACCCCTAGACAACAGCCGTGTAACCGATAAAGCAAGAGAGAGGGTGAGGTCGCTACATGTATCTCCACCTTCCATCTTCCTTCTCCACCATGTATCTTCCATGTATCCTTCTCCATCTTCATTCTGTATCTCCATCTTCCTTCTCCACCATGTATCTTCCATGTATCCTTCTCCATCTTCATTCTGTATCTCCACCTTCCATATTCCTTCTCCACCAGGTAACTTCCATGTTTCCTTCTCCATCTTCATTCTGTATCTCCATCTTCCTTCTCCACCAGGTAACTTCCATGTTTCCTTCTCTACCTTCATTCTGTATCTCCATCTTCCTTCTCCACCAGGTATCTTACATGTATCCTTCTCCATCTGCATTCTGTATCTCCACCTTCCATCTTCCATCTCCACCATGTATATTCCACATATCCTTCTCCATCTTCCTTCTGTATCTCCATATTCCTTCTCCACCATGTATCTTCCATGTATCCTTCTCCATCTTCATTCTGTATCTCCATCTTCCTTCTCCACCATGTATCTTCCATGTATCCTTCTCCATCTTCATTCTGTATCTCCATCTTCCTTCTCCACCATGTATCTTCCATGTATCCTTCTCGATCCTCATTCTGTATCTCCATCTTCCTTCTCCACCATGTATCTTCCATGTATCCTTCTCCATCTTCATTCTGTATCTCCATCTTCCTTCTCCACCATGTATCTTCCATATATCCTTCTCCATCTTCATTCTGTATCTCCACCTTCCATCTTCCTTCTCCACAATGTATCTTCCATGTATCCTTCTCCATCTTCCTTCTGTATCTCCATCTTCCTTCTCCACCATGTATCTTCCATGTATCCTTCTCCATCTTCCTTCTGTATCTCCATCTTCCTTCTCCACCATGTATCTTCCATGTATCCTTCTCCATCTTCCTTCTGTATCTCCACCTTCCATCTTCCTTCTCCACCATGTATCTTCCATGTATCCTTCTCCATCTTCCTTCTGTATCTCCACCTTCCATCTTCCTTCTCCACCATGTATATTCCACATATCCTTCTCCATCTTCATTCTGTATCTCCACCTTCCATATTCCTTCTCCACCATGTATATTCCACATATCCTTCTCCATCTTCATTCTGTATCTCCACCTTCCATCTTCCTTCTCCACAATGTATCTTCCATGTATCCTTCTTCATCTTCATTCTGTATCTCCACCTTCCATCTTCCTTCTCCACCATGTATCTTCCATGTATCCTTCTCCATCTTCATTCTGTATCTCCATCTTCCTTCTCCACCATGTATCTTCCATGTATCCTTCTCCATCTTCATTCTGTATCTCCATCTTCCTTCTCCACCATGTATCTTCCATGTATCCTTCTCCATCTTCATTCTGTATCTCCATCTTCCTTCTCCACCATGTATCTTCCATGTATCCTTCTCCATCCTCATTCTGTATCTCCATCTTCCTTCTCCACCATGTATCTTCCATGTATCCTTCTCCATCTTCCTTCTGTATCTCCATCTTCCTTCTCCACCATGTATCTTCCATGTATCCTTCTCCATCTTCATTCTGTATCTCCATCTTCCATCTTCCTTCCCTACATGTATCTTCCATGTATCCTTCTCCATCTTCATTCTGTATCTCCATCTTCCTTCTCCACCATGTATCTTCCATGTATCCTTCTCCATCATCATTCTGTATCTCCATCTTCCTTCTCCACCATGTATCTTCCATGTATCCTTCTCCATCTTCATTCTGTATCTCCATCTTCCTTCTCCACCATGTATCTTCCATATATACTTCTCCATCTTCATTCTGTATCTCCACCTTCCATCTTCCTTCTCCACAATGTATCTTCCATGTATCCTTCTCCATCTTCCTTCTGTATCTCCATCTTCCTTCTCCACCATGTATCTTCCATGTATCCTTCTCCATCTTCCTTCTGTATCTCCATCTTCCTTCTCCACCATGTATCTTCCATGTATCCTTCTCCATCTTCCTTCTGTATCTCCACCTTCCATCTTCCTTCTCCACCATGTATCTTCCATGTATCCTTCTCCATCTTCCTTCTGTATCTCCACTTTCCATCTTCCTTCTCCACCATGTATATTCCACATATCCTTCTCCATCTTCATTCTGTATCTCCACCCTCTATATTCCTTCTCCACCATGTATATTCCACATATCCTTCTCCATCTTCATTCTGTATCTCCACCTTCCATCTTCCTTCTCCACCATGTATCTTCCATGTATCCTTCTCCATCTTCATTCTGTATCTCCACCTTCCATCTTCCTTCTCCACCATGTATCTTCCATGTATCCTTCTCCATCTTCATTCTGTATCTCCATCTTCCTTCTCCACCATGTATCTTCCATGTATCCTTCTCCATCTTCATTCTGTATCTCCATCTTCCTTCTCCACCATGTATCTTCCATGTATCCTTCTCCATCTTCATTCTGTATCTCCATCTTCCTTCTCCACCATGTATCTTCCATGTATCCTTCTCCATCCTCATTCTGCATCTCCATCTTCCTTCTCCACCATGTATCTTCCATGTATCCTTCTCCATCTTCCTTCTGTATCTCCATCTTCCTTCTCCACCATGTATCTTCCATGTATCCTTCTCCATCTTCATTCTGTATCTCCATCTTCCTTCTCCACCATGTATCTTCCATGTATTCTTCTCCATCTTCATTCTGTATCTCCATCTTCCATCTTCCTTCCCTACATGTATATTCCATGTATCCTTCTCCATCTTCCTTCTGTATCTCCATCTTCCTTCTCCACCATGTATCTTCCATGTATCCTTCTCCATCTTCATTCTGTATCTCCATCTTCCATCTTCCTTCCCTACATGTATCTTCCATGTTTCCTTCTCCATCTTCATTCTGTATCTCCACCTTCCATATTCCTTTTCCACCAGGTAACTTCCATGTTTCCTTCTCTACCTTCATTCTGTATCTCCATCTTCCGTCTCCACCAGGTATCTTCCATGTATCCTTCTCCATCTTCATTCTGTATCTCCACCTTCCATCTTCCATCTCCACCGTGTATATTCCACATATCCTTCTCCATCTTCCTTCTGTATCTCCATATTCCTTCTCCACCATGTATCTTCCATGTATCCTTCTCCATCTTCCTTCTGTATCTCCATATTCCTTCTCCACCATGTATCTTCCATGTATCCTTCTCCATCCTCATTCTGTATCTCCATCTTCCTTCTCCACCATGTATCTTCCATGTATCCTTCTCCATCTTCATTCTGTATCTCCATCTTCCTTCTCCACCATGTATCTTCCATATATCCTTCTCCATCTTCCTTCTGTATCTCCATCTTCCTTCTCCACCATGTATCTTCCATGTATCCTTCTCCATCTTCATTCTGTATCTCCACCTTCCTTCTCCACCATGTATCTTCCATATATCCTTCTCCATCTTCCTTCTGTATCTCCATCTTCCTTCTCCACCATGTATCTTCCATGTATCCTTCTCCATCTTCCTTCTGTATCTCCATCTTCCTTCTCCGCCATGTATCTTCCATGTATCCTTCTCCATCTTCATTCTGTATCTCCATCTTCCTTCTCCACCATGTATCTTCCATGTATCCTTCTCCATCCTCATTCTGTATCTCCATCTTCCTTCTCCACCATGTATCTTCCATGTATCCTTCTCCATCTTCATTCTGTATCTCCATCTTCCTTCTCCACCATGTATCTTCCATGTATCCTTCTCCATCTTCATTCTGTATCTCCATCTTCCTTCTCCACCATGTATCTTCCATATATCCTTCTCCATCTTCCTTCTGTATCTCCATCTTCCTTCTCCACCATGTATCTTCCATGTATCCTTCTCCATCTTCATTCTGTATCTCCACCTTCCTTCTCCACCATGTATTTTCCATATATCCTTCTCCATCTTCATTCTGTATCTCCACCTTCCATCTTCCTTCTCCACAATGTATCTTCCATGTATCCTTCTCCATCTTCCTTCTGTATCTCCATCTTCCTTCTCCACCATGTATCTTCCATGTATCCTTCTCCATCTTCCTTCTGTATCTCCATCTTCCTTCTCCACCATGTATCTTCCATGTATCCTTCTCCATCTTCCTTCTGTATCTCCACCTTCCATATTCCTTCTCCACCATGTATATTCAACATATCCTTCTCCATCTTCATTCTGTATCTCCACCTTCCATCTTCCTTCTCCACCATGTATCTTCCATGTATCCTTCTTCATCTTCATTCTGTATCTCCACCTTCCATCTTCCTTCTCCACCATGTATCTTCCATGTATCCTTCTCCATCTTCATTCTGTATCTCCATCTTCCTTCTCCACCATGTATCTTCCATGTATCCTTCTCCATCTTCATTCTGTATCTCCATCTTCCTTCTTCACCATGTATCTTCCATGTATCCTTCTCCATCTTCATTCTGTATCTCCATCTTCCTTCTCCACCATGTATCTTCCATGTATCCTTCTCCATCCTCATTCTGTATCTCCATCTTCCTTCTCCACCATGTATCTTCCATGTATCCTTCTCCATCTTCCTTCTGTATCTCCATCTTCCTTCTCCACCATGTATCTTCCATGTATCCTTCTCCATCTTCATTCTGTATCTCCATCTTCCATCTTCCTTCCCTACATGTATCTTCCATGTATCCTTCTCCATCTTCATTCTGTATCTCCATCTTCCTTCTCCACCATGTATCTTCCATGTATCCTTCTCCATCATCATTCTGTATCTCCATCTTCCTTCTCCACCATGTATCTTCCATGTATCCTTCTCCATCTTCATTCTGTATCTCCATCTTCCTTCTCCACCATGTATCTTCCATATATCCTTCTCCATCTTCATTCTGTATCTCCACCTTCCATCTTCCTTCTCCACAATGTATCTTCCATGTATCCTTCTCCATCTTCCTTCTGTATCTCCATCTTCCTTCTCCACCATGTATCTTCCATGTATCCTTCTCCATCTTCCTTCTGTATCTCCATCTTCCTTCTCCACCATGTATCTTCCATGTATCCTTCTCCATCTTCCTTCTGTATCTCCACCTTCCATCTTCCTTCTCCACCATGTATCTTCCATGTATCCTTCTCTATCTTCCTTCTGTATCTCCACTTTCCATCTTCCTTCTCCACCATGTATATTCCACATATCCTTCTCCATCTTCATTCTGTATCTCCACCCTCTATATTCCTTTTCCACCATGTATATTCCAGATATCCTTCTCCATCTTTATTCTGTATCTCCACCTTCCATCTTCCTTCTCCACCATGTATCTTCCATGTATCCTTCTCCATCTTCATTCTGTATCTCCACCTTCCATCTTCCTTCTCCACCATGTATCTTCCATGTATCCTTCTCCATCTTCATTCTGTATCTCCATCTTCCTTCTCCACCATGTATCTTCCATGTATCCTTCTCCATCTTCCTTCTGTATCTCCATCTTCCTTCTCCACCATGTATCTTCCATGTATCCTTCTCCATCTTCATTCTGTATCTCCATCTTCCTTCTCCACCATGTATCTTCCATGTATCCTTCTCCATCCTCATTCTGTATCTCCATCTTCCTTCTCCACCATGTATCTTCCATGTATCCTTCTCCATCTTCATTCTGTATCTCCATCTTCCTTCTCCACCATGTATCTTCCATGTATCCTTCTCCATCTTCATTCTGTATCTCCATCTTCCTTCTCCACCATGTATCTTCCATGTATCCTTCTCCATCCTCATTCTGTATCTCCATCTTCCTTCTCCACCATGTATCTTCCATGTATCCTTCTCCATCTTCCTTCTGTATCTCCATCTTCCTTCTCCACCATGTATCTTCCATGTATCCTTCTCCATCTTCATTCTGTATCTCCATCTTCCTTCTCCACCATGTATCTTCCATGTATCCTTCTCCATCTTCATTCTGTATCTCCATCTTCCATCTTCCTTCCCTACATGTATCTTCCATGTATCCTTCTCCATCTTCCTTCTGTATCTCCATCTTCCTTCTCCACCATGTATCTTCCATGTATCCTTCTCCATCTTCATTCTGTATCTCCATCTTCCATCTTCCTTCCCTACATGTATCTTCCATGTTTCCTTCTCCATCTTCATTCTGTATCTCCACCTTCCATATTCCTTTTCCACCAGGTAACTTCCATGTTTCCTTCTCTACCTTCATTCTGTATCTCCATCTTCCGTCTCCACCATGTATCTTCCATGTATCCTTCTCCATCCTCATTCTGTATCTCCATCTTCCTTCTCCACCATGTATCTTCCATGTATCCTTCTCCATCTTCCTTCTGTATCTCCATCTTCCTTCTCCACCATGTATCTTCCATGTATCCTTCTCCATCTTCATTCTGTATCTCCATCTTCCTTCTCCACCATGTATCTTCCATGTATCCTTCTCCATCTTCATTCTGTATCTCCATCTTCCATCTTCCTTCCCTACATGTATCTTCCATGTATCCTTCTCCATCTTCCTTCTGTATCTCCATCTTCCTTCTCCACCATGTATCTTCCATGTATCCTTCTCCATCTTCATTCTGTATCTCCATCTTCCATCTTCCTTCCCTACATGTATCTTCCATGTATCCTTCTCCATCTTCATTCTGTATCTCCACCTTCCATCTTCCATCTCCACCATGTATATTCCACATATCCTTCTCCATCTTCCTTCTGTATCTCCATATTCCTTCTCCACCATGTATCTTCCATGTATCCTTCTCCATCTTCATTCTGTATCTCCATCTTCCTTCTCCACCATGTATCTTCCATGTATCCTTCTCCATCTTCATTCTGTATCTCCATCTTCCTTCTCCACCATGTATCATCCATGTATCCTTCTCCATCCTCATTCTGTATCTCCATCTTCCTTCTCCACCATGTATCTTCCATGTATCCTTCTCCATCTTCATTCTGTATCTCCATCTTCCTTCTCCACCATGTATCTTCCATATATCCTTCTCCATCTTCCTTCTGTATCTCCATCTTCCTTCTCCACCATGTATCTTCCATGTATCCTTCTCCATCTTCATTCTGTATCTCCACCTTCCTTCTCCACCATGTATCTTCCATATATCCTTCTCCATCTTCCTTCTGTATCTCCATCTTCCTTCTCCACCATGTATCTTCCATGTATCCTTCTCCATCTTCCTTCTGTATCTCCATCTTCCTTCTCCGCCATGTATCTTCCATGTATCCTTCTCCATCTTCATTCTGTATCTCCATCTTCCTTCTCCACCATGTATCTTCCATGTATCCTTCTCCATCCTCATTCTGTATCTCCATCTTCCTTCTCCACCATGTATCTTCCATGTATCCTTCTCCATCTTCATTCTGTATCTCCATCTTCCTTCTCCACCATGTATCTTCCATGTATCCTTCTCCATCTTCATTCTGTATCTCCATCTTCCTTCTCCACCATGTATCTTCCATATATCCTTCTCCATCTTCCTTCTGTATCTCCATCTTCCTTCTCCACCATGTATCTTCCATGTATCCTTCTCCATCTTCATTCTGTATCTCCACCTTCCTTCTCCACCATGTATCTTCCATATATCCTTCTCCATCTTCCTTCTGTATCTCCATCTTCCTTCTCCGCCATGTATCTTCCATGTATCCTTCTCCATCTTCCTTCTGTATCTCCATCTTCCTTCTCCACCATGTATCTTCCATGTATCCTTCTCCATCTTCCTTCTGTATCTCCATCTTCCTTCTCCGCCATGTATCTTCCATGTATCCTTCTCCATCTTCATTCTGTATCTCCATCTTCCTTCTCCACCATGTATCTTCCACATATCCTTCTCCATCTTCATTCTGTATCTCCACCTTCCATATTCCTTCTCCACCATGTATATTCCACATATCCTTCTCCATCTTCATTCTGTATCTCCACCTTCCATCTTCCTTCTCCACCAGGTAACTTCCATGTATCCTTCTCCATCTTCTTTCTCCACCATGTATCTTCCATGTATCCTTCTCCATCTTCATTCTGTATCTCCATATTCCTTCTCCACCAGGTAACTTCCATGTTTCCTTCTCTACCTTCATTCTGTATCTCCATCTTCCTTCTCCACCATGTATCTTTCATGTATCCTTCTCCATCTTCATTCTGTATCTCCACCTTCCATCTTCCTTCTCCACCATGTATCTTCCATGTATCCTTCTACATCTTCATTCTGTATCTCCATCTTCCTTCTCCACCATGTATCTTCCATGTATCCTTCTCCATCTTCCTTCTGTATCTCCACCTTCCATCTTCCTTCTCCACCATGTATCTTCCATGTATCCTTCTCCATCTTCATTCTGTAACTCCATCTTCCTTCTCCACCATGTATCTTCCATGTATCCTTCTCCATCTTCTTTCTGTATCTCCACCTTCCATCTTCCTTCTCCACCATGTATCTTCCATGTATCCTTCTCCATCTTCATTCTGTAACTCCATCTTCCTTCTCCACCATGTATCTTCCATGTATCCTTCTCTACCTCCCATCTTCCTCCCCTTGTCTTTACCTGCTCTCTCTCCATCATATCTTCCTATTCTTCTGTCTTATCTGCCTGTCCTCCATCCCACGTCGTCGCCTGTCCTCCGTCCCTCGACGCTGCCTGTCCTCCGTTCCATGTCGTCGCCTGTCCTCTGTCCCTCGATGCTGTCTGTCCTCCATCCCACGTCGTCGCCTGTCCTCTGTCACTCGGCGCTGCCTGTCCTCCGTCCCACGTTGTCGCCTGTCCTCCGTCCCACGTTGTCGCCTGTCCTCCGTCCCACGTTGTCGCCTGTCCTCCGTCCCACGTTGTCGCCTTTCCTCGGTCCCACGTTGTCGCCTGTCCTCCGTTCCACGTTGTCGCCTGTCCTCCGTCCCTCGGCGCTGCCTGTCCCCCGTCCCTCGGCGCTGCCTGTCCTCCGTCCCTCGGCGCTGCCTGTCCTCCGTCCCACATCGTCGCCTGTCCTCTGTCCCACGTTGTCGCCTGTCCTCTGTCCCTCGATGCTGCCTGTCCTCCGTCCCTCGATGCTGCCTGTCCTCCGTCCCTCGATGCTGCCTGTCCTCCGTCCCATGTCGTCGCCTGTCCTCCGTCCCTCGGCGCTGCCTGTCCTCCATCCCACGTTGTCGCCTGTCCTCCGTCCCTCTGCGTTTCCTGTCCTCCGTCCCACGTCGTCGCCTGTCCTCCGTCCCTCGGCGATGCCTGTCCTCCATCCCACGTCGTCGCCTGTCCTCTGTCCCACGTTGTCGCCTGTCCTCCGTCCCACGTTGTCGCCTGTCCTCTGTCCCTCGATGCTGCCTGTCCTCCGTCCCTCGATGCTGCCAGTCCTCCATCCCACGTTGTCGCCTGTCCTCCGTCCCACGTCGTCGCCTGTCCTCCGTCCCTCGACGCTGCCTGTCCTCCGTCCCATGTCATCGCCTGTCCTCTGTCCCTCGATGCTGCCTGTCCTCCGTCCCATGTCGTCGCGTGCCCTCCGTCCCTCGATGCTGCCTGTCCTCCGTCCCTCGATGCCGCCTGTCCTCCATCCCACGTTGTCTCCTGTCCTCCGTCCCTCGGCGCTGCCTGTCCTCCGTCCCTCGATGCTGCCTGTCCTCTGTCCCTCGATGCTGCCTGTCCTCCGTCCCTCGATGCCGCCTGTCCTCCATCCCACGTTGTCTCCTGTCCTCCGTCCCTCGATGCCACCTGTCCTCCATCCCACGTTGTCTCCTGTCCTCCGTCCCTCGGCGCTGCCTGTCCTCCGTCCCTCGATGCTGCCTGTCCTCCGTCCCTCGATGCTGCCTGTCCTCCGTCCCATGTCGTCGCCTGTCCTCCGTCCCTCGATGCTGCCTGTCCTCTGTCCCTCGATGCTGCCTGTCCTAATTCCCTCTTCTGGCTTCATGTCTTTCCAGAGGAATAGAGGTAATGGTTTTTCTCTGAGATCTGCATCTGGTGTGAAGACCGCAATCCTCTGCCTGATGGAAGTGTAATTGACAGTCACATATTTGTTAGGCAATATGAATTGCTAAACCTGATAAAATGTAAATTTACATTGTCTGTCTGGTAATTAGTGGAGGGCGTTGTTTACCCAGATCCTGCCACATTACAGCTATATGAGGTCTAAGATGGACGCTCCTCGCCCCCTGTACAGACATCATAGGCCATAATGTTCTCTTCAGATTTATCTCCTTATCTCATCTCTCCTAAGGCTGATAAGATAGATTCTGGTCACTAACCTGTTTATTCTGTGTCCGCAGTATCGGGGTCCGCATTTCCGGTATCATGTCTGATTTATCTGCCAGTCTATGGGTGCTCTGCACATTATCAGCAATAGTTCCAGGATGGACACAACAGACAACGCCACCCACCAGCCACCCAAATCCAAACAGTGACCTCAAATTCCGCCTGGCTGGATTTCCTCGCAAACACAATGAAGGTCGGATAGAAGTCTTCTATAACCAGGAATGGGGTACAATATGTGATGATGACTTCACCATGGAGAACGCCCATATCCTCTGCCGCCATCTTGGATTTACAGAAGCTACGGGATGGACGCACAGCGCCAAGTATGGGAAAGGACTAGGTAAGACCTTTTCTAATAATAATACCATACCCATATAGGGGAGAGCTTGACCCAGCCAACATAGGTTTACAATATTTATTTGTCATCAGTGTAGCATGACACCCCTTCTAAGTGTGTGAGCACCAATCCAGGGAAATATCCCCACACTACGAAACAGTCACAGAAGAGGCTAAACCCCACCCTTCTGTTCTACATATCACATGACAAGGGATGGTGCTCCCTTCTACATATCACATGACAAGGGATGGTGCTCCCTTCTACATATCACATGACAAGTGACGACCTTCTCTGCTACATATCACATGAAAGGGACGGCTTTCTCTTCTACACATCACATGACAAGGGATGACCTTCTCTTCTACATATCACATGACAAGGGACGGCCTACTCTTCTACATATCACATGACAAGGGACGGCCTACTCTTCTACATATTACATGACAAGGGACGGCCTTCTCTGCTACATATCACATGCCAAGTGACGACCTTCTCTGCTACATATCACATTACAAGTGACGACCTTCTCTGCTACATATCACATGACAAGGGACGGCCTACTCTTCTAATATCACATGACAAGGGATGACCTCTTCTACATATCACATGACGAGAGATGACCTTCTCTGCTACATATCACATGACAAGGGATGACCTCTTCTACATATCACATGACAAGTGACGACCGTCTCTGCTACATATCACATGAAAGGGACGGCCTACTCTTCTACATATCACATGACAAGGGATGACCTCTTCTACATATCACATGACAAGGGATGACCTTCTCTGCTACATATCACATGACAAGGGACGGCCTTCTCTTCTACATATCACATGACAAGTGACGACCTTCTCTACTACATATCACATGACAAGGGACGGCCTTCTCTTCTACATATCACATGACAAGGGACGGCCTTCTCTTCTACATATCACATGACAAGGGACGGCCTTCTCTTCTACATATCACATGACAAGAGATGACCTTCTCTGCTACATATCACATGACAAGGGATGGTGCTCCCTTCTACACATCACATGACAAGTGACGACCGTCTCTGCTACATATCACATGAAAGGGACTGCCTACTCTGCTACATATCACATGACAAGGGACGGCCTTCTCTTCTACATATCACATGACAATGGATGACCTTCTCTTCTACATATCACATGACAAGGGATGGCCTTTACTTCTACATATCACATGACAAGGTACGGCCTTCTCTGCTACATATCACATGACAAGGGATGGCCTTCTCTTCTACATATCACATGACAAGGGATGGCCTTCTCTGCTACATATCACATGACAAGGGATGGCCTTCTCTTCTACATATCACATGACAAGGTACGGCCTTCTCTTCTACATATCACATGACAAGGGATGGCCTTCTCTTCTACATATCACATGACAAGGGATGACCTTCTCTTCTACATATCACATGACAAGAGATGACCTTCTCTGCTACATATTACATGACAAGGGACGGCCTTCTCTGCTACATATCACATGACAAGGGATGGCCTTTACTTCTACATATCACATGACAAGTGACGACCTTCTCTGCTACATATCACATGACAAGGGACGGCCTTTTCTGCTACATATCACATGACAAGGGACGGCCTACTCTTCTACATATCACATGACAAGGGATGACCTTCTCTGCTACATATTACATGACAAGGGACGGCCTACTCTTCTACATATCACATGACAAGGGATGACCTTCTCTGCTACATATCACATGACAAGGGATGGCCTTTACTTCTACATATCACATGACAAGGGATGGCCTTCTCTTCTACATATCACATGACAAGGGATGGCCTTCTCTTCTACATATCACATGACAAGGGATGACCTTCTCTTCTACATATCACATGACAAGAGATGACCTTCTCTGCTACATATTACATGACAAGGGACGGCCTTCTCTGCTACATATCACATGACAAGGGATGGCCTTTACTTCTACATATCACATAACAAGTGACGACCTTCTCTGCTACATATCACATGACAAGGGACGGCCTTTTCTGCTACATATCACATGACAAGGGACGGCCTACTCTTCTACATATCACATGACAAGGGATGACCTTCTCTGCTACATATTACATGACAAGGGACGGCCTACTCTTCTACATATCACATGACAAGGGATGACCTTCTCTGCTACATATCACATGACAAGGGATGGCCTTTACTTCTACATATCACATGACAAGGGACGACCTTCTCTGCTACATATCACATGACAAGGGATGGCCTTTACTTCTACATATCACATGACAAGTGACGACCTTCTCTGCTACATATCACATGACAAGGGACGGCCTTCTCTTCTACATATCACATGACAAGGGATGACCTTCTCTGCTACATATTACATGACAAGGGACGACCTTCTCTGCTACATATCACATGACAAGGGACGGCCTTCTCTTCTACATATCACATGACAAGGGATGGCCTTCTCTGCTACATATCACATGACAAGGGACAGCCTTCTCTGCTACATATCACATGACAAGGGACGGCCTTTACTTCTACATATCACATGACAAGTGACGACCTTCTCTGCTACATATCACATGACAAGGGATGGCCTTCTCTTCTACATATCACATGACAAGGGGTTGACTTCTCTGCTACACATCACATGACAAGGGACGGACTTTTCTTCTACATATCACATGACAAGGAACGACCTTCTCTTCTTCATATCACATGACAAGGGACGGCCTTCTCTGCTACATATCACATGACAAGGAACGACCTTCTCTTCTTCATATCACATGACAAGGGACGGCCTTCTCTGCTACACATCACATGACAAGGGACGGCCTTCTCTGCTACATATCACATGACAAGGGACGGCCTTCTCTGCTACATATCACATGACAAGGGATGACCTTCTCTGCTACATATCACATGACAAGGGACGGCCTTCTCTGCTACATATCACATGACAAGGGATGGCCTTCTCTTCTACATATCACATGACAAGTGACGGTCTTCTCCTCTACATATCACATGACAAGGGACGGTCTTCTCCTCTACATATCACATGACAAGTGACGACCTTCTCTGCTACATATCACATGACAAGGGACGGTCTTCTCTTCTACATATCACATGACAAGGGACGGTCTTCTCCTCTACATATCACATGACAAGGGACGGCCTTTTCTGCTACATATCACATGACAAGGGACGGCCTACTCTTCTACATATCACATGACAAGGGACGGCCTTCTCTTCTACATATCACATGACAAGGGACGGCCTTCTGTTCTACATATCACATGACAAGGGATGACCTTCTCTGCTACATATCACATGACAAGGGATGGCCTTTACTTCTACATATCACATGACAAGTGACGACCTTCTCTGCTACATATCACATGACAAGGGACGGCCTTCTCTTCTACATATCACATGACAAGGGATGACCTTCTCTGCTACATATTACATGACAAGGGACGGCCTTCTCTGCTACATATCACATGACAAGTGACGGTCTTCTCCTCTACATATCACATGACAAGTGACAGCCTTCTCTGCTACATATCACATGACAAGGGACGGCCTTCTCTGCTACATATCACATGACAAGGGATGACCTTCTCTGCTACATATCACATGACAAGGGACGGCCTTCTCTGCTACATATCACATGACAAGGGATGACCTTCTCTGCTACATATCACATGACAAGGGACGGCCTTCTCAGCTACATATCACATGACAAGGGATGACCTTCTCTGCTACATATCACATGACAAGGGACGGCCTTTTCTGCTACATATCACATGACAAGGGATGACCTTCTCTGCTACATATCACATGACAAGGGATGACCTTCTCTGCTACATATCACATGACAAGGGACGGCCTACTCTTCTACATATCACATGACAAGGGACGGCCTTCTCTTCTACATATCACATGACAAGGGTCGGCCTTCTGTTCTACATATCACATGACAAGGGATGGCCTTCTCTGCTACATATCACATGACAAGGGACGGCCTTCTCTGCTACATATCACATGACAAGGGACGGCCTTCTCTTCTACATATCACATGACAAGGGACGGCCTTCTCTTCTACATATCACATGACAAGTGACGGCCTTCTCTTCTACATATCACATGACAAGGGACGGCCTTCTCTTCTACATATCACATGACAAGGGACGGCCTTTTCCTACATATCACATGACAAGGGACGGCCTTCTCTTCTACATATCACATGACAAGGGACGGCCTTCTCTTCTACATATCACATGACAAGGGACGGCCTTCTCTTCTACATATCACATGACAAGGGACGGCCTTTTCTTCTACATATCACATGACAAGGGACGGCCTTCTCTTCTACATATCACATGACAAGGGACGGCCTACTCTTCTACATATCACATGACAAGGGATGGCCTTCTCTTCTACATATCACATGACAAGGGACGGCCTTCTCTTCTACATATCACATGACAAGGGACGGCCTTTTCTTCTACATATCACATGACAAGGGATGACCTTCTCTGCTACATATCACATGACAAGGGACGGCCTTCTCTTCTATATATCACATGACAAGGGACGGCCTACTCTTCTACATATCACATGACAAGGGACGGCCTTCTCTTCTACATATCACATGACAAGGGACGGCCTTCTCTTCTACATATCACATGACAAGGGACGGCCTTCTCTTCTACATATCACATGACAAGGGATGACCTTCTCTGCTATATATCACATGACAAGGGACGGCCTTTTCCTACATATCACATGACAAGGGACGGCCTACTCTTCTACATATCACATGACAAGGGATGACCTTTTCTTCTACATATCACATGACAAGGGATGACCTTCTCTGCTACATATCACATGACAAGGGACGGCCTTCTCTTCTACATATCACATGACAAGGTACGGCCTTCTCTGCTACATATCACATGACAAGTGACGGCCTTCTCTGCTACATATCACATGACAAGGGACGGCCTTCTTTGCTACATATCACATGACAAGGGACGGCCTTCTCTTCTTCATATCACATGACAAGGGACGGCCTTCTCTGCTACATATCACATGACAAGGGACGGCCTTCTCTTCTACATATCACATGACAAGGGACGGCCTTTTCTTCTACATATCACATGACAAGGGATGACCTTCTCTTCTACATATCACATGACAAGGGACGGCCTACTCTTCTACATATCACATGACAAGGGACGGCCTTCTCTTCTTCATATCACATGACAAGGGACAGCCTTCTCTTCTACATATCACATGACAAGGTACGGCCTTCTCTGCTACATATCACATGACAAGTGACGGCCTTCTCTTCTACATATCACATGACAAGGTACGGCCTTCTCTGCTACATATCACATGACAAGTGACGGCCTTCTCTGCTACATATCACATAACAAGGGACGGCCTTCTCTGCTACATATCACATGACAAGGGACGGCCTTCTCTTCTACATATCACATGACAAGGGACGGCCTTCTCTGCTACATATCACATGAAAAGGGACGGCCTTCTCTTCTACATATCACATGACAAGGGACGGCCTTCTCTTCTACATATCACATGACAAGTGACGACTTTCTCTGCTACATATCACATGAAAGGGACGGCCTTCTCTTCTACATATCACATGACAAGGGATGACCTCTTCTACACATCACATGACAAGGGATGACCTTCTCTTCTACATATCACATGACAAGGGATGACCTCTTCTACACATCACATGACAAGGGACGGCCTTTTCCTACATATCACATGACAAGGGATGACCTTCTCTTCTACATATCACATGGCAAGGGACGGCCTTCTCTTCTACATATCACATGACAAGGGATGGCCTTTACTTCTACATATCACATGACAAGTGACGACCTTCTCTGCTACATATCACATGACAAGGGACGGTCTTCTCTTCTACATATCACATGACAAGGGACGGCCTTTACTTCTACATATCACATGACAAGTGACGACCTTCTCTGCTACATATCACATGACAAGTGACGACTTTCTCTGCTACATATCACATGAAAGGGACGACCTTCTCTTCTACATATCACATGACAAGTGACAATCTTCTCTGCTACATATCACATGAAAGGGACGGCCTTCTCTTCTACATATCACATGACAAGTGACAACCTTCTCTGCTACATATCACATGAAAGGGACGGCCTTCTCTTCTACATATCACATGACAAGGGATGACCTCTTCTACACATCACATGACAAGGGATGACCTTCTCTTCTACATATCACATGACAAGGGACGGCCTACTCTTCTACATATCACATGACAAAGGACGGCCTTCTCTTCTACATATCACATGACAAGGGACGGCCTACTCTTCTACATATCACATGCCAAGTGATGACCTTCTCTGCTACATATCACATGACAAGGGACGGCCTTCTCTTCTACATATCACATGACAAGGGACGGCCTTTTCTTCTACATATCACATGACAAGGGACGGCCTTCTCTTCTACATATCACATGACAAGGGACGGCCTACTCTTCTACATATCACATGACAAGGGATGGCCTTCTCTTCTACATATCACATGACAAGGGACGGCCTTCTCTTCTACATATCACATGACAAGGGACGGCCTTTTCTTCTACATATCACATGACAAGGGATGACCTTCTCTGCTACATATCACATGACAAGGGACGGCCTTCTCTTCTATATATCACATGACAAGGGACGGCCTACTCTTCTACATATCACATGACAAGGGACGGCCTTCTCTTCTACATATCACATGACAAGGGACGGCCTTCTCTTCTACATATCACATGACAAGGGACGGCCTTCTCTTCTACATATCACATGACAAGGGATGACCTTCTCTGCTATATATCACATGACAAGGGACGGCCTTTTCCTACATATCACATGACAAGGGACGGCCTACTCTTCTACATATCACATGACAAGGGATGACCTTTTCTTCTACATATCACATGACAAGGGATGACCTTCTCTGCTACATATCACATGACAAGGGACGGCCTTCTCTTCTACATATCACATGACAAGGTACGGCCTTCTCTGCTACATATCACATGACAAGTGACGGCCTTCTCTGCTACATATCACATGACAAGGGACGGCCTTCTTTGCTACATATCACATGACAAGGGACGGCCTTCTCTTCTTCATATCACATGACAAGGGACGGCCTTCTCTGCTACATATCACATGACAAGGGACGGCCTTCTCTTCTACATATCACATGACAAGGGACGGCCTTTTCTTCTACATATCACATGACAAGGGATGACCTTCTCTTCTACATATCACATGACAAGGGACGGCCTACTCTTCTACATATCACATGACAAGGGACGGCCTTCTCTTCTTCATATCACATGACAAGGGACAGCCTTCTCTTCTACATATCACATGACAAGGTACGGCCTTCTCTGCTACATATCACATGACAAGTGACGGCCTTCTCTTCTACATATCACATGACAAGGTACGGCCTTCTCTGCTACATATCACATGACAAGTGACGGCCTTCTCTGCTACATATCACATAACAAGGGACGGCCTTCTCTGCTACATATCACATGACAAGGGACGGCCTTCTCTTCTACATATCACATTACAAGGGACGGCCTTCTCTGCTACATATCACATGAAAAGGGACGGCCTTCTCTGCTACATATCACATGACAAGGGACGGCCTTCTCTTCTACATATCACATGACAAGTGACGACTTTCTCTGCTACATATCACATGAAAGGGACGGCCTTCTCTTCTACATATCACATGACAAGGGATGACCTCTTCTACACATCACATGACAAGGGATGACCTTCTCTTCTACATATCACATGACAAGGGATGACCTCTTCTACACATCACATGACAAGGGACGGCCTTTTCCTACATATCACATGACAAGGGATGACCTTCTCTTCTACATATCACATGGCAAGGGACGGCCTTCTCTTCTACATATCACATGACAAGGGATGGCCTTTACTTCTACATATCACATGACAAGTGACGACCTTCTCTGCTACATATCACATGACAAGGGACGGTCTTCTCTTCTACATATCACATGACAAGGGACGGCCTTTACTTCTACATATCACATGACAAGTGACGACCTTCTCTGCTACATATCACATGACAAGTGACGACTTTCTCTGCTACATATCACATGAAAGGGACGACCTTCTCTTCTACATATCACATGACAAGTGACAATCTTCTCTGCTACATATCACATGAAAGGGACGGCCTTCTCTTCTACATATCACATGACAAGTGACAACCTTCTCTGCTACATATCACATGAAAGGGACGGCCTTCTCTTCTACATATCACATGACAAGGGATGACCTCTTCTACACATCACATGACAAGGGATGACCTTCTCTTCTACATATCACATGACAAGGGACGGCCTACTCTTCTACATATCACATGACAAAGGACGGCCTTCTCTTCTACATATCACATGACAAGGGACGGCCTACTCTTCTACATATCACATGCCAAGTGATGACCTTCTCTGCTACATATCACATTACAAGTGACGGCCTTCTCTGCTACATATCACATTACAAGTGACGACCTTCTCTGCTACATATCACATGACAAGGGACGGCCTACTCTTCTACATATCACATGACAAGGGATGATCTCTTCTGCATATCACATGACAAGGGATGACCTTCTCTGCTACATATCACATGACAAGGGACGGCCTTCTCTTCTACATATCACATGACAAGTGACGACCTTCTCTGCTACATATCACATGAAAGGGACGGCCTTCTCTTCTACATATCACATGACAAGTGACGACCGTCTCTGCTACATATCACATGAAAAGGACGGCCTACTCTTCTACATATCACATGACAAGGGATGACCTTCTCTGCTACATATCACATGACAAGGGACGGCCTTCTCTTCTACATATCACATGACAAGGGATGACCTTCTCTGCTACATATCACATGACAAGGGACGGCCTTCTCTTCTACATATCACATGACAAGTGACGACCGTCTCTGCTACATATCACATGAAAAGGACGGCCTACTCTTCTACATATCACATGACAAGGGATGACCTCTTCTGCATATCACATGACAAGGGATGACCTTCTCTGCTACATATCACATGACAAGGGACGGCCTTCTCTTCTACATATCACATGACAAGTGACGACCTTCTCTGCTACATATCACATGACAAGGGACGGCCTTCTCTTCTACATATCACATGACAAGGGACGGCCTTCTCTTCTACATATCACATGACAAGGGATGGCCTTCTCTTCTACATATCACATGACAAGAGATGACCTTCTCTGCTACATATCACATGACAAGGGATGACCTTCTCTGCTACATATTACATGACAAGGGACGGCCCTCTCTGCTACATATCACATGACAAGGGATGGCCTTTACTTCTACATATCACATGACAAGTGACGACCTTCTCTGCTACATATCACATGACAAGGGACGGCCTTTTCTGCTACATATCACATGACAAGGGACGGCCTACTCTTCTACATATCACATGACAAGGGATGACCTTCTCTGCTACATATTACATGACAAGGGACGGCCTACTCTTCTACATATCACATGACAAGGGATGACCTTCTCTGCTACATATCACATGACAAGGGATGGCCTTTACTTCTACATATCACATGACAAGTGACGACCTTCTCTGCTACATATCACATGACAAGGGACGGCCTTCTCTTCTACATATCACATGACAAGGGATGGCCTTCTCTTCTACATATCACATGACAAGGGATGGCCTTCTCTGCTACATATCACATGACAAGGGACAGCCTTCTCTGCTACATATCACATGACAAGGGACGGCCTTTACTTCTACATATCACATGACAAGTGACGGCCTTCTCTTCTACATATCACATGACAAGGGACAGCCTTCTCTGCTACACATCACATGACAAGGGACGGACTTTTCTTCTACATATCACATGACAAGGGACGACCTTCTCTTCTTCATATCACATGACAAGGGACGGCCTTCTCTGCTACATATCACATGACAAGGGACGACCTTCTCTTCTTCATATCACATGACAAGGGACGGCCTTCTCTTCTACATATCACATGACAAGGGGCGGACTTCTCTTCTACATATCACATGACAAGGGACGGCCTTCTCTGCTACATATCACATGACAAGGGACGGCCTTCTCTGCTACATATCACATGACAAGGGACGGCCTTCTCTGCTACATATCACATGACAAGGGACGGCCTTCTCTGCTACACATCACATGACAAGGGACGGACTTTTCTTCTACATATCACATGACAAGGGACGGCCTTCTCTGCTACATATCACATGACAAGGGACGGCCTTCTCTGCTACATATCACATGACAAGGGACGGCCTTCTCTGCTACATATCACATGACAAGGGATGACCTTCTCTGCTACATATCACATGACAAGGGACGGCCTTCTCTGCTACATATCACATGACAAGGGATGACCTTCTCTGCTACATATCACATGACAAGGGACGGCCTTCTCTGCTACATATCACATGACAAGGGATGGCCTTTACTTCTACATATCACATGACAAGGGATGGCCTTCTCTTCTACATATCACATGACAAGTGACGACCTTCTCTGCTACATATCACATGACAAGGGACGGTCTTCTCCTCTACATATCACATGACAAGTGACGACCTTCTCTGCTACATATCACATGACAAGGGACGGCCTTCTCTTCTACATATCACATGACAAGGGACGGTCTTCTCTTCTACATATCACATGACAAGGGACGGTCTTCTCTTCTACATATCACATGACAAGGGACGGTCTTCTCCTCTACATATCACATGACAAGTGACGACCTTCTCTGCTACATATCACTTGACAAGGGACGGCCTTTTCTGCTACATATCACATGACAAGGGACGGCCTACTCTTCTACATATCACATGACAAGGGACGGCCTTCTCTTCTACATATCACATGACAAGGGACGGCCTTCTCTGCTACATATCACATGACAAGTGACGACCTTCTCTGCTACATATCACATGACAAGGGACGGCCTTTTCTGCTACATATCACATGACAAGGGATGACCTTCTCTGCTACATATTACATGACAAGGGACGGCCTACTCTTCTACATATCACATGACAAGGGATGACCTTCTCTGCTACATATCACATGACAAGGGATGGCCTTTACTTCTACATATCACATGACAAGTGACGACCTTCTCTGCTACATATCACATGACAAGGGACGGCCTTCTCTTCTACATATCACATGACAAGGGATGACCTTCTCTGCTACATATCACATGACAAGGGATGACCTTCTCTGCTACATATTACATGACAAGGGACGGCCTTCTCTGCTACATATCACATGACAAGGGATGGCCTTTACTTCTACATATCACATGACAAGTGACAGCCTTCTCTGCTACATATCACATGACAAGGGACGGCCTTCTCTGCTACATATCACATGACAAGGGATGACCTTCTCTGCTACATATCACATGACAAGGGACGGCCTTCTCTGCTACATATCACATGACAAGGGATGACCTTCTCTGCTACATATCACATGACAAGGGACGGCCTTCTCTGCTACATATCACATGACAAGGGATGACCTTCTCTGCTACATATCACATGACAAGGGATGGCCTTCTCTTCTACATATCACATGACAAGTGACGACCTTCTCTGCTACATATCACATGACAAGGGATGGCCTTCTCTTCTACATATCACATGACAAGTGACGGTCTTCTCCTCTACATATCACATGACAAGGGACGGTCTTCTCCTCTACATATCACATGACAAGGGACGGCCTTTTCTGCTACATATCACATGACAAGGGATGACCTTCTCTGCTACATATCACATGACAAGGGATGACCTTCTCTGCTACATATCACATGACAAGGGACGGCCTACTCTTCTACATATCACATGACAAGGGACGGCCTTCTCTTCTACATATCACATGACAAGGGACGGCCTTCTCTTCTACATATCACATGACAAGGGACGGCCTTCTGTTCTACATATCACATGACAAGAGATGGCCTTCTCTGCTACATATCACATGACAAGGGACGGCCTTCTCTGCTACATATCACATGACAAGGGACGGCCTTCTCTTCTACATATCACATGACAAGGGACGGCCTTCTCTTCTACATATCACATGACAAGTGACGGCCTTCTCTTCTACATATCACATGACAAGGGACGGCCTTCTCTTCTACATATCACATGACAAGGGACGGCCTTTTCCTACATATCACATGACAAGGGACGGCCTTCTCTTCTACATATCACATGACAAGGGACGGCCTTCTCTTCTACATATCACATGACAAGGGACGGCCTTCTCTTCTACATATCACATGACAAGGGACGGCCTTTTCTTCTACATATCACATGACAAGGGACGGCCTTCTCTTCTACATATCACATGACAAGGGACGGCCTACTCTTCTACATATCACATGACAAGGGACGGCCTTCTCTTCTACATATCACATGACAAGGGACGGCCTTCTCTTCTACATATCACATGACAAGGGATGACCTTCTCTGCTACATATCACATGACAAGGGACGGCCTTCTCTTCTACATATCACATGACAAGGGATGACCTTCTCTGCTACATATCACATGACAAGGGACGGCCTTCTCTTCTACATATCACATGACAAGGGACGGCCTTCTCTTCTACATATCACATGACAAGGGACGGCCTTCTCTTCTACATATCACATGACAAGGGACGGCCTTCTCTTCTACATATCACATGACAAGGGACGGCCTTCTCTTCTACATATCACATGACAAGGGATGACCTTCTCTGCTACATATCACATGACAAGGGACGGCCTACTCTTCTACATATCACATGACAAGGGATGACCTTTTCTTCTACATATCACATGACAAGGGATGACCTTCTCTGCTACATATCACATGACAAGGGACGGCCTTCTCTTCTACATATCACATGACAAGGTACGGCCTTCTCTGCTACATATCACATGACAAGTGACGGCCTTCTCTGCTACATATCACATGACAAGGGACGGCCTTCTCTGCTACATATCACATGACAAAGGACGGCCTTCTCTGCTACACATCACATGACAAGGGATGGCCTTCTCTTCTTCATATCACATGACAAGGGACGGCCTTCTCTGCTACATATCACATGACAAGGGATGGCCTTCTCTTCTTCATATCACATGACAAGGGACGGCCTTCTCTTCTTCATATCACATGACAAGGGACGGCCTTCTCTTCTTCATATCACATGACAAGGGACGGCCTTCTCTGCTACATATCACATGACAAGGGACGGCCTTCTCTTCTTCATATCACATGACAAGGGACAGCCTTCTCTTCTACATATCACATGACAAGGTACGGCCTTCTCTGCTACATATCACATGACAAGTGACGGCCTTCTCTTCTACATATCACATGACAAGGTACGGCCTTCTCTGCTACATATCACATGACAAGTGACGGCCTTCTCTGCTACATATCACATGACAAGGGACGGCCTTTTCTGCTACATATCACATGACAAGGGATGACCTTCTCTGCTACATATCACATGACAAGGGATGACCTTCTCTGCTACATATCACATGACAAGGGACGGCCTACTCTTCTACATATCACATGACAAGGGACGGCCTTCTCTTCTACATATCACTTGACAAGGGACGGCCTTCTCTTCAACATATCACATGACAAGGGACGGCCTTCTGTTCTACATATCACATGACAAGGGATGGCCTTCTCTGCTACATATCACATGACAAGGGACGGCCTTCTCTGCTACATATCACATGACAAGGGACGGCCTTCTCTTCTACATATCACATGACAAGGGACGGCCTTCTCTTCTACATATCACATGACAAGTGACGGCCTTCTCTTCTACATATCACATGACAAGGGACGGCCTTCTCTTCTACATATCACATGACAAGGGACGGCCTTTTCCTACATATCACATGACAAGGGACGGCCTTCTCTTCTACATATCACATGACAAGGGACGGCCTTCTCTTCTACATATCACATGACAAGGGACGGCCTTCTCTTCTACATATCACATGACAAGGGACGGCCTTTTCTTCTACATATCACATGACAAGGGACGGCCTTCTCTTCTACATATCACATGACAAGGGACGGCCTACTCTTCTACATATCACATGACAAGGGACGGCCTTCTCTTCTACATATCACATGACAAGGGACGGCCTTCTCTTCTACATATCACATGACAAGGGACGGCCTTTTCTTCTACATATCACATGACAAGGGATGACCTTCTCTGCTACATATCACATGACAAGGGACGGCCTTCTCTGCTACACATCACATGACAAGGGACGGACTTTTCTTCTACATATCACATGACAAGGGACGGCCTTCTCTGCTACATATCACATGACAAGGGACGGCCTTCTCTGCTACATATCACATGACAAGGGACGGCCTTCTCTGCTACATATCACATGACAAGGGATGACCTTCTCTGCTACATATCACATGACAAGGGACGGCCTTCTCTGCTACATATCACATGACAAGGGATGACCTTCTCTGCTACATATCACATGACAAGGGATGACCTTCTCTGCTACATATCACATGACAAGGGACGGCCTTCTCTGCTACATATCACATGACAAGGGATGACCTTCTCTGCTACATATCACATGACAAGGGACGGCCTTCTCAGCTACATATCACATGACAAGGGATGACCTTCTCTGCTACATATCACATGACAAGGGACGGCCTTTTCTGCTACATATCACATGACAAGGGATGACCTTCTCTGCTACATATCACATGACAAGGGATGACCTTCTCTGCTACATATCACATGACAAGGGACGGCCTACTCTTCTACATATCACATGACAAGGGACGGCCTTCTCTTCTACATATCACATGACAAGGGACGGCCTTCTGTTCTACATATCACATGACAAGGGATGGCCTTCTCTGCTACATATCACATGACAAGGGACGGCCTTCTCTGCTACATATCACATGACAAGGGACGGCCTTCTCTTCTACATATCACATGACAAGGGACGGCCTTCTCTTCTACATATCACATGACAAGTGACGGCCTTCTCTTCTACATATCACATGACAAGGGACGGCCTTCTCTTCTACATATCACATGACAAGGGACGGCCTTTTCCTACATATCACATGACAAGGGACGGCCTTCTCTTCTACATATCACATGACAAGGGACGGCCTTCTCTTCTACATATCACATGACAAGGGACGGCCTTCTCTTCTACATATCACATGACAAGGGACGGCCTTTTCTTCTACATATCACATGACAAGGGACGGCCTTCTCTTCTACATATCACATGACAAGGGACGGCCTACTCTTCTACATATCACATGACAAGGGATGGCCTTCTCTTCTACATATCACATGACAAGGGACGGCCTTCTCTTCTACATATCACATGACAAGGGACGGCCTTTTCTTCTACATATCACATGACAAGGGATGACCTTCTCTGCTACATATCACATGACAAGGGACGGCCTTCTCTTCTATATATCACATGACAAGGGACGGCCTACTCTTCTACATATCACATGACAAGGGACGGCCTTCTCTTCTACATATCACATGACAAGGGATGGCCTTCTCTTCTACATATCACATGACAAGGGACGGCCTTCTCTTCTATATATCACATGACAAGGGACGGCCTACTCTTCTACATATCACATGACAAGGGACGGCCTTCTCTTCTACATATCACATGACAAGGGACGGCCTTCTCTTCTACATATCACATGACAAGGGATGACCTTCTCTGCTATATATCACATGACAAGGGACGGCCTTTTCTTCTACATATCACATGACAAGGGACGGCCTACTCTTCTACATATCACATGACAAGGGACGGCCTTTTCCTACATATCACATGACAAGGGACGGCCTTCTCTTCTACATATCACATGACAAGGGACGGCCTTCTCTTCTACATATCACATGACAAGGGACGGCCTTCTCTTCTACATATCACATGACAAGGGACGGCCTTTTCTTCTACATATCACATGACAAGGGACGGCCTTCTCTTCTACATATCACATGACAAGGGACGGCCTACTCTTCTACATATCACATGACAAGGGACGGCATTCTCTTCTACATATCACATGACAAGGGACGGCCTTCTCTTCTACATATCACATGACAAGGGACGGCCTTTTCTTCTACATATCACATGACAAGGGATGACCTTCTCTGCTACATATCACATGACAAGGGACGGCCTTCTCTGCTACATATCACATGACAAGGGATGACCTTCTCTGCTACACATCACATGACAAGGGACGGACTTTTCTTCTACATATCACATGACAAGGGACGGCCTTCTCTTCTACATATCACATGACAAGGGACGGCCTTCTCTTCTACATATCACATGACAAGTGATGGCCTTCTCTGCTACATATCACATGACAAGGGACGGCCTTCTCTTCTACATATCACATGACAAGGGATGGCCTTTACTTCTACATATCACATGACAAGTGACGACCTTCTCTGCTACATATCACATGACAAGGGACGGTCTTTACTTCTACATATCACATGACAAGTGACGACCTTCTCTGCTACATATCACATGACAAGTGACGACTTTCTCTGCTACATATCACATGAAAGGGACGACCTTCTCTTCTACATATCACATGACAAGTGACAATCTTCTCTGCTACATATCACATGAAAGGGACGGCCTTCTCTTCTACATATCACATGACAAGTGACAACCTTCTCTGCTACATATCACATGAAAGGGACGGCCTTCTCTTCTACATATCACATGACAAGGGATGACCTCTTCTACACATCACATGACAAGGGATGACCTTCTCTTCTACATATCACATGACAAGGGACGGCCTACTCTTCTACATATCACATGACAAAGGACGGCCTTCTCTTCTACATATCACATGACAAGGGACGGCCTACTCTTCTACATATCACATGCCAAGTGATGACCTTCTCTGCTACATATCACATGACAAGGGATGACCTTCTCTGCTACATATCACATGACAAGGGACGGCCTTCTCTTCTACATATCACATGACAAGTGACGACCTTCTCTGCTACATATCACATGACAAGGGACGGCCTTCTCTTCTACATATCACATGACAAGTGACGACCGTCTCTGCTACATATCACATGACAAGGGACGGCCTTCTCTTCTACATATCACATGACAAGTGACGGCCTTCTCTGCTACATATCACATGACAAGGGACGGCCTACTCTTCTACATATCACATGACAAGGGATGATCTCTTCTGCATATCACATGACAAGGGATGACCTTCTCTGCTACATATCACATGACAAGGGACGGCCTTCTCTTCTACATATCACTTGACAAGTGACGACCTTCTCTGCTACATATCACATGACAAGGGACGGCCTTCTCTTCTACATATCACATGACAAGTGACGACCGTCTCTGCTACATATCACATGAAAAGGACGGCCTACTCTTCTACATATCACATGACAAGGGATGACCTCTTCTGCATATCACATGACAAGGGATGACCTTCTCTGCTACATATCACATGACAAGGGACGGCCTTCTCTTCTACATATCACATGACAAGTGACGACCTTCTCTGCTACATATCACATGACAAGGGACGGCCTTCTCTTCTACATATCACATGACAAGGGACGGCCTTCTCTTCTACATATCACATGACAAGGGATGGCCTTCTCTTCTACATATCACATGACAAGAGATGACCTTCTCTGCTACATATCACATGACAAGGGATGACCTTCTCTGCTACATATTACATGACAAGGGACGGCCCTCTCTGCTACATATCACATGACAAGGGATGGCCTTTACTTCTACATATCACATGACAAGTGACGACCTTCTCTGCTACATATCACATGACAAGGGACGGCCTTTTCTGCTACATATCACATGACAAGGGACGGCCTACTCTTCTACATATCACATGACAAGGGATGACCTTCTCTGCTACATATTACATGACAAGGGACGGCCTTCTCTTCTACATATCACATGACAAGTGACGGCCTTCTCTTCTACATATCACATGACAAGGGACGGCCTTCTCTTCTACATATCACATGACAAGGGACGGCCTTTTCCTACATATCACATGACAAGGGACGGCCTTCTCTTCTACATATCACATGACAAGGGACGGCCTTCTCTTCTACATATCACATGACAAGGGACGGCCTTCTCTTCTACATATCACATGACAAGGGACGGCCTTTTCTTCTACATATCACATGACAAGGGACGGCCTTCTCTTCTACATATCACATGACAAGGGACGGCCTACTCTTCTACATATCACATGACAAGGGATGGCCTTCTCTTCTACATATCACATGACAAGGGACGGCCTTCTCTTCTACATATCACATGACAAGGGACGGCCTTTTCTTCTACATATCACATGACAAGGGATGACCTTCTCTGCTACATATCACATGACAAGGGACGGCCTTCTCTTCTATATATCACATGACAAGGGACGGCCTACTCTTCTACATATCACATGACAAGGGACGGCCTTCTCTTCTACATATCACATGACAAGGGATGGCCTTCTCTTCTACATATCACATGACAAGGGACGGCCTTCTCTTCTATATATCACATGACAAGGGACGGCCTACTCTTCTACATATCACATGACAAGGGACGGCCTTCTCTTCTACATATCACATGACAAGGGACGGCCTTCTCTTCTACATATCACATGACAAGGGATGACCTTCTCTGCTATATATCACATGACAAGGGACGGCCTTTTCTTCTACATATCACATGACAAGGGACGGCCTACTCTTCTACATATCACATGACAAGGGACGGCCTTTTCCTACATATCACATGACAAGGGACGGCCTTCTCTTCTACATATCACATGACAAGGGACGGCCTTCTCTTCTACATATCACATGACAAGGGACGGCCTTCTCTTCTACATATCACATGACAAGGGACGGCCTTTTCTTCTACATATCACATGACAAGGGACGGCCTTCTCTTCTACATATCACATGACAAGGGACGGCCTACTCTTCTACATATCACATGACAAGGGACGGCATTCTCTTCTACATATCACATGACAAGGGACGGCCTTCTCTTCTACATATCACATGACAAGGGACGGCCTTTTCTTCTACATATCACATGACAAGGGATGACCTTCTCTGCTACATATCACATGACAAGGGACGGCCTTCTCTGCTACATATCACATGACAAGGGATGACCTTCTCTGCTACACATCACATGACAAGGGACGGACTTTTCTTCTACATATCACATGACAAGGGACGGCCTTCTCTTCTACATATCACATGACAAGGGACGGCCTTCTCTTCTACATATCACATGACAAGTGATGGCCTTCTCTGCTACATATCACATGACAAGGGACGGCCTTCTCTTCTACATATCACATGACAAGGGATGGCCTTTACTTCTACATATCACATGACAAGTGACGACCTTCTCTGCTACATATCACATGACAAGGGACGGTCTTTACTTCTACATATCACATGACAAGTGACGACCTTCTCTGCTACATATCACATGACAAGTGACGACTTTCTCTGCTACATATCACATGAAAGGGACGACCTTCTCTTCTACATATCACATGACAAGTGACAATCTTCTCTGCTACATATCACATGAAAGGGACGGCCTTCTCTTCTACATATCACATGACAAGTGACAACCTTCTCTGCTACATATCACATGAAAGGGACGGCCTTCTCTTCTACATATCACATGACAAGGGATGACCTCTTCTACACATCACATGACAAGGGATGACCTTCTCTTCTACATATCACATGACAAGGGACGGCCTACTCTTCTACATATCACATGACAAAGGACGGCCTTCTCTTCTACATATCACATGACAAGGGACGGCCTACTCTTCTACATATCACATGCCAAGTGATGACCTTCTCTGCTACATATCACATGACAAGGGATGACCTTCTCTGCTACATATCACATGACAAGGGACGGCCTTCTCTTCTACATATCACATGACAAGTGACGACCTTCTCTGCTACATATCACATGACAAGGGACGGCCTTCTCTTCTACATATCACATGACAAGTGACGACCGTCTCTGCTACATATCACATGACAAGGGACGGCCTTCTCTTCTACATATCACATGACAAGTGACGGCCTTCTCTGCTACATATCACATGACAAGGGACGGCCTACTCTTCTACATATCACATGACAAGGGATGATCTCTTCTGCATATCACATGACAAGGGATGACCTTCTCTGCTACATATCACATGACAAGGGACGGCCTTCTCTTCTACATATCACTTGACAAGTGACGACCTTCTCTGCTACATATCACATGACAAGGGACGGCCTTCTCTTCTACATATCACATGACAAGTGACGACCGTCTCTGCTACATATCACATGAAAAGGACGGCCTACTCTTCTACATATCACATGACAAGGGATGACCTCTTCTGCATATCACATGACAAGGGATGACCTTCTCTGCTACATATCACATGACAAGGGACGGCCTTCTCTTCTACATATCACATGACAAGTGACGACCTTCTCTGCTACATATCACATGACAAGGGACGGCCTTCTCTTCTACATATCACATGACAAGGGACGGCCTTCTCTTCTACATATCACATGACAAGGGATGGCCTTCTCTTCTACATATCACATGACAAGAGATGACCTTCTCTGCTACATATCACATGACAAGGGATGACCTTCTCTGCTGCATATTACATGACAAGGGACGGCCCTCTCTGCTACATATCACATGACAAGGGATGGCCTTTACTTCTACATATCACATGACAAGTGACGACCTTCTCTGCTACATATCACATGACAAGGGACGGCCTTTTCTGCTACATATCACATGACAAGGGACGGCCTACTCTTCTACATATCACATGACAAGGGGTGACCTTCTCTGCTACATATTACATGACAAGGGACGGCCTACTCTTCTACATATCACATGACAAGGGATGACCTTCTCTGCTACATATCACATGACAAGGGATGGCCTTTACTTCTACATATCACATGACAAGTGACGACCTTCTCTGCTACATATCACATGACAAGGGACGGCCTTCTCTTCTACATATCACATGACAAGAGATGACCTTCTCTGCTACATATCACATGACAAGGGATGACCTTCTCTGCTACATATTACATGACAAGGGACGGCCCTCTCTGCTACATATCACATGACAAGGGATGGCCTTTACTTCTACATATCACATGACAAGTGACGACCTTCTCTGCTACATATCACATGACAAGGGACGGCCTTTTCTGCTACATATCACATGACAAGGGACGGCCTACTCTTCTACATATCACATGACAAGGGATGACCTTCTCTGCTACATATTACATGACAAGGGACGGCCTTCTCTTCTACATATCACATGACAAGTGACGGCCTTCTCTTCTACATATCACATGACAAGGGACGGCCTTCTCTTCTACATATCACATGACAAGGGACGGCCTTTTCCTACATATCACATGACAAGGGACGGCCTTCTCTTCTACATATCACATGACAAGGGACGGCCTTCTCTTCTACATATCACATGACAAGGGACGGCCTTCTCTTCTACATATCACATGACAAGGGACGGCCTTTTCTTCTACATATCACATGACAAGGGACGGCCTTCTCTTCTACATATCACATGACAAGGGACGGCCTACTCTTCTACATATCACATGACAAGGGATGGCCTTCTCTTCTACATATCACATGACAAGGGACGGCCTTCTCTTCTACATATCACATGACAAGGGACGGCCTTTTCTTCTACATATCACATGACAAGGGATGACCTTCTCTGCTACATATCACATGACAAGGGACGGCCTTCTCTTCTATATATCACATGACAAGGGACGGCCTACTCTTCTACATATCACATGACAAGGGACGGCCTTCTCTTCTACATATCACATGACAAGGGATGGCCTTCTCTTCTACATATCACATGACAAGGGACGGCCTTCTCTTCTATATATCACATGACAAGGGACGGCCTACTCTTCTACATATCACATGACAAGGGACGGCCTTCTCTTCTACATATCACATGACAAGGGACGGCCTTCTCTTCTACATATCACATGACAAGGGATGACCTTCTCTGCTATATATCACATGACAAGGGACGGCCTTTTCTTCTACATATCACATGACAAGGGACGGCCTACTCTTCTACATATCACATGACAAGGGACGGCCTTTTCCTACATATCACATGACAAGGGACGGCCTTCTCTTCTACATATCACATGACAAGGGACGGCCTTCTCTTCTACATATCACATGACAAGGGACGGCCTTCTCTTCTACATATCACATGACAAGGGACGGCCTTTTCTTCTACATATCACATGACAAGGGACGGCCTTCTCTTCTACATATCACATGACAAGGGACGGCCTACTCTTCTACATATCACATGACAAGGGACGGCATTCTCTTCTACATATCACATGACAAGGGACGGCCTTCTCTTCTACATATCACATGACAAGGGACGGCCTTTTCTTCTACATATCACATGACAAGGGATGACCTTCTCTGCTACATATCACATGACAAGGGACGGCCTTCTCTGCTACATATCACATGACAAGGGATGACCTTCTCTGCTACACATCACATGACAAGGGACGGACTTTTCTTCTACATATCACATGACAAGGGACGGCCTTCTCTTCTACATATCACATGACAAGGGACGGCCTTCTCTTCTACATATCACATGACAAGTGATGGCCTTCTCTGCTACATATCACATGACAAGGGACGGCCTTCTCTTCTACATATCACATGACAAGGGATGGCCTTTACTTCTACATATCACATGACAAGTGACGACCTTCTCTGCTACATATCACATGACAAGGGACGGTCTTTACTTCTACATATCACATGACAAGTGACGACCTTCTCTGCTACATATCACATGACAAGTGACGACTTTCTCTGCTACATATCACATGAAAGGGACGACCTTCTCTTCTACATATCACATGACAAGTGACAATCTTCTCTGCTACATATCACATGAAAGGGACGGCCTTCTCTTCTACATATCACATGACAAGTGACAACCTTCTCTGCTACATATCACATGAAAGGGACGGCCTTCTCTTCTACATATCACATGACAAGGGATGACCTCTTCTACACATCACATGACAAGGGATGACCTTCTCTTCTACATATCACATGACAAGGGACGGCCTACTCTTCTACATATCACATGACAAAGGACGGCCTTCTCTTCTACATATCACATGACAAGGGACGGCCTACTCTTCTACATATCACATGCCAAGTGATGACCTTCTCTGCTACATATCACATGACAAGGGATGACCTTCTCTGCTACATATCACATGACAAGGGACGGCCTTCTCTTCTACATATCACATGACAAGTGACGACCTTCTCTGCTACATATCACATGACAAGGGACGGCCTTCTCTTCTACATATCACATGACAAGTGACGACCGTCTCTGCTACATATCACATGACAAGGGACGGCCTTCTCTTCTACATATCACATGACAAGTGACGGCCTTCTCTGCTACATATCACATGACAAGGGACGGCCTACTCTTCTACATATCACATGACAAGGGATGATCTCTTCTGCATATCACATGACAAGGGATGACCTTCTCTGCTACATATCACATGACAAGGGACGGCCTTCTCTTCTACATATCACTTGACAAGTGACGACCTTCTCTGCTACATATCACATGACAAGGGACGGCCTTCTCTTCTACATATCACATGACAAGTGACGACCGTCTCTGCTACATATCACATGAAAAGGACGGCCTACTCTTCTACATATCACATGACAAGGGATGACCTCTTCTGCATATCACATGACAAGGGATGACCTTCTCTGCTACATATCACATGACAAGGGACGGCCTTCTCTTCTACATATCACATGACAAGTGACGACCTTCTCTGCTACATATCACATGACAAGGGACGGCCTTCTCTTCTACATATCACATGACAAGGGACGGCCTTCTCTTCTACATATCACATGACAAGGGATGGCCTTCTCTTCTACATATCACATGACAAGAGATGACCTTCTCTGCTACATATCACATGACAAGGGATGACCTTCTCTGCTACATATTACATGACAAGGGACGGCCCTCTCTGCTACATATCACATGACAAGGGATGGCCTTTACTTCTACATATCACATGACAAGTGACGACCTTCTCTGCTACATATCACATGACAAGGGACGGCCTTTTCTGCTACATATCACATGACAAGGGACGGCCTACTCTTCTACATATCACATGACAAGGGGTGACCTTCTCTGCTACATATTACATGACAAGGGACGGCCTACTCTTCTACATATCACATGACAAGGGATGACCTTCTCTGCTACATATCACATGACAAGGGATGGCCTTTACTTCTACATATCACATGACAAGTGACGACCTTCTCTGCTACATATCACATGACAAGGGACGGCCTTCTCTTCTACATATCACATGACAAGGGATGGCCTTCTCTTCTACATATCACATGACAAGGGATGGCCTTCTCTGCTACATATCACATGACAAGGGACAGCCTTCTCTGCTACATATCACATGACAAGGGACGGCCTTTACTTCTACATATCACATGACAAGTGACGACCTTCTCTGCTATATATCACATGACAAGGGACGGCCTTCTCTTCTACATATCACATGACAAGGGACAGCCTTCTCTGCTACACATCACATGACAAGGGATGGACTTTTCTTCTACATATCACATGACAAGGGACGACCTTCTCTTCTTCATATCACATGACAAGGGACGGCCTTCTCTGCTACATATCACATGACAAGGGACGACCTTCTCTTCTTCATATCACATGACAAGGGACGGCCTTCTCTTCTACATATCACATGACAAGGGGCGGACTTCTCTTCTACATATCACATGACAAGGGACGGCCTTCTCTGCTACATATCACATGACAAGGGACGGCCTTCTCTGCTACATATCACATGACAAGGGACGGCCTTCTCTGCTACATATCACATGACAAGGGACGGCCTTCTCTGCTACACATCACATGACAAGGGACGGACTTTTCTTCTACATATCACATGACAAGGGACGGCCTTCTCTGCTACATATCACATGACAAGGGACGGCCTTCTCTGCTACATATCACATGACAAGGGACGGCCTTCTCTGCTACATATCACATGACAAGGGATGACCTTCTCTGCTACATATCACATGACAAGGGACGGCCTTCTCTGCTACATATCACATGACAAGGGATGACCTTCTCTGCTACATATCACATGACAAGGGACGGCCTTCTCTGCTACATATCACATGACAAGGGATGGCCTTTACTTCTACATATCACATGACAAGGGATGGCCTTCTCTTCTACATATCACATGACAAGTGACGACCTTCTCTGCTACATATCACATGACAAGGGACGGTCTTCTCCTCTACATATCACATGACAAGTGACGACCTTCTCTGCTACATATCACATGACAAGGGACGGCCTTCTCTTCTACATATCACATGACAAGGGACGGTCTTCTCTTCTACATATCACATGACAAGGGACGGTCTTCTCTTCTACATATCACATGACAAGGGACGGTCTTCTCCTCTACATATCACATGACAAGTGACGACCTTCTCTGCTACATATCACATGACAAGGGACGGCCTTTTCTGCTACATATCACATGACAAGGGACGGCCTACTCTTCTACATATCACATGACAAGGGACGGCCTTCTCTTCTACATATCACATGACAAGGGACGGCCTTCTCTGCTACATATCACATGACAAGTGACGACCTTCTCTGCTACATATCACATGACAAGGGACGGCCTTTTCTGCTACATATCACATGACAAGGGATGACCTTCTCTGCTACATATTACATGACAAGGGACGGCCTACTCTTCTACATATCACATGACAAGGGATGACCTTCTCTGCTACATATCACATGACAAGGGATGGCCTTTACTTCTACATATCACATGACAAGTGACGACCTTCTCTGCTACATATCACATGACAAGGGACGGCCTTCTCTTCTACATATCACATGACAAGGGATGACCTTCTCTGCTACATATTACATGACAAGGGACGGCCTTCTCTGCTACATATCACATGACAAGGGATGGCCTTTACTTCTACATATCACATGACAAGTGACAGCCTTCTCTGCTACATATCACATGACAAGGGACGGCCTTCTCTGCTACATATCACATGACAAGGGATGACCTTCTCTGCTACATATCACATGACAAGGGACGGCCTTCTCTGCTACATATCACATGACAAGGGATGACCTTCTCTGCTACATATCACATGACAAGGGACGGCCTTCTCTGCTACATATCACATGACAAGGGATGACCTTCTCTGCTACATATCACATGACAAGGGATGGCCTTCTCTTCTACATATCACATGACAAGTGACGACCTTCTCTGCTACATATCACATGACAAGGGATGGCCTTCTCTTCTACATATCACATGACAACTGACGGTCTTCTCCTCTACATATCACATGACAAGGGACGGTCTTCTCCTTTACATATCACATGACAAGGGACGGCCTTTTCTGCTACATATCACATGACAAGGGATGACCTTCTCTGCTACATATCACATGACAAGGGATGACCTTCTCTGCTACATATCACATGACAAGGGACGGCCTACTCTTCTACATATCACATGACAAGGGACGGCCTTCTCTTCTACATATCACATGACAAGGGACGGCCTTCTCTTCTACATATCACATGACAAGGGACGGCCTTCTGTTCTACATATCACATGACAAGGGATGGCCTTCTCTGCTACATATCACATGACAAGGGACGGCCTTCTCTGCTACATATCACATGACAAGGGACGGCCTTCTCTTCTACATATCACATGACAAGGGACGGCCTTCTCTTCTACATATCACATGACAAGTGACGGCCTTCACTTCTACATATCACATGACAAGGGACGGCCTTCTCTTCTACATATCACATGACAAGGGACGGCCTTTTCCTACATATCACATGACAAGGGACGGCCTTCTCTTCTACATATCACATGACAAGGGACGGCCTTCTCTTCTACATATCACATGACAAGGGACGGCCTTCTCTTCTACATATCACATGACAAGGGACGGCCTTTTCTTCTACATATCACATGACAAGGGACGGCCTTCTCTTCTACATATCACATGACAAGGGACGGCCTACTCTTCTACATATCACATGACAAGGGACGGCCTTCTCTTCTACATATCACATGACAAGGGACGGCCTTCTCTTCTACATATCACATGACAAGGGATGACCTTCTCTGCTACATATCACATGACAAGGGACGGCCTTCTCTTCTACATATCACATGACAAGGGATGACCTTCTCTGCTACATATCACATGACAAGGGACGGCCTTCTCTTCTACATATCACATGACAAGGGACGGCCTTCTCTTCTACATATCACATGACAAGGGACGGCCTTCTCTTCTACATATCACATGACAAGGGACGGCCTTCTCTTCTACATATCACATGACAAGGGACGGCCTTCTCTTCTACATATCACATGACAAGGGACGGCCTTCTCTTCTACATATCACATGACAAGGGATGACCTTCTCTGCTACATATCACATGACAAGGGACGGCCTACTCTTCTACATATCACATGACAAGGGATGACCTTTTCTTCTACATATCACATGACAAGGGATGACCTTCTCTGCTACATATCACATGACAAGGGACGGCCTTCTCTTCTACATATCACATGACAAGGTACGGCCTTCTCTGCTACATATCACATGACAAGTGACGGCCTTCTCTGCTACATATCACATGACAAGGGACGGCCTTCTCTGCTACATATCACATGACAAGGGACGGCCTTCTCTGCTACACACCACATGACAAGGGATGGCCTTCTCTTCTTCATATCACATGACAAGGGACGGCCTTCTCTGCTACATATCACATGACAAGGGACGGCCTTCTCTTCTTCATATCACATGACAAGGGACGGCCTTCTCTTCTTCATATCACATGACAAGGGACGGCCTTCTCTGCTACATATCACATGACAAGGGACGGCCTTCTCTTCTTCATATCACATGACAAGGGACAGCCTTCTCTTCTACATATCACATGACAAGGTACGGCCTTCTCTGCTACATATCACATGACAAGTGACGGCCTTCTCTTCTACATATCACATGACAAGGTACGGCCTTCTCTGCTACATATCACATGACAAGTGACGGCCTTCTCTGCTACATATCACATGACAAGGGACGGCCTTTTCTGCTACATATCACATGACAAGGGATGACCTTCTCTGCTACATATCACATGACAAGGGATGACCTTCTCTGCTACATATCACATGACAAGGGACGGCCTACTCTTCTACATATCACATGACAAGGGACGGCCTTCTCTTCTACATATCACTTGACAAGGGACGGCCTTCTCTTCAACATATCACATGACAAGGGACGGCCTTCTGTTCTACATATCACATGACAAGGGATGGCCTTCTCTGCTACATATCACATGACAAGGGACGGCCTTCTCTGCTACATATCACATGACAAGGGACGGCCTTCTCTTCTACATATCACATGACAAGGGACGGCCTTCTCTTCTACATATCACATGACAAGTGACGGCCTTCTCTTCTACATATCACATGACAAGGGACGGCCTTCTCTTCTACATATCACATGACAAGGGACGGCCTTTTCCTACATATCACATGACAAGGGACGGCCTTCTCTTCTACATATCACATGACAAGGGACGGCCTTCTCTTCTACATATCACATGACAAGGGACGGCCTTCTCTTCTACATATCACATGACAAGGGACGGCCTTTTCTTCTACATATCACATGACAAGGGACGGCCTTCTCTTCTACATATCACATGACAAGGGACGGCCTACTCTTCTACATATCACATGACAAGGGACGGCCTTCTCTTCTACATATCACATGACAAGGGACGGCCTTCTCTTCTACATATCACATGACAAGGGACGGCCTTTTCTTCTACATATCACATGACAAGGGATGACCTTCTCTGCTACATATCACATGACAAGGGACGGCCTTCTCTGCTACACATCACATGACAAGGGACGGACTTTTCTTCTACATATCACATGACAAGGGACGGCCTTCTCTGCTACATATCACATGACAAGGGACGGCCTTCTCTGCTACATATCACATGACAAGGGACGGCCTTCTCTGCTACATATCACATGACAAGGGATGACCTTCTCTGCTACATATCACATGACAAGGGACGGCCTTCTCTGCTACATATCACATGACAAGGGATGACCTTCTCTGCTACATATCACATGACAAGGGATGACCTTCTCTGCTACATATCACATGACAAGGGACGGCCTTCTCTGCTACATATCACATGACAAGGGATGACCTTCTCTGCTACATATCACATGACAAGGGACGGCCTTCTCAGCTACATATCACATGACAAGGGATGACCTTCTCTGCTACATATCACATGACAAGGGACGGCCTTTTCTGCTACATATCACATGACAAGGGATGACCTTCTCTGCTACATATCACATGACAAGGGATGACCTTCTCTGCTACATATCACATGACAAGGGACGGCCTACTCTTCTACATATCACATGACAAGGGACGGCCTTCTCTTCTACATATCACATGACAAGGGACGGCCTTCTGTTCTACATATCACATGACAAGGGATGGCCTTCTCTGCTACATATCACATGACAAGGGACGGCCTTCTCTGCTACATATCACATGACAAGGGACGGCCTTCTCTTCTACATATCACATGACAAGGGACGGCCTTCTCTTCTACATATCACATGACAAGTGACGGCCTTCTCTTCTACATATCACATGACAAGGGACGGCCTTCTCTTCTACATATCACATGACAAGGGACGGCCTTTTCCTACATATCACATGACAAGGGACGGCCTTCTCTTCTACATATCACATGACAAGGGACGGCCTTCTCTTCTACATATCACATGACAAGGGACGGCCTTCTCTTCTACATATCACATGACAAGGGACGGCCTTTTCTTCTACATATCACATGACAAGGGACGGCCTTCTCTTCTACATATCACATGACAAGGGACGGCCTACTCTTCTACATATCACATGACAAGGGATGGCCTTCTCTTCTACATATCACATGACAAGGGACGGCCTTCTCTTCTACATATCACATGACAAGGGACGGCCTTTTCTTCTACATATCACATGACAAGGGATGACCTTCTCTGCTACATATCACATGACAAGGGACGGCCTTCTCTTCTATATATCACATGACAAGGGACGGCCTACTCTTCTACATATCACATGACAAGGGACGGCCTTCTCTTCTACATATCACATGACAAGGGATGGCCTTCTCTTCTACATATCACATGACAAGGGACGGCCTTCTCTTCTATATATCACATGACAAGGGACGGCCTACTCTTCTACATATCACATGACAAGGGACGGCCTTCTCTTCTACATATCACATGACAAGGGACGGCCTTCTCTTCTACATATCACATGACAAGGGATGACCTTCTCTGCTATATATCACATGACAAGGGACGGCCTTTTCTTCTACATATCACATGACAAGGGACGGCCTACTCTTCTACATATCACATGACAAGGGACGGCCTTTTCCTACATATCACATGACAAGGGACGGCCTTCTCTTCTACATATCACATGACAAGGGACGGCCTTCTCTTCTACATATCACATGACAAGGGACGGCCTTCTCTTCTACATATCACATGACAAGGGACGGCCTTTTCTTCTACATATCACATGACAAGGGACGGCCTTCTCTTCTACATATCACATGACAAGGGACGGCCTTCTCTTCTACATATCACATGACAAGGGACGGCCTTTTCTTCTACATATCACATGACAAGGGACGGCCTTCTCTTCTACATATCACATGACAAGGGACGGCCTACTCTTCTACATATCACATGACAAGGGACGGCCTTCTCTTCTACATATCACATGACAAGGGACGGCCTTCTCTTCTACATATCACATGACAAGGGACGGCCTTTTCTTCTACATATCACATGACAAGGGATGACCTTCTCTGCTACATATCACATGACAAGGGACGGCCTTCTCTGCTACACATCACATGACAAGGGACGGACTTTTCTTCTACATATCACATGACAAGGGACGGCCTTCTCTTCTACATATCACATGACAAGGGACGGCCTTCTCTTCTACATATCACATGACAAGTGATGGCCTTCTCTGCTACATATCACATGACAAGGGACGGCCTTCTCTGCTACATATCACATGACAAGGGACGGCCTTCTCTGCTACATATCACATGACAAGGGACGGCCTTCTCTGCTACATATCACATGACAAGGGATGACCTTCTCTGCTACATATCACATGACAAGGGACGGCCTTCTCTGCTACATATCACATGACAAGGGATGACCTTCTCTGCTACATATCACATGACAAGGGACGGCCTTCTCTGCTACATATCACATGACAAGGGATGACCTTCTCTGCTACATATCACATGACAAGGGACGGCCTTCTCAGCTACATATCACATGACAAGGGATGACCTTCTCTGCTACATATCACATGACAAGGGACGGCCTTTTCTGCTACATATCACATGACAAGGGATGACCTTCTCTGCTACATATCACATGACAAGGAATGACCTTCTCTGCTACATATCACATGACAAGGGACGGCCTACTCTTCTACATATCACATGACAAGGGACGGCCTTCTCTTCTACATATCACATGACAAGGGACGGCCTTCTCTTCTACATATCACATGACAAGGGATGGCCTTCTCTGCTACATATCACATGACAAGGGACGGCCTTCTCTGCTACATATCACATGACAAGGGATGGCCTTCTCTTCTACATATCACATGACAAGGGACGGCCTTCTCTTCTACATATCACATGACAAGGGACGGCCTTCTCTGCTACATATCACATGACAAGTGACGGCCTTCTCTTCTACATATCACATGACAAGGTACGGCCTTCTCTGCTACATATCACATGACAAGTGACGGCCTTCTCTGCTACATATCACATAACAAGGGACGGCCTTCTCTGCTACATATCACATGACAAGGGACGGCCTTCTCTGCTACATATCACATGACAAGGGATGACCTCTTCTACACATCACATGACAAGGGATGACCTTCTCTTCTACATATCACATGACAAGGGACGGCCTACTCTTCTACATATCACATGACAAAGGACGACCTTCTCTGCTACATATCACATTACAAGTGACGGCCTTCTCTGCTACATATCACATGACAAGGGACGGCCTTCTCTGCTACATATCACATGACAAGGGATGACCTTCTCTGCTACATATCACATGACAAGGGACGGCCTTCTCTGCTACATATCACATGACAAGGGATGACCTTCTCTGCTACATATCACATGACAAGGGATGACCTTCTCTGCTACATATCACATGACAAGGGACGGCCTTCTCTGCTACATATCACATGACAAGGGATGACCTTCTCTGCTACATATCACATGACAAGGGACGGCCTTCTCAGCTACATTTCTTTATCGTACACCACGGGACACAGAGCTAGTCATTACATAATGGGTTAAGGGTCACCAGCGGTGATTGGACACTGGCACAACCAATGGAAGACAGTTCCCCTCCATATAACCCCTCCCATCAGGGAAGTACCTCAGTTTTTTCGCCAGTGTCGAAAGGTGTTGGACGCGTTAGGAGGTGCTAAAGGAAAGCTCTACCAAAGAGACCCTCTGGGGGTAAAAGAGCTATGCTTTCGGATCCATCCAAGACGCCTACAAATGAGCTGAATCTGGATGGGATCCGGGCCTCATCCATGAGGCGTCGCCTGTAATGTCTCTCTTCGGAGGACTGGGCTCTAAGATCCAGCACTTTCGCTATTTCGCTATAAAGTCCTGGTAAGAGTCTTGTACAAGGCCCAGGGGAGAGGTATCCTTTAAATAGGAACCCATATCCCTGAAGGTTGGCACACATAGCCCACCGTGAAGGGTGAAGTTTGGTATCTGTCTGAAATCTTTCAGCAGAAAAACCTGCGGCGTGGATAAGGTGAGATTAGAAGGTCCATAACTAGGTTGGGACCTTTTTCAAAAAATGGATGTCTTCTTTTTTTCCACCACTGGGGGGAGTAAAGAGCTGAATATACTCACCTCACTCTGTTCAGTGTCGGCTTCGGCGAAGTACACTGCTCGTCACCTCCGCTGCTGAGCTTGCTGGGGCACCCCGATCCTCCTTTCGGTGGCCGACCAGACACCTGCAGATGCAGGTAAGTGGGAACAAGGGCTGATGAGAGTCCTCTCTCACTATGGCCACCGCCATAGCGCTATATTTTATGTCAGCGCGCTTTATCGGAGGGGGGGGCGAAGGCGTGCGCGGGCACGTGGCGCGCGCAGGCACAGAAACGGCGCCAAATTTAAAAGACTGTCAGTGTGAGAAGCACTGCAGCAGCAAGCAAGCTCGTTAGTTCTCTTGTTCCTGGCAGAGAAACACAGCAGCTATACAGGGACGTAAGACTCCATGTGGTTGGATTGGGTACTTCCTAGAAGACATCCATGTTATGCATAGTTATGTGTTAAAAGTTGCATACTTAATGTATTTGCTAAACTGAACACGGTAGTATATGCATTTAGGTACCTTGTATTTTGTCTAAACAGTAAGTCTTCCAGGGGAAGTAATGCGGACAAAAAGAGATAAAAGAGCACCGCCGCCTGAGACAGGGGGCTCTAGCTGTGCTGACTCGGTACCTTCCTCTCCTGTGTTGCCAAAAGCACCTGTTCAGGATGAGCCCATTACCTCTGTCAGGTATGGCGGCTTCCTCAGTGGAGCCTGGGCCTGCATATGTCACTGAGGACACTTTATCAGCTGCCCTAAATAATCTGGAGGAGAAAATTGCTACCTTAATCGCTAAATCCTCTAAAAAGGAACAATAAGCGAAGCAGGTCTCTTCCAGTATTGGACCTCCCTTCAGAAGTACCTGAGGGAGGAGGATGAGGAGGAGGAGGCTACATCAGCAGAGGATGAGGAGCCAGATTTTAAGGTCACAGGTACAATGCTATAGCAGTGCATTTAAGTTAACCTCTGCGGAGGTAACGGAATTACCTGTCTCCTCCCTAGGGTCATTAAGATCCCTGCAAGGTGCATGCTCCTTCCCGGTTCATCCGTTACTAGAGGATCTAATATACGCAAACTGGCAACATCCAGATAAGCGTTTCTCACCTCCAAAAAAGTTTAACATTCTTTATCCTATGGGGGAATTTTTTTTAAAGAAATGGAGCCTGCCTGCGGTAGTTGCGGCTATTTCTTGTGTAAATAAAAACCTGACATGTCCGGTGGATAATGTACAAGGGTTTAAAAGATCCTTCTGAGAGGAAGTTGAAATCCTCCTTCCTTTTGGCCGGCTCAATTACCCAACCTGCAGTAGCAGCAGTCGGTATGTGTCAGGTCATCAGCCAACAGGTAAAGCAGGGGCTGAAGGAACTGCCTTCAGAGCAGGCTAGAAATTGGGAAAATTTGCCTAAAAGCCTTATGCTTCACAGTGGATGCCATGAGAGATTCTATCATACAGGCATCACGCCTTACACTCCAGCTGGTACAGATGCGCAGAGTACTTTGGCTTAAGCATTGGTCAGCGGAGACCCCATGCAAAAAGCTGTTGGCAAGTTCCCGTTCCATGGCGAACGCCTATTTGGGGAAGATTTAGAAAAATATATACAGAAGATATCAAGTGGTAAAACGACACTTTTACCTGAGAGAAAGAAAAACAAGAGACCTTGTTTTAAACGCTCTCTCTCCCCAGCTCCCGGGAAATCTGACTCCAACCAGTGGCGGCGGCCTGTTTTAGCCGCCCACAAAAGCCAAGGGGCAAGCTCAGAAGAACAAGAAGCCGTGGGGTGCAAGAGCTAATAAGCAAGCCCCCAAAGCCTCTCAGTGAAGGGGCGCCCCCGCTCGGCCGAGTGGGAGGAAGGCTTTATCAGTTCTGAGCGACTTGGGGGTCAGAAATCCAGGACAATTGGGTAGTATCCACAATATCCTCAGGGTACAAACTGGAATTTCGAGAGATCCCACCTTCTCAATTCCGAGGTTCAAGACTCTCCAAGGATCCACAAAAAAGAGAATCCTTCTTCAAAGGTTTGAATCACTTAATGGCTCAAGGGGTAGTTACAGACGTACCCCAAAAAGAGCGAGGTGCAGGTTTTTACTCAAACCTCTTTGTGATTCCAAAGCCAAATGGAGATGTCAGACCCATCCTGGATCTAAAATCCCTAAATCGGTTCCTGAACGATCGCCATTTTCGAATGGAAACGATCCGATCCGTGGCCGCCACTTTAAAGGGCGGAAAATTCATGGCGCCCATAGATATCAAGGACGCACATTTACACATACCCATCCTCCCCGCTCACCAAAGATTCCTAAGGTTTGCGGTAGAAGATCGCCACTTTCAATTTGTGGCTCTGCCGTTTGGTGTAGCCACCGCGCCCATAGTATTCACAAAGGTGCTAGCTCCTCTGTTAGCAAACCTAAGAACACGGGGCATTGCGGTAACAGCCTATCTGGACGATCTACTAGTAATAGATCAGTCAAAGGACGGATTGGATCACGCTGTAGACACTACAGTAGGATACCTGGAGCATTTAGGATGGATTATAAATTTACAAAAATCCTCTCTCCAGGCCCAAAGAAGGATAGTGTACCTGGGCATGATCATAGATACAGCCCAAAACGGGGTATACCTGCCAGAACCGAAGATACAGTCTCTGAAAGACCTGATCCACAAGGTCAAAGCAAACAAGAGGCCGTCTATTCGCCTTTGCATGAGACTATTGGGAAAGATGGTAGCCTCCTTCGAGGCGGTCCCTTACGCCCAGTTTCATTCGAGACTACTTCAAGGCAATATTTTAGCTTCCTGGAACAGGAAGAGCCAAGCTCTGGATATACCCATGCACCTGTCCTCACAAGTACGCCACAGCTTCGATTGGTGGCTAGAAGCCAGGAATTTACGGAAGGGAAAGTCCTTCCTCCCAGTGGCCTGGAAGGTGGTATCTAGGGATGCCAGCCTATCGGGCTGGGGTGCAGTATTCGAGGAGGCTTCTACCCAGGGAACCTGGGCCAAGACTCAGGGGATCCTGCCCATCAATGTGCTAGAGATCCGGGCGGTATATCTAGCCCTCAAAACCTGGACATACAGGTTACAGGGCTACCCAGTTCGGGTTCAATCCGACAATGCTACTGCAGTAGCTTACATCAATCACCAAGGAGGCACCCGCAGTCGGGCAGCCCAAAGAGAGGTGAACCGGATCCTGGCATGGGCAGAAGAGCATGTACCTTGCCTTTCTGCAATCTTCATTCCAGGGATAGAAAATTGGCAAGCAGACTACCTGAGTCGTCAGCAGCTGCTACCAGGAGAGTGGTCTCTTCACCCCGAGATCTTTCAGGCCATATGTCTGAGATGGGGAAACCCAGATGTAGACCTGCTAGCTTCCAGGTTCAACAAGAAATTGGACAACTTTGTGTCCGGAACGAGAGATCCTCTAGCCTACGGGACAGACGCTCTAATAACTCCATGGAATCAGTTCTCACTGATCTAGGCATTCCCTCCGATCCCTCTTCTACAAAGACTGCTTCGCAGGATCAAGGAGGAGGGAATACCAGTAATCCTAGTGGCCCCAAACTGGCCCAGGAGGCCTTGGTACGCCGAGATTGTAAAAATGGCGATAGGAAGGCCCTGGAAGTTTCCACTTCGACACGACCTGCTGTCACAGGGTCCAGTATTCCACCCTTCCTTACAAAGGCTAAAGTTGACGGCCTGGCTGCTGAGACCCACATTTTGAAAAAGAGAGGGGTCTCTGGTCCGGCTCTTTCTACGCTCATTAATGCTAGAAAGCCAGCCTCCAGACTCATCTATCAGAGAGTCTGGAGAGCATACGTTTCCTGGTGTGAATCCAGAAGTTGGAATCCTCTGAAATATGAAATAAGTAGGATTCTTGCTTTTTGCCAGTTAGGAGTGGATATGAATTTAGCCCTTAGCACCATCAAAGGGCAAATATCAGCTCTATCAGTCTTCTTTCAGAGACCATTGGCATCTCACTCCCTAGTTCGGACATTCATTAAGGGGGTACTGAGGATAAATCCTCCAGTTAGGACTCCCTTGTGTCCATGGGATTTGAATTTGGTATTGTCAGTGTTGCAAAAGCAACCTTTTGAACCTATTCGCCATATTCCTTTAATTATATTGAGTAGGAAGTTGGCCTTTCTGATTGCTATAGCTTCTGCTAGGAGAGTATCAGAGCTAGCAGCTCTTTCTTGTAAAGAGCCTTATCTAATTTGTCACAAGGACAAAATTGTACTACGACCCCATCCGGCCTTTCTACCTAAGGTGGTGTCGGCTTTTCACTTGAATCAAGACATTGTTCTGCCTTCCTTTTTTCCAAACCCGCGGACGGCGGGGGAAAAATTATTACACTCTCTAGATCTGGTGAGAGCGGTAAGGGTGTATCTGCAAGCAACCGCTCAGATACGTAAAACAGATGTTTTGTTTATTTTACCAGATTGGCCCAAGAAGGGCCAAGCGGTATCAAAATCCACCATTTCCAGGTGGATTAGACAAGTAATTGTTCAAGCTTATGGTTTAAAGAACAGGACTCCTCCTTTTCCTGTTAAGGCGCACTCTACCAGGGCGATAAGTGCTTCATGGGCAGTGCACCACCAGGCTTCGATGGCTCAGATCTGTAAAGCTGCAACTTGGTCTTCAGTCCATACATTTTCCAAATTCTATCAAATAGATGTGAAAGGACATGAGGATTCCGCCTTTGGGCGAAGTGTGCTGCAGGCAGCAGTATAGGGCTTCTGGTCCGCAAGCGGCCTGTTTTGATCTGTGTCTCCCCCCCTTCATATGAGCATTGCTCTGGGACGTCCCATTATGTAATGACTAGCTCTGTGTCCCGTGGTGTACGATAAAGAAAATAGGATTTTTATAACAGCTTACCTGTAAAATCCTTTTCTTGGAGTACACCACGGGACACAGAGGTCCCCCCCTTCTTATGGGAACCTTACTGCTTTGCTACAAAACTGAGGTACTTCCCTGATGGGAGGGGTTATATGGAGGGGAACTGTCTTCCATTGGTTGTGCCAGTGTCCAATCACCGCTGGTGACCCTTAACCCATTATGTAATGACTAGCTCTGTGTCCCGTGGTGTACTCCAAGAAAAGGATTTTACAGGTAAGCTGTTATAAAAATCCTATTATCACATGACAAGGGATGACCTTCTCTGCTACATATCACATGACAAGGGACGGCCTTTTCTGCTACATATCACATGACAAGGGATGACCTTCTCTGCTACATATCACATGACAAGGGATGACCTTCTCTTCTACATATCACATGACAAGGGATGACCTTCTCTGCTACATATCACATGACAAGGGATGACCTTCTCTGCTACATATCACATGACAAGGGACGGCCTACTCTTCTACATATCACATGACAAGGGACGGCCTTCTCTTCTACATATCACATGACAAGGGACGGCCTTCTGTTCTACATATCACATGACAAGGGATGGCCTTCTCTGCTACATATCACATGACAAGGGACGGCCTTCTCTGCTACATATCACATGACAAGGGACGGCCTTCTCTTCTACATATCACATGACAAGGGACGGCCTTCTCTTCTACATATCACATGACAAGTGACGGCCTTCTCTTCTACATATCACATGACAAGGGACGGCCTTCTCTTCTACATATCACATGACAAGGGACGGCCTTTTCCTACATATCACATGACAAGGGACGGCCTTCTCTTCTACATATCACATGACAAGGGACGGCCTTCTCTTCTACATATCACATGACAAGGGACGGCCTTCTCTTCTACATATCACATGACAAGGGACGGCCTTCTCTTCTACATATCACATGACAAGGGACGGCCTACTCTTCTACATATCACATGACAAGGGATGGCCTTCTCTTCTACATATCACATGACAAGGGACGGCCTTCTCTTCTACATATCACATGACAAGGGACGGCCTTTTCTTCTACATATCACATGACAAGGGATGACCTTCTCTGCTACATATCACATGACAAGGGACGGCCTTCTCTTCTATATATCACATGACAAGGGACGGCCTACTCTTCTACATATCACATGACAAGGGACGGCCTTCTCTTCTACATATCACATGACAAGGGACGGCCTTCTCTTCTACATATCACATGACAAGGGACGGCCTTCTCTTCTACATATCACATGACAAGGGATGACCTTCTCTGCTATATATCACATGACAAGGCACGGCCTTTTCTTCTACATATCACATGACAAGGGACGGCCTACTCTTCTACATATCACATGACAAGGGATGACCTTTTCTTCTACATATCACATGACAAGGGATGACCTTCTCTGCTACATATCACATGACAAGGGACGGCCTTCTCTTCTACATATCACATGACAAGGTACGGCCTTCTCTGCTACATATCACATGACAAGTGACGGCCTTCTCTGCTACATATCACATGACAAGGGACGGCCTTTTCTGCTACATATCACATGACAAGGGACGGCCTACTCTTCTACATATCACATGACAAGGGACGGCCTTCTCTGCTACATATCACATGACAAGGGACGGCCTTCTCTTCTTCATATCACATGACAAGGGACGGCCTTCTCTGCTACATATCACATGACAAGGGACGGCCTTCTCTTCTACATATCACATGACAAGGGACGGCCTTTTCTTCTACATATCACATGACAAGGGATGACCTTCTCTTCTACATATCACATGACAAGGGACGGCCTACTCTTCTACATATCACATGACAAGGGACGGCCTTCTCTTCTTCATATCACATGACAAGGGACAGCCTTCTCTTCTACATATCACATGACAAGGTACGGCCTTCTCTGCTACATATCACATGACAAGTGACGGCCTTCTCTTCTACATATCACATGACAAGGTACGGCCTTCTCTGCTACATATCACATGACAAGTGACGGCCTTCTCTGCTACATATCACATAACAAGGGACGGCCTTCTCTGCTACATATCACATGACAAGGGACGGCCTTCTCTTCTACATATCACATGACAAGGGATGACCTCTTCTACACATCACATGACAAGGGACGGCCTTCTCTTCTACATATCACATGACAAGTGACGGCCTTCTCTGCTACATATCACATGACAAGTGACGGCCTTCTCTGCTACATATCACATGACAAGGGACGGCCTTTTCTGCTACATATCACATGACAAGGGACGGCCTACTCTTCTACATATCACATGACAAGGGACGGCCTTCTCTGCTACATATCACATGACAAGGGACGGCCTTCTCTTCTTCATATCACATGACAAGGGACGGCCTTCTCTGCTACATATCACATGACAAGGGACGGCCTTCTCTTCTACATATCACATGACAAGGGACGGCCTTTTCTTCTACATATCACATGACAAGGGATGACCTTCTCTTCTACATATCACATGACAAGGGACGGCCTACTCTTCTACATATCACATGACAAGGGACGGCCTTCTCTTCTTCATATCACATGACAAGGGACAGCCTTCTCTTCTACATATCACATGACAAGGTACGGCCTTCTCTGCTACATATCACATGACAAGTGACGGCCTTCTCTTCTACATATCACATGACAAGGTACGGCCTTCTCTGCTACATATCACATGACAAGTGACGGCCTTCTCTGCTACATATCACATAACAAGGGACGGCCTTCTCTGCTACATATCACATGACAAGGGACGGCCTTCTCTTCTACATATCACATGACAAGGGATGACCTCTTCTACACATCACATGACAAGGGACGGCCTTCTCTTCTACATATCACATGACAAGTGACGGCCTTCTCTTCTACATATCACATGACAAGGGACGGCCTACTCTTCTACATATCACATGACAAGGGATGACCTCTTCTACACATCACATGACAAGGGATGACCTTCTCTTCTACATATCACATGACAAGGGACGGCCTACTCTTCTACATATCACATGACAAGGGATGACCTTCTCTTCTACATATCACATGACAAGGGACGGCCTTCTCTTCTACATATCACATGACAAGGGACGGCCTTTACTTCTACATATCACATGACAAGTGACGACCTTCTCTGCTACATATCACATGACAAGGGACGGCCTTCTCTTCTACATATCACATGACAAGGGACGGCCTTTACTTCTACATATCACATGACAAGTGACGACCTTCTCTGCTACATATCACATGACAAGGGACGGCCTACTCTTCTACATATCACATGACAAGTGACGACTTTCTCTGCTACATATCACATGAAAGGGACGACCTTCTCTTCTACATATCACATGACAAGTGACAATCTTCTCTGCTACATATCACATGAAAGGGACGGCCTTCTCTTCTACATATCACATGACAAGTGACAACCTTCTCTGCTACATATCACATGAAAGGGACGGCCTTCTCTTCTACATATCACATGACAAGGGATGACCTCTTCTACACATCACATGACAAGGGATGACCTTCTCTTCTACATATCACATGACAAAGGACGACCTTCTCTGCTACATATCACATTACAAGTGACGGCCTTCTCTGCTACATATCACATGACAAGGGACGGCCTACTGTTCTACATATCACATGACAAGTGACGACTTTCTCTGCTACATATCACATGAAAGGGACGGCCTTCTCTTCTACATATCACATGACAAGTGACGGCCTTCTCTTCTACATATCACATGACAAGTGACAATCTTCTCTGCTACATATCACATGAAAGGGACGGCCTTCTCTTCTACATATCACATGACAAGGGATGACCTCTTCTACACATCACATGACAAGGGATGACCTTCTCTTCTACATATCACATGACAAGGGACGGCCTACTATTCTACATATCACATGCCAAGTGACGACCTTCTCTGCTACATATCACATTACAAGTGACGACCTTCTCTGCTACATATCACATGACAAGGGACGGCCTACTCTTCTACATATCACATGACAAGGGACGGCCTACTCTTCTACATATCACATGACAAGGGATGATCTCTTCTACATATCACATGACAAGTGACGACCGTCTCTGCTACATATCACATGAAAAGGACGGCCTACTCTTCTACATATCACATGACAAGGGATGACCTCTTCTACATATCACATGACAAGGGATGACCTTCTCTGCTACATATCACATGACAAGGGACGGCCTTCTCTTCTACATATCACATGACAAGTGACGACCTTCTCTGCTACATATCACATGACAAGGGACTGTCTTCTCTTCTACATATCACATGACAAGGGACGGCCTTCTCTTCTACATATCACATGACAAGGGATGACCTTCTCTTCTACATATCACATGACAAGAGATGACCTTCTCTTCTACATATCACATGACAAGGGACGGCCTTCTCTTCTACATATCACATGACAAGAGATGACCTTCTCTGCTACATATCACATGACAAGGGATGACCTTCTCTGCTACATATTACATGACAAGGGACGGCCTTCTCTGCTACATATCACATGACAAGGGATGGCCTTTACTTCTACATATCACATGACAAGTGACGACCTTCTCTGCTACATATCACATGACAAGGGACGGCCTTTTCTGCTACATATCACATGACAAGGGACGGCCTACTCTTCTACATATCACATGACAAGGGATGACCTTCTCTGCTACATATCACATGACAAGGGATGGCCTTTACTTCTACATATCACATGACAAGTGACGACCTTCTCTGCTACATATCACATGACAAGGGACGGCCTTCTCTTCTACATATCACATGACAAGGGATGGCCTTCTCTTCTACATATCACATGACAAGGGATGGCCTTCTCTGCTACATATCACATGACAAGGGACAGCCTTCTCTGCTACATATCACATGACAAGGGACGGCCTTTACTTCTACATATCACATGACAAGTGACGACCTTCTCTGCTATATATCACATGACAAGGGACGGCCTTCTCTTCTACATATCACATGACAAGGGACAGCCTTCTCTGCTACACATCACATGACAAGGGACGGACTTTTCTTCTACATATCACATGACAAGGGACGACCTTCTCTTCTTCATATCACATGACAAGGGACGGCCTTCTCTGCTACATATCACATGACAAGGGACGACCTTCTCTTCTTCATATCACATGACAAGGGACGGCCTTCTCTTCTACATATCACATGACAAGGGGCGGACTTCTCTTCTACATATCACATGACAAGGGACGGCCTTCTCTGCTACATATCACATGACAAGGGACGGCCTTCTCTGCTACATATCACATGACAAGGGACGGCCTTCTCTGCTACACATCACATGACAAGGGACGGACTTTTCTTCTACATATCACATGACAAGGGACGGCCTTCTCTGCTACATATCACATGACAAGAGACGGCCTTCTCTGCTACATATCACATGACAAGGGACGGCCTTCTCTGCTACATATCACATGACAAGGGATGACCTTCTCTTCTACATATCACATGACAAGGGATGGCCTTTACTTCTACATATCACATGACAAGGGATGGCCTTCTCTTCTACATATCACATGACAAGTGACGACCTTCTCTGCTACATATCACATGACAAGGGACGGCCTTCTCTTCTACATATCACATGACAAGGGACGGTCTTCTCTTCTACATATCACATGACAAGGGACGGTCTTCTCTTCTACATATCACATGACAAGGGACGGTCTTCTCCTCTACATATCACATGACAAGTGACGACCTTCTCTGCTACATATCACATGACAAGGGACGGCCTTTTCTGCTACATATCACATGACAAGGGACGGCCTACTCTTCTACATATCACATGACAAGGGACGGCCTTCTCTTCTACATATCACATGACAAGGGACGGCCTTCTCTGCTACATATCACATGACAAGGGACGGCCTTCTCTTCTACATATCACATGACAAGGGATGACCTTCTCTGCTACATATTACATGACAAGGGACGGCCTTCTCTGCTACATATCACATGACAAGGGATGGCCTTTACTTCTACATATCACATGACAAGTGACAGCCTTCTCTGCTACATATCACATGACAAGGGACGGCCTTCTCTGCTACATATCACATGACAAGGGACGGCCTTCTCTGCTACATATCACATGACAAGGGATGACCTTCTCTGCTACATATCACATGACAAGGGATGGCCTTCTCTTCTACATATCACATGACAAGTGACGACCTTCTCTGCTACATATCACATGACAAGGGATGGCCTTCTCTTCTACATATCACATGACAAGTGACGGTCTTCTCCTCTACATATCACATGACAAGGGACGGTCTTCTCCTCTACATATCACATGACAAGGGACGGCCTTTTCTGCTACATATCACATGACAAGGGATGACCTTCTCTGCTACATATCACATGACAAGGGATGACCTTCTCTGCTACATATCACATGACAAGGGACGGCCTACTCTTCTACATATCACATGACAAGGGACGGCCTTCTCTTCTACATATCACATGACAAGGGACGGCCTTCTCTTCTACATATCACATGACAAGGGACGGCCTTCTGTTCTACATATCACATGACAAGGGATGGCCTTCTCTGCTACATATCACATGACAAGGGACGGCCTTCTCTGCTACATATCACATGACAAGGGACGGCCTTCTCTTCTACATATCACATGACAAGGGACGGCCTTCTCTTCTACATATCACATGACAAGTGACGGCCTTCTCTTCTACATATCACATGACAAGGGACGGCCTTCTCTTCTACATATCACATGACAAGGGACGGCCTTTTCCTACATATCACATGACAAGGGACGGCCTTCTCTTCTACATATCACATGACAAGGGACGGCCTTCTCTTCTACATATCACATGACAAGGGACGGCCTTCTCTTCTACATATCACATGACAAGGGACGGCCTTTTCTTCTACATATCACATGACAAGGGACGGCCTTCTCTTCTACATATCACATGACAAGGGACGGCCTACTCTTCTACATATCACATGACAAGGGACGGCCTTCTCTTCTACATATCACATGACAAGGGACGGCCTTCTCTTCTACATATCACATGACAAGGGATGACCTTCTCTGCTACATATCACATGACAAGGGACGGCCTTCTCTTCTATATATCACATGACAAGGGACGGCCTACTCTTCTACATATCACATGACAAGGGACGGCCTTCTCTTCTACATATCACATGACAAGGGACGGCCTTCTCTGCTACATATCACATGACAAGGGACGGCCTTTTCTTCTACATATCACATGACAAGGGACGGCCTACTCTTCTACATATCACATGACAAGGGATGACCTTCTCTGCTACATATCACATGACAAGGGACGGCCTTCTCTTCTACATATCACATGACAAGGTACGGCCTTCTCTGCTACATATCACATGACAAGTGACGGCCTTCTCTGCTACATATCACATGACAAGGGACGGCCTTCTCTGCTACATATCACATGACAAGGGACAGGCTTCTCTGCTACACATCACATGACAAGGGATGGCCTTCTCTTCTTAATATCACATGACAAGTGACGACCTTCTCTTCTACATATCACATGACAAGGGACGGCCTTCTCTTCTTCATTTCACATGACAAGGGACGGCCTTCTCTTCTTCATATCACATGACAAGGGACGGCCTTCTCTGCTACATATCACATGACAAGGGACGGCCTTCTCTTCCTCATATCACATGACAAGGGACAGCCTTCTCTTCTACATATCACATGACAAGGTACGGCCTTCTCTGCTACATATCACATGACAAGTGACGGCCTTCTCTTCTACATATCACATGACAAGGTACGGCCTTCTCTGCTACATATCACATGACAAGGGACGGCCTTTTCTGCTACATATCACATGACAAGGGATGACCTTCTCTGCTACATATCACATGACAAGGGATGACCTTCTCTGCTACATATCACATGACAAGGGACGGCCTACTCTTCTACATATCACATGACAAGGGACGGCCTTCTCTTCTACATATCACATGACAAGGGACGGCCTTCTCTGCTACATATCACATGACAAGGGACGGCCTTCTGTTCTACATATCACATGACAAGGGATGGCCTTCTCTGCTACATATCACATGACAAGGGACGGCCTTCTCTGCTACATATCACATGACAAGGGACGGCCTTCTCTTCTACATATCACATGACAAGGGACGGCCTTCTCTTCTACATATCACATGACAAGGGACGGCCTTCTCTTCTACATATCACATGACAAGGGACGGCCTTTTCCTACATATCACATGACAAGGGACGGCCTTCTCTTCTACATATCACATGACAAGGGACGGCCTTCTCTTCTACATATCACATGACAAGGGACGGCCTTCTCTTCTACATATCACATGACAAGGGACGGCCTTTTCTTCTACATATCACATGACAAGGGACGGCCTTCTCTTCTACATATCACATGACAAGGGACGGCCTTCTCTTCTACATATCACATGACAAGGGACGGCCTTCTCTTCTACATATCACATGACAAGGGACGGCCTTTTCTTCTACATATCACATGACAAGGGATGACCTTCTCTGCTACATATCACATGACAAGGGACGGCCTTCTCTTCTACATATCACATGACAAGGGATGGCCTTCTCTTCTACATATCACATGACAAGGGACGGCCTTCTCTGCTACATATCACATGACAAGGGATGACCTTCTCTGCTACATATCACATGACAAGGGACGGCCTTCTCTGCTACATATCACATGACAAGGGATGGCCTTTACTTCTACATATCACATGACAAGGGATGGCCTTCTCTTCTACATATCACATGACAAGTGACGACCTTCTCTGCTACATATCACATGACAAGGGACGGTCTTCTCCTCTACATATCACATGACAAGTGACGACCTTCTCTGCTACATATCACATGACAAGGGACGGCCTTCTCTTCTACATATCACATGACAAGGGACGGTCTTCTCTTCTACATATCACATGACAAGGGACGGTCTTCTCTTCTACATATCACATGACAAGGGACAGTCTTCTCCTCTACATATCACATGACAAGTGACGACCTTCTCTGCTACATATCACATGACAAGGTACGGCCTTCTCTGCTACATATCACATGACAAGGGACGGCCTTCTCTTCTACATATCACATGACAAGGTACGGCCTTCTCTTCTACATATCACATGACAAGGGACGGCCTTCTCTTCTTCATATCACATGACAAGGGACGGCCTTCTCTGCTACATATCACATGACAAGGGACGGCCTTCTCTTCTACATATCACATGACAAGGGACGGCCTTCTCTTCTACATATCACATGACAAGGGACGGCCTTCTCTGCTACATATCACATGACAAGTGACGACCTTCTCTGCTACATATCACATGACAAGGGACGGCCTTTTCTGCTACATATCACATGACAAGGGATGACCTTCTCTGCTACATATTACATGACAAGGGACGGCCTACTCTTCTACATATCACATGACAAGGGATGACCTTCTCTGCTACATATCACATGACAAGGGATGGCCTTTACTTCTACATATCACATGACAAGTGACGACCTTCTCTGCTACATATCACATGACAAGGGACGGCCTTCTCTTCTACATATCACATGACAAGGGATGACCTTCTCTGCTACATATTACATGACAAGGGACGGCCTTCTCTGCTACATATCACATGACAAGGGATGGCCTTTACTTCTACATATCACATGACAAGTGACAGCCTTCTCTGCTACATATCACATGACAAGGGACGGCCTTCTCTGCTACATATCACATGACAAGGGATGACCTTCTCTGCTACATATCACATGACAAGGGACGGCCTTCTCTGCTACATATCACATGACAAGGGATGACCTTCTCTGCTACATATCACATGACAAGGGACGGCCTTCTCTGCTACATATCACATGACAAGGGATGACCTTCTCTGCTACATATCACATGACAAGGGATGGCCTTCTCTTCTACATATCACATGACAAGTGACGACCTTCTCTGCTACATATCACATGACAAGGGATGGCCTTCTCTTCTACATATCACATGACAAGTGACGGTCTTCTCCTCTACATATCACATGACAAGGGACGGTCTTCTCCTCTACATATCACATGACAAGGGACGGCCTTTTCTGCTACATATCACATGACAAGGGATGACCTTCTCTGCTACATATCACATGACAAGGGATGACCTTCTCTGCTACATATCACATGACAAGGGACGGCCTACTCTTCTACATATCACATGACAAGGGACGGCCTTCTCTTCAACATATCACATGACAAGGGACGGCCTTCTCTTCTACATATCACATGACAAGGGACGGCCTTCTGTTCTACATATCACATGACAAGGGATGGCCTTCTCTGCTACATATCACATGACAAGGGACGGCCTTCTCTGCTACATATCACATGACAAGGGACGGCCTTCTCTTCTACATATCACATGACAAGGGACGGCCTTCTCTTCTACATATCACATGACAAGTGACGGCCTTCTCTTCTACATATCACATGACAAGGGACGGCCTTCTCTTCTACATATCACATGACAAGGGACGGCCTTTTCCTACATATCACATGACAAGGGACGGCCTTCTCTTCTACATATCACATGACAAGGGACGGCCTTCTCTTCTACATATCACATGACAAGGGACGGCCTTCTCTTCTACATATCACATGACAAGGGACGGCCTTTTCTTCTACATATCACATGACAAGGGACGGCCTTCTCTTCTACATATCACATGACAAGGGACGGCCTACTCTTCTACATATCACATGACAAGGGACGGCCTTCTCTTCTACATATCACATGACAAGGGACGGCCTTCTCTTCTACATATCACATGACAAGGGATGACCTTCTCTGCTACATATCACATGACAAGGGACGGCCTTCTCTTCTATATATCACATGACAAGGGACGGCCTACTCTTCTACATATCACATGACAAGGGACGGCCTTCTCTTCTACATATCACATGACAAGGGACGGCCTTCTCTTCTACATATCACATGACAAGGGACGGCCTTCTCTTCTACATATCACATGACAAGGGATGACCTTCTCTGCTATATATCACATGACAAGGGACGGCCTTTTCTTCTACATATCACATGACAAGGGACGGCCTACTCTTCTACATATCACATGACAAGGGATGACCTTTTCTTCTACATATCACATGACAAGGGATGACCTTCTCTGCTACATATCACATGACAAGGGACGGCCTTCTCTTCTACATATCACATGACAAGGTACGGCCTTCTCTGCTACATATCACATGACAAGTGACGGCCTTCTCTGCTACATATCACATGACAAGGGACGGCCTTCTCTGCTACATATCACATGACAAGGGACGGCCTTCTCTTCTACATATCACATGACAAGGGACGGCCTTCTCTTCTACATATCACATGACAAGGGATGACCTTCTCTGCTACATATCACATGACAAGGGATGGCCTTCTCTTCTTCATATCACATGACAAGGGACGGCCTTCTCTGCTACATATCACATGACAAGGGACGGCCTTCTCTTCTTCATATCACATGACAAGGGACGGCCTTCTCTTCTTCATATCACATGACAAGGGACGGCCTTCTCTGCTACATATCACATGACAAGGGACGGCCTTCTCTTCTTCATATCACATGACAAGGGACAGCCTTCTCTTCTACATATCACATGACAAGGGACAGCCTTCTCTTCTACATATCACATGACAAGGTACGGCCTTCTCTGCTACATATCACATGACAAGTGACGGCCTTCTCTTCTACATATCACATGACAAGGTACGGCCTTCTCTGCTACATATCACATGACAAGTGACGGCCTTCTCTGCTACATATCACATGACAAGGGACGGCCTTTTCTGCTACATATCACATGACAAGGGATGACCTTCTCTGCTACATATCACATGACAAGGGATGACCTTCTCTGCTACATATCACATGACAAGGGACGGCCTACTCTTCTACATATCACATGACAAGGGACGGCCTTCTCTTCTACATATCACTTGACAAGGGACGGCCTTCTCTTCTACATATCACATGACAAGGGACGGCCTTCTGTTCTACATATCACATGACAAGGGATGGCCTTCTCTGCTACATATCACATGACAAGGGACGGCCTTCTCTGCTACATATCACATGACAAGGGACGGCCTTCTCTTCTACATATCACATGACAAGGGACGGCCTTTTCCTACATATCACATGACAAGGGACGGCCTTCTCTTCTACATATCACATGACAAGGGACGGCCTTCTCTTCTACATATCACATGACAAGGGACGGCCTTCTCTTCTACATATCACATGACAAGGGACGGCCTTTTCTTCTACATATCACATGACAAGGGACGGCCTTCTCTTCTACATATCACATGACAAGGGACGGCCTACTCTTCTACATATCACATGACAAGGGACGGCCTTCTCTTCTACATATCACATGACAAGGGACGGCCTTTTCTTCTACATATCACATGACAAGGGATGACCTTCTCTGCTACATATCACATGACAAGGGATGGCCTTCTCTTCTATATATCACATGACAAGTGACGACCGTCTCTGCTACATATCACATGACAAGGGACGGCCTTCTCTTCTATATATCACATGACAAGGGACAGCCTTCTCTTCTATATATCACATGACAAGGGACAGCCTACTCTTCTACATATCACATGACAAGGGACGACCTTCTCTGCTACATATCACATGACAAGGGACGGCCTTCTCTGCTACATATCACATGAAAGGGACGGCCTTCTCTTCTACATATCACATGACAAGGGATGACCTTCTCTTCTACATATCACATGACAAGGGATGACCTTCTCTTCTACATATCACATGACAAGGGACGGCCTACTCTTCTACACATCACATGACAAGGGATGACCTTCTCTTCTACATATCACATGGCAAGGGACGGCCTTCTCTTCTACATATCACATGACAAGGGATGGCCTTTACTTCTACATATCACATGACAAGTGACGACCTTCTCTGCTACATATCACATGACAAGGGACGGCCTTCTCTTCTACATATCACATGACAAGGGACGGCCTTTACTTCTACATATCACATGACAAGTGACGACCTTCTCTGCTACATATCACATGACAAGGGACGGCCTACTCTTCTACATATCACATGACAAGTGACGACTTTCTCTGCTACATATCACATGAAAGGGACGACCTTCTCTTCTACATATCACATGACAAGTGACAATCTTCTCTGCTACATATCACATGAAAGGGACGGCCTTCTCTTCTACATATCACATGACAAGTGACAACCTTCTCTGCTACATATCACAGGAAAGGGACGGCCTTCTCTTCTACATATCACATGACAAGGGATGACCTCTTCTACACATCACATGACAAGGGATGACCTTCTCTTCTACATATCACATGACAAGGGACGGCCTACTCTTCTACATATCACATGACAAAGGACGACCTTCTCTGCTACATATCACATTACAAGTGACGGCCTTCTCTGCTACATATCACATGACAAGGGACGGCCTACTGTTCTACATATCACATGACAAGTGACGACTTTCTCTGCTACATATCACATGAAAGGGACGGCCTTCTCTTCTACATATCACATGACAAGTGACGGCCTTCTCTTCTACATATCACATGACAAGTGACAATCTTCTCTGCTACATATCACATGAAAGGGACGGCCTTCTCTTCTACATATCACATGACAAGGGATGACCTCTTCTACACATCACATGACAAGGGATGACCTTCTCTTCTACATATCACATGACAAGGGACGGCCTACTCTTCTACATATCACATGACAAGGGACGGCCTACTCTTCTACATATCACATGACAAGGGATGATCTCTTCTACATATCACATGACAAGTGACGACCGTCTCTGCTACATATCACATGAAAAGGACGGCCTACTCTTCTACATATCACATGACAAGGGATGACCTCTTCTACATATCACATGACAAGGGATGACCTTCTCTGCTACATATCACATGACAAGGGACGGCCTTCTCTTCTACATATCACATGACAAGTGACGACCTTCTCTGCTACATATCACATGACAAGGGACTGTCTTCTCTTCTACATATCACATGACAAGGGACGGCCTTCTCTTCTACATATCACATGACAAGGGATGACCTTCTCTTCTACATATCACATGACAAGAGATGACCTTCTCTTCTACATATCACATGACAAGGGATGGCCTTCTCTTCTACATATCACATGACAAGAGATGACCTTCTCTGCTACATATCACATGACAAGGGATGACCTTCTCTGCTACATATTACATGACAAGGGACGGCCTTCTCTGCTACATATCACATGACAAGGGATGGCCTTTACTTCTACATATCACATGACAAGTGACGACCTTCTCTGCTACATATCACATGACAAGGGACGGCCTTTTCTGCTACATATCACATGACAAGGGACGGCCTACTCTTCTACATATCACATGACAAGGGATGACCTTCTCTGCTACATATCACATGACAAGGGATGGCCTTTACTTCTACATATCACATGACAAGTGACGACCTTCTCTGCTACATATCACATGACAAGGGACGGCCTTCTCTTCTACATATCACATGACAAGGGATGGCCTTCTCTTCTACATATCACATGACAAGGGATGGCCTTCTCTGCTACATATCACATGACAAGGGACAGCCTTCTCTGCTACATATCACATGACAAGGGACGGCCTTTACTTCTACATATCACATGACAAGTGACGACCTTCTCTGCTATATATCACATGACAAGGGACGGCCTTCTCTTCTACATATCACATGACAAGGGACAGCCTTCTCTGCTACACATCACATGACAAGGGACGGACTTTTCTTCTACATATCACATGACAAGGGACGACCTTCTCTTCTTCATATCACATGACAAGGGACGGCCTTCTCTGCTACATATCACATGACAAGGGACGACCTTCTCTTCTTCATATCACATGACAAGGGACGGCCTTCTCTTCTACATATCACATGACAAGGGGCGGACTTCTCTTCTACATATCACATGACAAGGGACGGCCTTCTCTGCTACATATCACATGACAAGGGACGGCCTTCTCTGCTACATATCACATGACAAGGGACGGCCTTCTCTGCTACACATCACATGACAAGGGACGGACTTTTCTTCTACATATCACATGACAAGGGACGGCCTTCTCTGCTACATATCACATGACAAGGGACGGCCTTCTCTGCTACATATCACATGACAAGGGACGGCCTTCTCTGCTACATATCACATGACAAGGGATGACCTTCTCTTCTACATATCACATGACAAGGGATGGCCTTTACTTCTACATATCACATGACAAGGGATGGCCTTCTCTTCTACATATCACATGACAAGTGACGACCTTCTCTGCTACATATCACATGACAAGGGACGGCCTTCTCTTCTACATATCACATGACAAGGGACGGTCTTCTCTTCTACATATCACATGACAAGGGACGGTCTTCTCTTCTACATATCACATGACAAGGGACGGTCTTCTCCTCTACATATCACATGACAAGTGACGACCTTCTCTGCTACATATCACATGACAAGGGACGGCCTTTTCTGCTACATATCACATGACAAGGGACGGCCTACTCTTCTACATATCACATGACAAGGGACGGCCTTCTCTTCTACATATCACATGACAAGGGACGGCCTTCTCTGCTACATATCACATGACAAGGGACGGCCTTCTCTTCTACATATCACATGACAAGGGATGACCTTCTCTGCTACATATTACATGACAAGGGACGGCCTTCTCTGCTACATATCACATGACAAGGGATGGCCTTTACTTCTACATATCACATGACAAGTGACAGCCTTCTCTGCTACATATCACATGACAAGGGACGGCCTTCTCTGCTACATATCACATGACAAGGGACGGCCTTCTCTTCTACATATCACATGACAAGTGACGACCTTCTCTGCTACATATCACATGACAAGGGATGGCCTTCTCTTCTACATATCACATGACAAGTGACGGTCTTCTCCTCTACATATCACATGACAAGGGACGGTCTTCTCCTCTACATATCACATGACAAGGGACGGCCTTTTCTGCTACATATCACATGACAAGGGATGACCTTCTCTGCTACATATCACATGACAAGGGATGACCTTCTCTGCTACATATCACATGACAAGGGACGGCCTACTCTTCTACATATCACATGACAAGGGACGGCCTTCTCTTCTACATATCACATGACAAGGGACGGCCTTCTCTTCTACATATCACATGACAAGGGACGGCCTTCTGTTCTACATATCACATGACAAGGGATGGCCTTCTCTGCTACATATCACATGACAAGGGACGGCCTTCTCTGCTACATATCACATGACAAGGGACGGCCTTCTCTTCTACATATCACATGACAAGGGACGGCCTTCTCTTCTACATATCACATGACAAGTGACGGCCTTCTCTTCTACATATCACATGACAAGGGACGGCCTTCTCTTCTACATATCACATGACAAGGGACGGCCTTTTCCTACATATCACATGACAAGGGACGGCCTTCTCTTCTACATATCACATGACAAGGGACGGCCTTCTCTTCTACATATCACATGACAAGGGACGGCCTTCTCTTCTACATATCACATGACAAGGGACGGCCTTTTCTTCTACATATCACATGACAAGGGACGGCCTTCTCTTCTACATATCACATGACAAGGGACGGCCTACTCTTCTACATATCACATGACAAGGGACGGCCTTCTCTTCTACATATCACATGACAAGGGACGGCCTTCTCTTCTACATATCACATGACAAGGGATGACCTTCTCTGCTACATATCACATGACAAGGGACGGCCTTCTCTTCTATATATCACATGACAAGGGACGGCCTACTCTTCTACATATCACATGACAAGGGACGGCCTTCTCTTCTACATATCACATGACAAGGGACGGCCTTCTCTGCTACATATCACATGACAAGGGACGGCCTTTTCTTCTACATATCACATGACAAGGGACGGCCTACTCTTCTACATATCACATGACAAGGGATGACCTTCTCTGCTACATATCACATGACAAGGGACGGCCTTCTCTTCTACATATCACATGACAAGGTAAGGCCTTCTCTGCTACATATCACATGACAAGTGACGGCCTTCTCTGCTACATATCACATGACAAGGGACGGCCTTCTCTGCTACATATCACATGACAAGGGACAGGCTTCTCTGCTACACATCACATGACAAGGGATGGCCTTCTCTTCTTAATATCACATGACAAGTGACGACCTTCTCTTCTACATATCACATGACAAGGGACGGCCTTCTCTTCTTCATTTCACATGACAAGGGACGGCCTTCTCTTCTTCATATCACATGACAAGGGACGGCCTTCTCTGCTACATATCACATGACAAGGGACGGCCTTCTCTTCCTCATATCACATGACAAGGGACAGCCTTCTCTTCTACATATCACATGACAAGGTACGGCCTTCTCTGCTACATATCACATGATAAGTGACGGCCTCCTCTTCTACATATCACATGACAAGGTACGGCCTTCTCTGCTACATATCACATGACAAGTGACGGCCTTCTCTGCTACATATCACATGACAAGGGACGGCCTTTTCTGCTACATATCACATGACAAGGGATGACCTTCTCTGCTACATATCACATGACAAGGGATGACCTTCTCTGCTACATATCACATGACAAGGGACGGCCTACTCTTCTACATATCACATGACAAGGGACGGCCTTCTCTTCTACATATCACATGACAAGGGACGGCCTTCTCTTCTACATATCACATGACAAGGGACGGCCTTTTCCTACATATCACATGACAAGGGACGGCCTTCTCTTCTACATATCACATGACAAGGGACGGCCTTCTCTTCTACATATCACATGACAAGGGACGGCCTTCTCTTCTACATATCACATGACAAGGGACGGCCTTTTCTTCTACATATCACATGACAAGGGACGGCCTTCTCTTCTACATATCACATGACAAGGGACGGCCTACTCTTCTACATATCACATGACAAGGGACGGCCTTCTCTTCTACATATCACATGACAAGGGACGGCCTTCTCTTCTACATATCACATGACAAGGGATGACCTTCTCTGCTACATATCACATGACAAGGGACGGCCTTCTCTTCTATATATCACATGACAAGGGACGGCCTACTCTTCTACATATCACATGACAAGGGACGGCCTTCTCTTCTACATATCACATGACAAGGGACGGCCTTCTCTGCTACATATCACATGACAAGGGACGGCCTTTTCTTCTACATATCACATGACAAGGGACGGCCTACTCTTCTACATATCACATGACAAGGGATGACCTTCTCTGCTACATATCACATGACAAGGGACGGCCTTCTCTTCTACATATCACATGACAAGGTAAGGCCTTCTCTGCTACATATCACATGACAAGTGACGGCCTTCTCTGCTACATATCACATGACAAGGGACGGCCTTCTCTGCTACATATCACATGACAAGGGACAGGCTTCTCTGCTACACATCACATGACAAGGGATGGCCTTCTCTTCTTAATATCACATGACAAGTGACGACCTTCTCTTCTACATATCACATGACAAGGGACGGCCTTCTCTTCTTCATTTCACATGACAAGGGACGGCCTTCTCTTCTTCATATCACATGACAAGGGACGGCCTTCTCTGCTACATATCACATGACAAGGGACGGCCTTCTCTTCCTCATATCACATGACAAGGGACAGCCTTCTCTTCTACATATCACATGACAAGGTACGGCCTTCTCTGCTACATATCACATGATAAGTGACGGCCTCCTCTTCTACATATCACATGACAAGGTACGGCCTTCTCTGCTACATATCACATGACAAGTGACGGCCTTCTCTGCTACATATCACATGACAAGGGACGGCCTTTTCTGCTACATATCACATGACAAGGGATGACCTTCTCTGCTACATATCACATGACAAGGGATGACCTTCTCTGCTACATATCACATGACAAGGGACGGCCTACTCTTCTACATATCACATGACAAGGGACGGCCTTCTCTTCTACATATCACATGACAAGGGACGGCCTTCTCTGCTACATATCACATGACAAGGGACGGCCTTCTGTTCTACATATCACATGACAAGGGATGGCCTTCTCTGCTACATATCACATGACAAGGGACGGCCTTCTCTGCTACATATCACATGACAAGGGACGGCCTTCTCTTCTACATATCACATGACAAGGGACGGCCTTCTCTTCTACATATCACATGACAAGGGACGGCCTTCTCTTCTACATATCACATGACAAGGGACGGCCTTTTCCTACATATCACATGACAAGGGACGGCCTTCTCTTCTACATATCACATGACAAGGGACGGCCTTCTCTTCTACATATCACATGACAAGGGACGGCCTTCTCTTCTACATATCACATGACAAGGGACGGCCTTTTCTTCTACATATCACATGACAAGGGACGGCCTTCTCTTCTACATATCACATGACAAGGGACGGCCTTCTCTTCTACATATCACATGACAAGGGACGGCCTTCTCTTCTACATATCACATGACAAGGGACGGCCTTTTCTTCTACATATCACATGACAAGGGATGACCTTCTCTGCTACATATCACATGACAAGGGACGGCCTTCTCTTCTACATATCACATGACAAGGGATGGCCTTCTCTTCTACATATCACATGACAAGGGACGGCCTTCTCTGCTACATATCACATGACAAGGGATGACCTTCTCTGCTACATATCACATGACAAGGGACGGCCTTCTCTGCTACATATCACATGACAAGGGATGGCCTTTACTTCTACATATCACATGACAAGGGATGGCCTTCTCTTCTACATATCACATGACAAGTGACGACCTTCTCTGCTACATATCACATGACAAGGGACAGTCTTCTCCTCTACATATCACATGACAAGTGACGACCTTCTCTGCTACATATCACATGACAAGGGACGGCCTTCTCTTCTACATATCACATGACAAGGGACGGTCTTCTCTTCTACATATCACATGACAAGGGACGGTCTTCTCTTCTACATATCACATGACAAGGGACGGTCTTCTCCTCTACATATCACATGACAAGTGACGACCTTCTCTGCTACATATCACATGACAAGGTACGGCCTTCTCTGCTACATATCACATGACAAGGGACGGCCTTCTCTTCTACATATCACATGACAAGGTACGGCCTTCTCTTCTACATATCACATGACAAGGGACGGCCTTCTCTTCTTCATATCACATGACAAGGGACGGCCTTCTCTGCTACATATCACATGACAAGGGACGGCCTTCTCTTCTACATATCACATGACAAGGGACGGCCTTCTCTTCTACATATCACATGACAAGGGACGGCCTTCTCTGCTACATATCACATGACAAGTGACGACCTTCTCTGCTACATATCACATGACAAGGGACGGCCTTTTCTGCTACATATCACATGACAAGGGATGACCTTCTCTGCTACATATTACATGACAAGGGACGGCCTACTCTTCTACATATCACATGACAAGGGATGACCTTCTCTGCTACATATCACATGACAAGGGATGGCCTTTACTTCTACATATCACATGACAAGTGACGACCTTCTCTGCTACATATCACATGACAAGGGACGGCCTTCTCTTCTACATATCACATGACAAGGGATGACCTTCTCTGCTACATATTACATGACAAGGGACGGCCTTCTCTGCTACATATCACATGACAAGGGATGGCCTTTACTTCTACATATCACATGACAAGTGACAGCCTTCTCTGCTACATATCACATGACAAGGGACGGCCTTCTCTGCTACATATCACATGACAAGGGATGACCTTCTCTGCTACATATCACATGACAAGGGACGGCCTTCTCTGCTACATATCACATGACAAGGGATGACCTTCTCTGCTACATATCACATGACAAGGGACGGCCTTCTCTGCTACATATCACATGACAAGGGATGACCTTCTCTGCTACATATCACATGACAAGGGATGGCCTTCTCTTCTACATATCACATGACAAGTGACGACCTTCTCTGCTACATATCACATGACAAGGGATGGCCTTCTCTTCTACATATCACATGACAAGTGACGGTCTTCTCCTCTACATATCACATGACAAGGGACGGTCTTCTCCTCTACATATCACATGACAAGGGACGGCCTTTTCTGCTACATATCACATGACAAGGGATGACCTTCTCTGCTACATATCACATGACAAGGGATGACCTTCTCTGCTACATATCACATGACAAGGGACGGCCTACTCTTCTACATATCACATGACAAGGGACGGCCTTCTCTTCTACATATCACATGACAAGGGACGGCCTTCTCTTCTACATATCACATGACAAGGGACGGCCTTCTGTTCTACATATCACATGACAAGGGATGGCCTTCTCTGCTACATATCACATGACAAGGGACGGCCTTCTCTGCTACATATCACATGACAAGGGACGGCCTTCTCTTCTACATATCACATGACAAGGGACGGCCTTCTCTTCTACATATCACATGACAAGTGACGGCCTTCTCTTCTACATATCACATGACAAGGGACGGCCTTCTCTTCTACATATCACATGACAAGGGACGGCCTTTTCCTACATATCACATGACAAGGGACGGCCTTCTCTTCTACATATCACATGACAAGGGACGGCCTTCTCTTCTACATATCACATGACAAGGGACGGCCTTCTCTTCTACATATCACATGACAAGGGACGGCCTTTTCTTCTACATATCACATGACAAGGGACGGCCTTCTCTTCTACATATCACATGACAAGGGACGGCCTACTCTTCTACATATCACATGACAAGGGACGGCCTTCTCTTCTACATATCACATGACAAGGGACGGCCTTCTCTTCTACATATCACATGACAAGGGATGACCTTCTCTGCTACATATCACATGACAAGGGACGGCCTTCTCTTCTATATATCACATGACAAGGGACGGCCTACTCTTCTACATATCACATGACAAGGGACGGCCTTCTCTTCTACATATCACATGACAAGGGACGGCCTTCTCTTCTACATATCACATGACAAGGGACGGCCTTCTCTTCTACATATCACATGACAAGGGATGACCTTCTCTGCTATATATCACATGACAAGGGACGGCCTTTTCTTCTACATATCACATGACAAGGGACGGCCTACTCTTCTACATATCACATGACAAGGGATGACCTTTTCTTCTACATATCACATGACAAGGGATGACCTTCTCTGCTACATATCACATGACAAGGGACGGCCTTCTCTTCTACATATCACATGACAAGGTACGGCCTTCTCTGCTACATATCACATGACAAGTGACGGCCTTCTCTGCTACATATCACATGACAAGGGACGGCCTTCTCTGCTACATATCACATGACAAGGGACGGCCTTCTCTTCTACATATCACATGACAAGGGACGGCCTTCTCTTCTACATATCACATGACAAGGGATGACCTTCTCTGCTACATATCACATGACAAGGGATGGCCTTCTCTTCTTCATATCACATGACAAGGGACGGCCTTCTCTGCTACATATCACATGACAAGGGACGGCCTTCTCTTCTTCATATCACATGACAAGGGACGGCCTTCTCTTCTTCATATCACATGACAAGGGACGGCCTTCTCTGCTACATATCACATGACAAGGGACGGCCTTCTCTTCTTCATATCACGACAAGGGACAGCCTTCTCTTCTACATATCACATGACAAGGGACAGCCTTCTCTTCTACATATCACATGACAAGGTACGGCCTTCTCTGCTACATATCACATGACAAGTGACGGCCTTCTCTTCTACATATCACATGACAAGGTACGGCCTTCTCTGCTACATATCACATGACAAGTGACGGCCTTCTCTGCTACATATCACATGACAAGGGACGGCCTTTTCTGCTACATATCACATGACAAGGGATGACCTTCTCTGCTACATATCACATGACAAGGGATGACCTTCTCTGCTACATATCACATGACAAGGGACGGCCTACTCTTCTACATATCACATGACAAGGGACGGCCTTCTCTTCTACATATCACTTGACAAGGGACGGCCTTCTCTTCTACATATCACATGACAAGGGACGGCCTTCTGTTCTACATATCACATGACAAGGGATGGCCTTCTCTGCTACATATCACATGACAAGGGACGGCCTTCTCTGCTACATATCACATGACAAGGGACGGCCTTCTCTTCTACATATCACATGACAAGGGACGGCCTTTTCCTACATATCACATGACAAGGGACGGCCTTCTCTTCTACATATCACATGACAAGGGACGGCCTTCTCTTCTACATATCACATGACAAGGGACGGCCTTCTCTTCTACATATCACATGACAAGGGACGGCCTTTTCTTCTACATATCACATGACAAGGGACGGCCTTCTCTTCTACATATCACATGACAAGGGACGGCCTACTCTTCTACATATCACATGACAAGGGACGGCCTTCTCTTCTACATATCACATGACAAGGGACGGCCTTTTCTTCTACATATCACATGACAAGGGATGACCTTCTCTGCTACATATCACATGACAAGGGATGGCCTTCTCTTCTATATATCACATGACAAGTGACGACCGTCTCTGCTACATATCACATGACAAGGGACGGCCTTCTCTTCTATATATCACATGACAAGGGACAGCCTTCTCTTCTATATATCACATGACAAGGGACAGCCTACTCTTCTACATATCACATGACAAGGGACGACCTTCTCTGCTACATATCACATGACAAGGGACGGCCTTCTCTGCTACATATCACATGAAAGGGACGGCCTTCTCTTCTACATATCACATGACAAGGGATGACCTTCTCTTCTACATATCACATGACAAGGGATGACCTTCTCTTCTACATATCACATGACAAGGGACGGCCTACTCTTCTACACATCACATGACAAGGGATGACCTTCTCTTCTACATATCACATGGCAAGGGACGGCCTTCTCTTCTACATATCACATGACAAGGGATGGCCTTTACTTCTACATATCACATGACAAGTGACGACCTTCTCTGCTACATATCACATGACAAGGGACGGCCTTCTCTTCTACATATCACATGACAAGGGACGGCCTTTACTTCTACATATCACATGACAAGTGACGACCTTCTCTGCTACATATCACATGAAAGGGACGACCTTCTCTTCTACATATCACATGACAAGTGACAATCTTCTCTGCTACATATCACATGAAAGGGACGGCCTTCTCTTCTACATATCACATGACAAGTGACAACCTTCTCTGCTACATATCACATGAAAGGGACGGCCTTCTCTTCTACATATCACATGACAAGGGATGACCTCTTCTACACATCACATGACAAGGGATGACCTTCTCTTCTACATATCACATGACAAGGGACGGCCTACTCTTCTACATATCACATGACAAAGGACGACCTTCTCTGCTACATATCACATTACAAGTGACGGCCTTCTCTGCTAAATATCACATGACAAGGGACGGCCTACTGTTCTACATATCACATGACAAGTGACGACTTTCTCTGCTACATATCACATGAAAGGGACAGCCTTCTCTTCTACATATCACATGACAAGTGACGGCCTACTCTTCTACATATCACATGACAAGTGACAATCTTCTCTGCTACATATCACATGAAAGGGACGGCCTTCTCTTCTACATATCACATGACAAGGGATGACCTCTTCTACACATCACATGACAAGGGATGACCTTCTCTTCTACATATCACATGACAAGGGACGGCCTACTCTTCTACATATCACATGACAAGTGACGACTTTCTCTGCTACATATCACATGAAAGGGACGGCCTTCTCTTCTACATATCACATGACAAGGGATGACCTCTTCTACACATCACATGACAAGGGATGACCTTCTCTTCTACATATCACATGACAAGGGACGGCCTACTCTTCTACATATCACATGCCAAGTGACGACCTTCTCTGCTACATATCACATTACAAGTGACGACCTTCTCTGCTACATATCACATGACAAGGGACGGCCTTCTCTTCTACATATCACATGACAAGGGACGGCCTACTCTTCTACATATCACATGACAAGGGACGGCCTACTCTTCTACATATCACATGACAAGGGATGATCTCTTCTACATATCACATGACAAGTGACGACCGTCTCTGCTACATATCACATGAAAGGGACGGCCTACTCTTCTACATATCACATGACAAGGGATGACCTCTTCTACATATCACATGACAAGTGACGACCGTCTCTGCTACATATCACATGAAAAGGACGGCCTACTCTTCTACATATCACATGACAAGGGATGACCTCTTCTACATATCACATGACAAGGGATGACCTTCTCTGCTACATATCACATGACAAGGGACGGCCTTCTCTTCTACATATCACATGACAAGTGACGACCTTCTCTGCTACATATCACATGACAAGGGACTGCCTTCTCTTCTACATATCACATGACAAGGGACGGCCTTCTCTTCTACATATCACATGACAAGGGATGACCTTCTCTTCTACATATCACATGACAAGAGATGACCTTCTCTTCTACATATCACATGACAAGGGATGGCCTTCTCTTCTACATATCACATGACAAGAGATGACCTTCTCTGCTACATATCACATGACAAGGGATGACCTTCTCTGCTACATATTACATGACAAGGGACGGCCTTCTCTGCTACATATCACATGACAAGGGATGGCCTTTACTTCTACATATCACATGACAAGTGACGACCTTCTCTGCTACATATCACATGACAAGGGACGGCCTTTTCTGCTACATATCACATGACAAGGGACGGCCTACTCTTCTACATATCACATGACAAGGGATGACCTTCTCTGCTACATATCACATGACAAGGGATGGCCTTTACTTCTACATATCACATGACAAGTGACGACCTTCTCTGCTACATATCACATGACAAGGGACGGCCTTCTCTTCTACATATCACATGACAAGGGATGGCCTTCTCTTCTACATATCACATGACAAGGGATGGCCTTCTCTGCTACATATCACATGACAAGGGACAGCCTTCTCTGCTACATATCACATGACAAGGGACGGCCTTTACTTCTACATATCACATGACAAGTGACGACCTTCTCTGCTATATATCACATGACAAGGGACGGCCTTCTCTTCTACATATCACATGACAAGGGACAGCCTTCTCTGCTACACATCACATGACAAGGGACGGACTTTTCTTCTACATATCACATGACAAGGGACGGCCTTTTCTGCTACATATCACATGACAAGGGACGGCCTACTCTTCTACATATCACATGACAAGGGATGACCTTCTCTGCTACATATCACATGACAAGGGATGGCCTTTACTTCTACATATCACATGACAAGTGACGACCTTCTCTGCTACATATCACATGACAAGGGACGGCCTTCTCTTCTACATATCACATGACAAGGGATGGCCTTCTCTTCTACATATCACATGACAAGGGACGGCCTTTACTTCTACATATCACATGACAAGTGACGACCTTCTCTGCTATATATCACATGACAAGGGACGGCCTTCTCTGCTACATATCACATGACAAGGGACAGCCTTCTCTGCTACATATCACATGACAAGGGACGGCCTTTACTTCTACATATCACATGACAAGTGACGACCTTCTCTGCTATATATCACATGACAAGGGACGGCCTTCTCTTCTACATATCACATGACAAGGGACAGCCTTCTCTGCTACACATCACATGACAAGGGACGGACTTTTCTTCTACATATCACATGACAAGGGACGACCTTCTCTTCTTCATATCACATGACAAGGGACGGCCTTCTCTGCTACATATCACATGACAAGGGACGACCTTCTCTTCTTCATATCACATGACAAGGGACGGCCTTCTCTTCTACATATCACATGACAAGGGGCGGACTTCTCTTCTACATATCACATGACAAGGGACGGCCTTCTCTGCTACATATCACATGACAAGGGACGGCCTTCTCTGCTACATATCACATGACAAGGGACGGCCTTCTCTGCTACACATCACATGACAAGGGACGGACTTTTCTTCTACATATCACATGACAAGGGACGGCCTTCTCTGCTACATATCACATGACAAGGGACGGCCTTCTCTGCTACATATCACATGACAAGGGACGGCCTTCTCTGCTACATATCACATGACAAGGGATGACCTTCTCTGCTACATATCACATGACAAGGGACGGCCTTCTCTGCTACATATCACATGACAAGGGACGGCCTTCTCTGCTACATATCACATGACAAGGGATGGCCTTTACTTCTACATATCACATGACAAGGGATGGCCTTCTCTTCTACATATCACATGACAAGTGACGACCTTCTCTGCTACATATCACATGACAAGGGACGGCCTTCTCTTCTACATATCACATGACAAGGGACGGTCTTCTCTTCTACATATCACATGACAAGGGACGGTCTTCTCTTCTACATATCACATGACAAGGGACGGTCTTCTCCTCTACATATCACATGACAAGTGACGACCTTCTCTGCTACATATCACATGACAAGGGACGGCCTTTTCTGCTACATATCACATGACAAGGGACGGCCTACTCTTCTACATATCACATGACAAGGGACGGCCTTCTCTTCTACATATCACATGACAAGGGACGGCCTTCTCTGCTACATATCACATGACAAGGGACGGCCTTCTCTTCTACATATCACATGACAAGGGATGACCTTCTCTGCTACATATTACATGACAAGGGACGGCCTTCTCTGCTACATATCACATGACAAGGGATGGCCTTTACTTCTACATATCACATGACAAGTGACAGCCTTCTCTGCTACATATCACATGACAAGGGACGGCCTTCTCTGCTACATATCACATGACAAGGGATGACCTTCTCTGCTATATATCACATGACAAGGGACGGCCTTCTCTGCTACATATCACATGACAAGGGATGACCTTCTCTGCTACATATCACATGACAAGGGACGGCCTTCTCTGCTACATATCACATGACAAGGGATGACCTTCTCTGCTACATATCACATGACAAGGGACGGCCTTCTCTTCTACATATCACATGACAAGGGACGGCCTTTTCCTACATATCACATGACAAGGGACGGCCTTCTCTTCTACATATCACATGACAAGGGACGGCCTTCTCTTCTACATATCACATGACAAGGGACGGCCTTCTCTTCTACATATCACATGACAAGGGACGGCCTTTTCTTCTACATATCACATGACAAGGGACGGCCTTCTCTTCTACATATCACATGACAAGGGACGGCCTACTCTTCTACATATCACATGACAAGGGATGACCTTCTCTGCTACATATCACATGACAAGGGATGGCCTTCTCTTCTACATATCACATGACAAGTGACGGTCTTCTCCTCTACATATCACATGACAAGGGACGGTCTTCTCCTCTACATATCACATGACAAGGGACGGCCTTTTCTGCTACATATCACATGACAAGGGATGACCTTCTCTGCTACATATCACATGACAAGGGATGACCTTCTCTGCTACATATCACATGACAAGGGACGGCCTACTCTTCTACATATCACATGACAAGGGACGGCCTTCTCTTCTACATATCACATGACAAGGGACGGCCTTCTCTTCTACATATCACATGACAAGGGACGGCCTTCTGTTCTACATATCACATGACAAGGGATGGCCTTCTCTGCTACATATCACATGACAAGGGACGGCCTTCTCTGCTACATATCACATGACAAGGGACGGCCTTCTCTTCTACATATCACATGACAAGGGACGGCCTTCTCTTCTACATATCACATGACAAGTGACGGCCTTCTCTTCTACATATCACATGACAAGGGACGGCCTTCTCTTCTACATATCACATGACAAGGGACGGCCTTTTCCTACATATCACATGACAAGGGACGGCCTTCTCTTCTACATATCACATGACAAGGGACGGCCTTCTCTTCTACATATCACATGACAAGGGACGGCCTTCTCTTCTACATATCACATGACAAGGGACGGCCTTTTCTTCTACATATCACATGACAAGGGACGGCCTTCTCTTCTACATATCACATGACAAGGGACGGCCTACTCTTCTACATATCACATGACAAGGGACGGCCTTCTCTTCTACATATCACATGACAAGGGACGGCCTTCTCTTCTACATATCACATGACAAGGGATGACCTTCTCTGCTACATATCACATGACAAGGGACGGCCTTCTCTTCTATATATCACATGACAAGGGACGGCCTACTCTTCTACATATCACATGACAAGGGACGGCCTTCTCTTCTACATATCACATGACAAGGGACGGCCTTCTCTTCTACATATCACATGACAAGGGACGGCCTTCTCTTCTACATATCACATGACAAGGGATGACCTTCTCTGCTATATATCACATGACAAGGGACGGCCTTTTCTTCTACATATCACATGACAAGGGACGGCCTACTCTTCTACATATCACATGACAAGGGATGACCTTTTCTTCTACATATCACATGACAAGGGATGACCTTCTCTGCTACATATCACATGACAAGGGACGGCCTTCTCTTCTACATATCACATGACAAGGTACGGCCTTCTCTGCTACATATCACATGACAAGTGACGGCCTTCTCTGCTACATATCACATGACAAGGGACGGCCTTCTCTGCTACATATCACATGACAAGGGACAGGCTTCTCTGCTACACATCACATGACAAGGGATGGCCTTCTCTTCTTAATATCACATGACAAGTGACGACCTTCTCTTCTACATATCACATGACAAGGGACGGCCTTCTCTTCTTCATATCACATGACAAGGGACGGCCTTCTCTTCTTCATATCACATGACAAGGGACGGCCTTCTCTGCTACATATCACATGACAAGGGACGGCCTTCTCTTCTTCATATCACATGACAAGGGACAGCCTTCTCTTCTACATATCACATGACAAGGGACGGCCTTCTCTGCTACATATCACATGACAAGGGACGGCCTTCTCTGCTACATATCACATGACAAGTGACGGCCTTCTCTTCTACATATCACATGACAAGGTACGGCCTTCTCTGCTACATATCACATGACAAGTGACGGCCTTCTCTGCTACATATCACATGACAAGGGACGGCCTTTTCTGCTACATATCACATGACAAGGGATGACCTTCTCTGCTACATATCACATGACAAGGGATGACCTTCTCTGCTACATATCACATGACAAGGGACGGCCTACTCTTCTACATATCACATGACAAGGGACGGCCTTCTCTTCTACATATCACATGACAAGGTTCGGCCTTCTCTGCTACATATCACATGACAAGGGACGGCCTTCTGTTCTACATATCACATGACAAGGGATGGCCTTCTCTGCTACATATCACATGACAAGGGACGGCCTTCTCTGCTACATATCACATGACAAGGGACGGCCTTCTCTTCTACATATCACATGACAAGGGACGGCCTTCTCTTCTACATATCACATGACAAGTGACGGCCTTCTCTTCTACATATCACATGACAAGGGACGGCCTTCTCTTCTACATATCACATGACAAGGGACGGCCTTTTCCTACATATCACATGACAAGGGACGGCCTTCTCTTCTACATATCACATGACAAGGGACGGCCTTCTCTTCTACATATCACATGACAAGGGACGGCCTTCTCTTCTACATATCACATGACAAGGGACGGCCTTTTCTTCTACATATCACATGACAAGGGACGGCCTTCTCTTCTACATATCACATGACAAGGGACGGCCTTCTCTTCTACATATCACATGACAAGGGACGGCCTTCTCTTCTACATATCACATGACAAGGGACGGCCTTTTCTTCTACATATCACATGACAAGGGATGACCTTCTCTGCTACATATCACATGACAAGGGACGGCCTTCTCTTCTACATATCACATGACAAGGGACGGCCTTCTCTGCTACATATCACATGACAAGGGACGGCCTTCTCTGCTACATATCACATGACAAGGGACGGCCTTCTCTGCTACATATCACATGACAAGGGATGACCTTCTCTGCTACATATCACATGACAAGGGACGGCCTTCTCTGCTACATATCACATGACAAGGGATGACCTTCTCTGCTACATATCACATGACAAGGGACGGCCTTCTCTGCTACATATCACATGACAAGGGATGGCCTTTACTTCTACATATCACATGACAAGGGATGGCCTTCTCTTCTACATATCACATGACAAGTGACGACCTTCTCTGCTACATATCACATGACAAGGGACGGTCTTCTCCTCTACATATCACATGACAAGTGACGACCTTCTCTGCTACATATCACATGACAAGGGACGGCCTTCTCTTCTACATATCACATGACAAGGGACGGTCTTCTCTTCTACATATCACATGACAAGGGACGGTCTTCTCTTCTACATATCACATGACAAGGGACGGTCTTCTCCTCTACATATCACATGACAAGTGACGACCTTCTCTGCTACATATCACATGACAAGGTACGGCCTTCTCTGCTACATATCACATGACAAGGGACGGCCTACTCTTCTACATATCACATGACAAGGGACGGCCTTCTCTTCTACATATCACATGACAAGGGACGGCCTTCTCTGCTACATATCACATGACAAGTGACGACCTTCTCTGCTACATATCACATGACAAGGGACGGCCTTTTCTGCTACATATCACATGACAAGGGATGACCTTCTCTGCTACATATTACATGACAAGGGACGGCCTACTCTTCTACATATCACATGACAAGGGATGACCTTCTCTGCTACATATCACATGACAAGGGATGGCCTTTACTTCTACATATCACATGACAAGTGACGACCTTCTCTGCTACATATCACATGACAAGGGACGGCCTTCTCTTCTACATATCACATGACAAGGGATGACCTTCTCTGCTACATATTACATGACAAGGGACGGCCTTCTCTGCTACATATCACATGACAAGGGATGGCCTTTACTTCTACATATCACATGACAAGTGACAGCCTTCTCTGCTACATATCACATGACAAGGGACGGCCTTCTCTGCTACATATCACATGACAAGGGATGACCTTCTCTGCTACATATCACATGACAAGGGACGGCCTTCTCTGCTACATATCACATGACAAGGGATGACCTTCTCTGCTACATATCACATGACAAGGGACGGCCTTCTCTGCTACATATCACATGACAAGGGATGACCTTCTCTGCTACATATCACATGACAAGGGATGGCCTTCTCTTCTACATATCACATGACAAGTGACGACCTTCTCTGCTACATATCACATGACAAGGGATGGCCTTCTCTTCTACATATCACATGACAAGTGACGGTCTTCTCCTCTACATATCACATGACAAGGGACGGTCTTCTCCTCTACATATCACATGACAAGGGACGGCCTTTTCTGCTACATATCACATGACAAGGGATGACCTTCTCTGCTACATATCACATGACAAGGGATGACCTTCTCTGCTACATATCACATGACAAGGGACGGCCTACTCTTCTACATATCACATGACAAGGGACGGCCTTCTCTTCTACATATCACATGACAAGGGACGGCCTTCTCTTCTACATATCACATGACAAGGGACGGCCTTCTGTTCTACATATCACATGACAAGGGATGGCCTTCTCTGCTACATATCACATGACAAGGGACGGCCTTCTCTGCTACATATCACATGACAAGGGACGGCCTTCTCTTCTACATATCACATGACAAGGGACGGCCTTCTCTTCTACATATCACATGACAAGTGACGGCCTTCTCTTCTACATATCACATGACAAGGGACGGCCTTCTCTTCTACATATCACATGACAAGGGACGGCCTTTTCCTACATATCACATGACAAGGGACGGCCTTCTCTTCTACATATCACATGACAAGGGACGGCCTTCTCTTCTACATATCACATGACAAGGGACGGCCTTCTCTTCTACATATCACATGACAAGGGACGGCCTTTTCTTCTACATATCACATGACAAGGGACGGCCTTCTCTTCTACATATCACATGACAAGGGACGGCCTACTCTTCTACATATCACATGACAAGGGACGGCCTTCTCTTCTACATATCACATGACAAGGGACGGCCTTCTCTTCTACATATCACATGACAAGGGATGACCTTCTCTGCTACATATCACATGACAAGGGACGGCCTTCTCTTCTATATATCACATGACAAGGGACGGCCTACTCTTCTACATATCACATGACAAGGGACGGCCTTCTCTTCTACATATCACATGACAAGGGACGGCCTTCTCTTCTACATATCACATGACAAGGGACGGCCTTCTCTTCTACATATCACATGACAAGGGATGACCTTCTCTGCTATATATCACATGACAAGGGACGGCCTTTTCTTCTACATATCACATGACAAGGGACGGCCTACTCTTCTACATATCACATGACAAGGGATGACCTTTTCTTCTACATATCACATGACAAGGGATGACCTTCTCTGCTACATATCACATGACAAGGGACGGCCTTCTCTTCTACATATCACATGACAAGGGATGACCTTCTCTGCTACATATCACATGACAAGGGATGGCCTTCTCTGCTACATATCACATGACAAGTGACGGCCTTCTCTGCTACATATCACATGACAAGGGACGGCCTTCTCTGCTACATATCACATGACAAGGGACGGCCTTCTCTGCTACACATCACATGACAAGGGATGGCCTTCTCTTCTTCATATCACATGACAAGGGACGGCCTTCTCTGCTACATATCACATGACAAGGGACGGCCTTCTCTTCTTCATATCACATGACAAGGGACGGCCTTCTCTTCTTCATATCACATGACAAGGGACGGCCTTCTCTGCTACATATCACATGACAAGGGACGGCCTTCTCTTCTTCATATCACATGACAAGGGACAGCCTTCTCTTCTACATATCACATGACAAGGGACAGCCTTCTCTTCTACATATCACATGACAAGGTACGGCCTTCTCTGCTACATATCACATGACAAGTGACGGCCTTCTCTTCTACATATCACATGACAAGGTACGGCCTTCTCTGCTACATATCACATGACAAGTGACGGCCTTCTCTGCTACATATCACATGACAAGGGACGGCCTTTTCTGCTACATATCACATGACAAGGGATGACCTTCTCTGCTACATATCACATGACAAGGGATGACCTTCTCTGCTACATATCACATGACAAGGGACGGCCTACTCTTCTACATATCACATGACAAGGGACGGCCTTCTCTTCTACATATCACTTGACAAGGGACGGCCTTCTCTTCTACATATCACATGACAAGGGACGGCCTTCTGTTCTACATATCACATGACAAGGGATGGCCTTCTCTGCTACATATCACATGACAAGGGACGGCCTTCTCTGCTACATATCACATGACAAGGGACGGCCTTCTCTTCTACATATCACATGACAAGGGACGGCCTTCTCTTCTACATATCACATGACAAGGGACGGCCTTTTCCTACATATCACATGACAAGGGACGGCCTTCTCTTCTACATATCACATGACAAGGGACGGCCTTCTCTTCTACATATCACATGACAAGGGACGGCCTTCTCTTCTACATATCACATGACAAGGGACGGCCTTTTCTTCTACATATCACATGACAAGGGACGGCCTTCTCTTCTACATATCACATGACAAGGGACGGCCTACTCTTCTACATATCACATGACAAGGGACGGCCTTCTCTTCTACATATCACATGACAAGGGACGGCCTTTTCTTCTACATATCACATGACAAGGGATGACCTTCTCTGCTACATATCACATGACAAGGGATGGCCTTCTCTTCTATATATCACATGACAAGTGACGACCGTCTCTGCTACATATCACATGACAAGGGACGGCCTTCTCTTCTATATATCACATGACAAGGGACAGCCTTCTCTTCTATATATCACATGACAAGGGACAGCCTACTCTTCTACATATCACATGACAAGGGACGACCTTCTCTGCTACATATCACATGACAAGGGACGGCCTTCTCTGCTACATATCACATGAAAGGGACGGCCTTCTCTTCTACATATCACATGACAAGGGATGACCTTCTCTTCTACATATCACATGACAAGGGATGACCTTCTCTTCTACATATCACATGACAAGGGACGGCCTACTCTTCTACACATCACATGACAAGGGATGACCTTCTCTTCTACATATCACATGGCAAGGGACGGCCTTCTCTTCTACATATCACATGACAAGGGATGGCCTTTACTTCTACATATCACATGACAAGTGACGACCTTCTCTGCTACATATCACATGACAAGGGACGGCCTTCTCTTCTACATATCACATGACAAGGGACGGCCATTACTTCTACATATCACATGACAAGTGACGACCTTCTCTGCTACATATCACATGACAAGGGACGGCCTACTCTTCTACATATCACATGACAAGTGACGACTTTCTCTGCTACATATCACATGAAAGGGACGACCTTCTCTTCTACATATCACATGACAAGTGACAATCTTCTCTGCTACATATCACATGAAAGGGACGGCCTTCTCTTCTACATATCACATGACAAGGGACGGCCTACTCTTCTACATATCACATGACAAGTGACGACTTTCTCTGCTACATATCACATGAAAGGGACGACCTTCTCTTCTACATATCACATGACAAGTGACAACCTTCTCTGCTACATATCACATGAAAGGGACGGCCTTCTCTTCTACATATCACATGACAAGGGATGACCTCTTCTACACATCACATGACAAGGGATGACCTTCTCTTCTACATATCACATGACAAGGGACGGCCTACTCTTCTACATATCACATGACAAAGGACGACCTTCTCTGCTACATATCACATTACAAGTGACGGCCTTCTCTGCTACATATCACATGACAAGGGACGGCCTACTGTTCTACATATCACATGAGAAGTGACGACTTTCTCTGCTACATATCACATGAAAGGGACGGCCTTCTCTTCTACATATCACATGACAAGTGACGGCCTACTCTTCTACATATCACATGACAAGTGACAATCTTCTCTGCTACATATCACATGAAAGGGACGGCCTTCTCTTCTACATATAACATGACAAGGGATGACCTCTTCTACACATCACATGACAAGGGATGACCTTCTCTTCTACATATCACATGACAAGGGACGGCCTACTCTTCTACATATCACATGACAAGTGACGACTTTCTCTGCTACATATCACATGAAAGGGACGGCCTTCTCTTCTACATATCACATGACAAGGGATGACCTCTTCTACACATCACATGACAAGGGATGACCTTCTCTTCTACATATCACATGACAAGGGACGGCCTACTCTTCTACATATCACATGCCAAGTGACGACCTTCTCTGCTACATATCACATTACAAGTGACGACCTTCTCTGCTACATATCACATGACAAGGGACAGCCTACTCTTCTACATATCACATGACAAGGGATGATCTCTTCTACATATCACATGACAAGTGACGACCGTCTCTGCTACATATCACATGAAAGGGACGGCCTACTCTTCTACATATCACATGACAAGGGATGACCTCTTCTACATATCACATGACAAGTGACGACCGTCTCTGCTACATATCACATGAAAGGGACGGCCTACTCTTCTACATATCACATGACAAGGGATGACCTCTTCTACATATCACATGACAAGGGATGACCTTCTCTGCTACATATCACATGACAAGGGACGGCCTTCTCTTCTACATATCACATGACAAGTGACGACCTTCTCTGCTACATATCACATGACAAGGGACTGCCTTCTCTTCTACATATCACATGACAAGGGACGGCCTTCTCTTCTACATATCACATGACAAGGGATGACCTTCTCTTCTACATATCACATGACAAGAGATGACCTTCTCTTCTACATATCACATGACAAGGGATGGCCTTCTCTTCTACATATCACATGACAAGAGATGACCTTCTCTGCTACATATCACATGACAAGGGATGACCTTCTCTGCTACATATTACATGACAAGGGACGGCCTTCTCTGCTACATATCACATGACAAGGGATGGCCTTTACTTCTACATATCACATGACAAGTGACGACCTTCTCTGCTACATATCACATGACAAGGGACGGCCTTTTCTGCTACATATCACATGACAAGGGACGGCCTACTCTTCTACATATCACATGACAAGGGATGACCTTCTCTGCTACATATCACATGACAAGGGATGGCCTTTACTTCTACATATCACATGACAAGTGACGACCTTCTCTGCTACATATCACATGACAAGGGACGGCCTTCTCTTCTACATATCACATGACAAGGGATGGCCTTCTCTTCTACATATCACATGACAAGGGATGGCCTTCTCTGCTACATATCACATGACAAGGGACAGCCTTCTCTGCTACATATCACATGACAAGGGACGGCCTTTACTTCTACATATCACATGACAAGTGACGACCTTCTCTGCTATATATCACATGACAAGGGACGGCCTTCTCTTCTACATATCACATGACAAGGGACAGCCTTCTCTGCTACACATCACATGACAAGGGACGGACTTTTCTTCTACATATCACATGACAAGGGACGGCCTTTTCTGCTACATATCACATGACAAGGGACGGCCTACTCTTCTACATATCACATGACAAGGGATGACCTTCTCTGCTACATATCACATGACAAGGGATGGCCTTTACTTCTACATATCACATGACAAGTGACGACCTTCTCTGCTACATATCACATGACAAGGGACGGCCTTCTCTTCTACATATCACATGACAAGGGATGGCCTTCTCTTCTACATATCACATGACAAGGGACGGCCTTTACTTCTACATATCACATGACAAGTGACGACCTTCTCTGCTATATATCACATGACAAGGGACGGCCTTCTCTGCTACATATCACATGACAAGGGACAGCCTTCTCTGCTACATATCACATGACAAGGGACGGCCTTTACTTCTACATATCACATGACAAGTGACGACCTTCTCTGCTATATATCACATGACAAGGGACGGCCTTCTCTTCTACATATCACATGACAAGGGACAGCCTTCTCTGCTACACATCACATGACAAGGGACGGACTTTTCTTCTACATATCACATGACAAGGGACGACCTTCTCTTCTTCATATCACATGACAAGGGACGGCCTTCTCTGCTACATATCACATGACAAGGGACGACCTTCTCTTCTTCATATCACATGACAAGGGACGGCCTTCTCTTCTACATATCACATGACAAGGGGCGGACTTCTCTTCTACATATCACATGACAAGGGACGGCCTTCTCTGCTACATATCACATGACAAGGGACGGCCTTCTCTGCTACATATCACATGACAAGGGACGGCCTTCTCTTCTACATATCACATGACAAGGGACGGCCTTTTCTTCTACATATCACATGACAAGGGACGGCCTTTTCTTCTACATATCACATGACAAGGGACGGCCTTTTCTTCTACATATCACATGTGCGGAGAAGCTCACTCTCCAGCAGTGACAAGACATTGATATTTTTCATACTGTAGTATTTGTGTAATAATATTGTTGTGGAAAATATTATGAAGATGTATTTAATATGTATTGTCATAGTGTCACCCAGTGTTAGTACTTCCGCAACCCGCTCTAAAGAGCTGACTGGGGCAGTCTGAGGCTGATTGAATCCCGTCTGGTAGTGGAAAACGTCTTGAGGTTGGAGTGTGATGTTTGCAGCGTGCGGATATGTCCGCCAACGGGGGCCCTCTGTGCATTAGCACGGACGATCGTTGAGGAGGGGTATGTCCACCGACGAGGGGCCCTCTGTGTATTAGCACGGACGATCGTTGAGGAGGGGTATGTCCACCGACGAGGGGCCCTCTGTGCATTAGCACGGACGATTGTTGAGGAGGGGTATGTCCACCGACGAGGGGCCCTCTGTGCATTAGCACGGACGATTGTTGAGGAGGGGTATGTCCACCGACGAGGGGCCCTCTGTGCATTAGCACGGACGATCGTTGAGGAGGGGTATGTCCACCGACGAGGGGCCCTCTGTGCATTAGCACGGACGATTGTTGAGGAGGGGTATGTCCACCGACGAGGGGCCCTCTGTGTATTAGCACGGACCATCGTTGAGGAGGGGGTATGTCCACCGACGAGGGGCCCTCTGTGCATTAGCACGGACGATCGTTGAGGAGGGGTATGTCCACCGACGAGGGGCCCTCTGTGTATTAGCACGGACGATCGTTGAGGAGGGGGTATGTCCGCCGACGAGGGGCCCTCTGTGTATTAGCACGGACGATCGTTGAGGAGGGGGTATGCTCGCCGACGAGGGGCCCTCTGTGTATTAGCACGGACCATCGTTGAGGAGGGGGTATGTCCACCGACGAGGGGCCCTCTGTACATTAGCACGGACGATCGTTAAGGAGGGGATATGTCCGCCGACGAGGGGCCCTCTGTGCATTAGCACGGACGATCGTTGAGGAGGGGATATGTCCGCCGACGAGGGGCCCTCTGTGCATTAGCACGGACGATCGTTGAGGAGGGGGTATGTCCACCGACGAGGGGCCCTCTGTACATTAGCACGGACGATCGTTGAGGAGGGGGTATGTCCGCCGACGAGGGGCCCTCTGTGCATTAGCATGGACGATCGTTGAGGAGGGGGTATGTCCGCCGACGAGGGGCCCTCTGTGCATTAGCACGGACGATCGTTAAGGAGGGGATATGCTCGCCGACGAGGGGCCCTCTGTGCATTAGCACGGACGATCGTTGAGGAGGGGGTATGTCCACCGACGAGGGGCCCTCTGTACATTAGCACGGACGATCGTTGAGGAGGGGATATGTCCGCCGACGAGGGGCCCTCTGTGCATTAGCACGGACGATTGTTGAGGAGGGGATATGTCCGCCGACGAGGGGCCCTCTGTACATTAGCACGGACGATCGTTGAGGAGGGGGTATGTCCACCGACGAGGGGCCCTCTGTACATTAGCACGGACGATCGTTAAGGAGGGGATATGCTCGCCGACGAGGGGCCCTCTGTGCATTAGCACGGACGATCGTTGAGGAGGGGGTATGTCCACCGACGAGGGGCCCTCTGTGCATTAACACGGACGATCGTTGAGGAGGGGGTATGTCCACCGACGAGGGGCCCTCTGTGTATTAGCACGGACGATCGTTGAGGAGGGGGTATGTCCGCCGACGAGGGGCCCTCTGTGTATTAGCACGGACGATCGTTGAGGAGGGGGTATGTCCACCGACGAGGGGCCCTCTGTGTATTAGCACGGACGATCGTTGAGGAGGGGGTATGTCCACCGACGAGGGGCCCTCTGTGTATTAGCACGGACGATCGTTGAGGAGGGGATATGTCCGCCGACGAGGGGCCCTCTGTGCATTAGCACGGACGATCGTTAAGGAGGGGATATGTCCGCCGACGAGGGGCCCTCTGTGCATTAGCACGGACGATCGTTAAGGAGGGGATATGTCCGCCGACGAGGGGCCCTCTGTGCATTAGCACGGACGATCGTTAAGGAGGGGATATGTCCGCCGACGAGGGGCCCTCTGTGTATTAGCACGGACGATCGTTGAGGAGGGGATATGTCCGCCGACGAGGGGCCCTCTGTGCATTAGCACGGACGATCGTTGAGGAGGGGGTATGTCCACCGACGAGGGGCCCTCTGTGCATTAGCACGGACGATCGTTAAGGAGGGGATATGTCCGCCGACGAGGGGCCCTCTGTGTATTAGCACGGACGATCGTTGAGGAGGGGATATGCTCGCCGACGAGGGGCCCTCTGTGCATTAGCACGGACGATCGTTAAGGAGGGGATATGTCCGCCGACGAGGGGCCCTCTGTGCATTAGCACGGACGATCGTTGAGGAGGGGGTATGTCCACCGACGAGGGGCCCTCTGTGTATTAGCACGGACGATCGTTAAGGAGGGGATATGCTCGCCGACGAGGGGCCCTCTGTGCATTAGCACGGACGATCGTTAAGGAGGGGATATGTCCGCCGACGAGGGGCCCTCTGTGCATTAGCACGGACGATCGTTGAGGAGGGGGTATGTCCACCGACGAGGGGCCCTCTGTACATTAGCACGGACGATTGTTGAGGAGGGGGTATGTCCGCCGACGAGGGGCCCTCTGTGTATTAGCACGGACGATCGTTGAGGAGGGGATATGTCCGCCGACGAGGGGCCCTCTGTACATTAGCACGGACGATTGTTGAGGAGGGGATATGTCCACCGACGAGGGGCCCTCTGTGTATTAGCACGGACGATCGTTAAGGAGGGGATATGTCCGCCGACGAGGGGCCTTCTGTGTATTAGCACGGACGATCGTTAAGGAGGGGGTATGTCCGCCGACGAGGGGCCCTCTGTGCATTAGCACGGACGATCGTTAAGGAGGGGATATGCTCGCCGACGAGGGGCCCTCTGTGCATTAGCACGGACGATCGTTGAGGAGGGCATATGTCCGCCGACGAGGGGCCCTCTGTGCATTAGCACGGACAATCGTTGAGGAGGGGATATGTCCGCCGACGAGGGGCCCTCTGTGCATAGCACGGACGATCGTTGAGGAGGGGGTATGTCCGCCGACGAGGGGCCCTCTGTGCATTAGCATGGACAATCGTTGAGGAGGGGATATGTCCGCCGACGAGGGGCCCTCTGTGTATTAGCACGGACCATCGTTGAGGAGGGGATATGTCCGCCGACGAGGGGCCCTCTGTGCATTAGCACGGACGATCGTTGAGGAGGGGGTATGTCCGCCGACGAGGGGCCCTCTGTGTATTAGCACGGACGATCGTTGAGGAGGGCATATGTCCGCCGACGAGGGGCCCTCTGTGCATTAGCACGGACGATCGTTGAGGAGGGGGTATGTCCACCGACGAGGGGCCCTCTGTGCATTAGCACGGACGATCGTTAAGGAGGGGATATGTCCGCCGACGAGGGGCCCTCTGTGCATTAGCACGGACGATCGTTGAGGAGGGGGTATGTCCACCGACGAGGGGCCCTCTGTGCATTAGCACGGACGATCGTTAAGGAGGGGATATGTCCGCCGACGAGGGGCCCTCTGTGCATTAGCACGGACGATCGTTAAGGAGGGGATATGTCCGCCGACGAGGGGCCCTCTGTGCATTAGCACGGACGATCGTTAAGGAGGGGATATGTCCGCCGACGAGGGGCCCTCTGTGCATTAGCACGGACGATCGTTAAGGAGGGGATATGCTCGCCGACGAGGGGCCCTCTGTGCATTAGCACGGACGATCGTTGAGGAGGGGATATGTCCGCCGACGAGGGGCCCTCTGTGCATTAGCACGGACGATCGTTGAGGAGGGGATATGCTCGCCGACGAGGGGCCCTCTGTGCATTAGCACGGACGATCGTTAAGGAGGGGATATGCTCGCCGACGAGGGGCCCTCTGTGCATTAGCACGGACGATCGTTAAGGAGGGGATATGCTCGCCAACGAGGGGCCCTCTGTGTATTAGCACGGACGATCGTTAAGGAGGGGATATGTCCGCCGACGAGGGGCCCTCTGTGCATTAGCACGGACGATCATTGAGGAGGGGGTATGTCCACCGACGAGGGGCCCTCTGTGCATTAGCACGGACGATCATTGAGGAGGGGGTATGTCCACCGACGAGGGGCCCTCTGTGCATTAGCACGGACGATCGTTGAGGAGGGGATATGTCCGCCGACGAGGGGCCCTCTGTGTATTAGCACGGACGATCGTTGAGGAGGGGGTATGTCCGCCGACGAGGGGCCCTCTGTGCATTAGCACGGACGATCGTTGAGGAGGGGATATGTCCGCCGACGAGGGGCCCTCTGTGCATTAGCATGGACGATCGTTGAGGAGGGGGTATGCTCGCCAACGAGGGGCCCTCTGTGCATTAGCACGGACGATCGTTGAGGAGGGGGTATGCTCGCCGACGAGGGGCCCTCTGTGCATTAGCACGGACGATCGTTGAGGAGGGGGTATGTCCACCGACGAGGGGCCCTCTGTGCATTAGCACGGACCATCGTTGAGGAGGGGGTATGTCCACCGACGAGGGGCCCTCTGTGCATTAGCACGGACGATCGTTGAGGAGGGGATATGTCCGCCGACGAGGGGCCCTCTGTACATTAGCACGGACGATCGTTGAGGAGGGGGTATGTCCACCGACGAGGGGCCCTCTGTGCATTAGCACGGACGATCGTTGAGGAGGGGGTATGCTCGCCGACGAGGGGCCCTCTGTGCATTAGCACGGACCATCGTTGAGGAGGGGGTATGTCCACCGACGAGGGGCCCTCTGTGCATTAGCACGGACGATCGTTGAGGAGGGGATATGTCCGCCGACGAGGGGCCCTCTGTACATTAGCACGGACGATCGTTGAGGAGGGGATATGTCCACCGACGAGGGGCCCTCTGTGCATTAGCACGGACGATCGTTGAGGAGGGGGTATGCTCGCCGACGAGGGGCCCTCTGTGCATTAGCACGGACGATCGTTGAGGAGGGGGTATGTCCACCGACGAGGGGCCTTCTGTACATTAGCACGGACGATCGTTGAGGAGGGGATATGTCCGCCGACGAGTGGCCCTCTGTGCATTAGTACGGACGATCGTTGAGGAGGGGGTATGTCCACCGACGAGTGGCCCTCTGTGCATTAGCACGGACGATCGTTGAGGAGGGGATATGTCCGCCGACGAGTGGCCCTCTGTGCATTAGTACGGACGATCGTTGAGGAGGGGGTATGTCCACCGACGAGTGGCCCTCTGTGCATTAGCACGGACAATCGTTGAGGAGGGGGTATGTCCACCGACGAGTGGCCCTCTGTGCATTAGTACGGACGATCGTTGAGGAGGGGGTATGTCCACCGACGAGGGGCCTTCTGTACATTAGCACGGACGATCGTTGAGGAGGGGGTATGCTCGCTCTGCAACGACATCATTGGTTATAGGCAGCGCTCTGGTCTCGGCGGTGTGTTGATCAGCATTGGTCGGGATTCGTAGCGCGCGCCTGCAGATAGCCTCCCACAAGCCATAATAGTATAATCTGAATATGCGTTATTCTATGGAATAGCGTAGAATAAGGATTCCTATCAGCGGTAATATGAGAGCTTGCGAGCGTTTTCAGAGTCAGGGAAAGCGTCCATGTTAAGAACCATACACGCTTTCCCTGCCCGGACACGCCCACAAGACTTTAGCCATCATGTTGTTGTATTGGTATTATATTGTATGTATTTAAATAACCCTGTTGGAGGGGATATTTTTATATGGACATTTGCTGTGTCAAGAGGAGATCATGTGATGACCACTCCCATGGAGGTCACGTGCTGTGTCCTCACTTCCTATGGAGGAGGTCACATTCTGTGATGACCACTCCCATGGAGGCCACATGCTGTGTCCTCACTTCCTATGGAGGAGGTCACATTCTGTGATGACCACTCCCATGGAGGTCAGATGCTGTGTCCTCACTTCCTATGGAGGAGGTCACATTCTGTGATGACCACTCCCATGGAGGCCAGATGCTGAGTCCTCACTTCCAATGGAGGAGGTCACATTCTGTGATGACCACTCCCATGGAGGTCAGATGCTGTGTCCTCACTTCCTATGGAGGAGGTCACATTCTGTGATGACCACTCCCATGGAGGTTGCATGCTGTGTCCTCACTTCCTATGGAGGAGGTCACATTCTGTGATGACCACTCCCATGGAGGTCAGATGCTGTGTCCTCACTTCCTATGGAGGAGGTCACATTCTGTGATGACCACTCCCATGGAGGTCACATGCTGTGTCCTCACTTCCTATGGAGGAGGTCACATTCTGTGATGACCACTCCCATGGAGATCAGATGCTGTGTCCTCACTTCCTATGGAGGAGGTCACATTCTGTGATGACCACTCCCATGGAGGTCAGATGCCGTGTCCTCACTTCCAATGGAGGAGGTCACATTCTGTGATGACCACTCCCATGGAGGCCAGATGCTGAGTCCTCACTTCCTATGGAGGAGGTCACATTCTGTGATGACCACTCCCATGGAGGTCAGATGCTGTGTCCTCGCTTCCTATGGAGGAGGTCACATTCTGTGATGACCACTCCCATGGAGGTCGCATGCTGTGTCCTCACTTCCTATGGAGGAGGTCAGATTCTGTGATGACCACTCCCATGGAGGTCAGATGCTGTGTCCTCACTTCCAATGGAGGAGGTCACATTCTGTGATGACCACTCCCATGGAGGTCAGATGCCGTGTCCTCACTTCCTATGGAGGAGGTCACATTCTGTGATGACCACTCCCATGGAGGTCAGATGCTGTGTCCTCACTTCCTATGGAGGAGGTCACATTCTGTGATGACCACTCCCATGGAGGTCAGATGCTGTGTCCTCACTTCCTATGGAGGAGGTCACATTCTGTGATGACCACTCCCATGGAGGCCAGATGCTGAGTCCTCACTTCCTATGGAGGAGGTCACATTCTGTGATGACCACTCCCATGGAGGTCAGATGCTGTGTCCTCACTTCCTATGGAGGAGGTCACATTCTGTGATGACCACTCCCATGGAGGCCAGATGCTGAGTCCTCACTTCCAATGGAGGAGGTCACATTCTGTGATGACCACTCCCATGGAGGTCAGATGCTGTGTCCTCACTTCCTATGGAGGAGGTCACATTCTGTGATGACCACTCCCATGGAGGTTGCATGCTGTGTCCTCACTTCCTATGGAGGAGGTCACATTCTGTGATGACCACTCCCATGGAGGTCAGATGCTGTGTCCTCACTTCCTATGGAGGAGGTCACATTCTGTGATGACCACTCCCATGGAGGTCAGATGCCGTGTCCTCACTTCCTATGGAGGAGGTCACATTCTGTGATGACCACTCCCATGGAGGTCAGATGCTGTGTCCTCACTTCCTATGGAGGAGGTCACATTCTGTGATGACCACTCCCATGGAGGTCACATGCTGTGTCCTCACTTCCTATGGAGGAGGTCACATTCTGTGATGACCACTCCCATGGAGGTCAGATGCTGTGTCCTCACTTCCTATGGAGGAGGTCACATTCTGTGATGACCACTCCCATGGAGGTCAGATGCCGTGTCCTCACTTCCAATGGAGGAGGTCACATTCTGTGATGACCACTCCCATGGAGGCCAGATGCTGAGTCCTCACTTCCTATGGAGGAGGTCACATTCTGTGATGACCACTCCCATGGAGGTCAGATGCTGTGTCCTCGCTTCCTATGGAGGAGGTCACATTCTGTGATGACCACTCCCATGGAGGTCGCATGCTGTGTCCTCACTTCCTATGGAGGAGGTCACATTCTGTGATGACCACTCCCATGGAGGTCAGATGCTGTGTCCTCACTTCCAATGGAGGAGGTCACATTCTGTGATGACCACTCCCATGGAGGTCAGATGCCGTGTCCTCACTTCCTATGGAGGAGGTCACATTCTGTGATGACCACTCCCATGGAGGTCAGATGCTGTGTCCTCACTTCCTATGGAGGAGGTCACATTCTGTGATGACCACTCCCATGGAGGTCAGATGCTGTGTCCTCACTTCCTATGGAGGAGGTCACATTCTGTGATGACCACTCCCATGGAGGCCAGATGCTGAGTCCTCACTTCCTATGGAGGAGGTCACATTCTGTGATGACCACTCCCATGGAGGTCAGATGCTGTGTCCTCACTTCCTATGGAGGAGGTCACATTCTGTGATGACCACTCCCATGGAGGTCAGATGCTGTGTCCTCACTTCCTATGGAGGAGGTCACATTCTGTGATGACCACTCCCATGGAGGTCAGATGCCGTGTCCTCACTTCCTATGGAGGAGGTCACATTCTGTGATGACCACTCCCATGGAGGTCAGATGCTGTGTCCTCACTTCCTATGGAGGAGGTCACATTCTGTGATGACCACTCCCATGGAGGTCAGATGCTGTGTCCTCACTTCCTATGGAGGAGGTCACATTCTGTGATGACCACTCCCATGGAGGTCACGTGCTGTGTCCTCACTTCCTATGGAGGAGGTCACATTCTGTGATGACCACTCCCATGGAGGTCACATGCTGTGTCCTCACTTCCTATGGAGGAGGTCACATTCTGTGATGACCACTCCCATGGAGGTCAGATGCTGTGTCCTCACTTCCAATGGAGGAGGTCACATTCTGTGATGACCACTCCCATGGAGGTCAGATGCTGTGTCCTCACTTCCTATGGAGGAGGTCACATTCTGTGATGACCACTCCCATGGAGGTCAGATGCCGTGTCCTCACTTCCTATGGAGGAGGTCACATTCTGTGATGACCACTCCCATGGAGGTCAGATGCTGTGTCCTCACTTCCAATGGAGGTCACATTCTGTGATGACCACTCCCATGGAGGTCACATGCTGTGTCCTCACTTCCAATGGAGGAGGTCAGATTCTGTGATGACCACTCCCATGGAGGTCACGTGCTGTGTCCTCACTTCCAATGGAGGAGGTCACATTCTGTGATGACCACTCCCATGGAGGTCACGTGCTGTGTCCTCACTTCCAATGGAGGAGGTCACATTCTGTGATGACCACTCCCATGGAGGTCACGTGCTGTGTCCTCACTTCCAATGGAGGAGGTCACATTCTGTGATGACCACTCTCATGGAGGTCGCATGCTGTGTCCTCACTTCCTATGGAGGAGGTCAGATTCTGTGATGACCACTCTCATGGAGGTCACATGCTGTGTCCTCACTTCCTATGGAGGAGGTCAGATTCTGTGATGACCACTCTCATGGAGGTCACATGCTGTGTCCTCACTTCCTATGGAGGAGGTCAGATTCTGTGATGACCACTCTCATGGAGGTCGCATGCTGTGTCCTCACTTCCTATGGAGGAGGTCACATTCTGTGATGACCACTCCCATGGAGGTCACATGCTGTGTCCTCACTTCCTATGGAGGAGGTCACATTCTGTGATGACCACTCCCATGGAGGTCACATGCTGTGTCCTCACTTCCTATGGAGGAGGTCACATTCTGTGATGACCACTCCCATGGAGGTCAGATGCCGTGTCCTCACTTCCTATGGAGGAGGTCACATTCTGTGATGACCACTCCCATGGAGGTCACATGCTGTGTCCTCACTTCCTATGGAGGAGGTCACATTCTGTGATGACCACTCCCATGGAGGTCACATGCTGTGTCCTCACTTCCTATGGAGGAGGTCACATTCTGTGATGACCACTCCCATGGAGGTCAGATGCTGTGTCCTCACTTCCTATGGAGGAGTTCACATTCTGTGATGACCACTCCCATGGAGGTCACATGCTGTGTCCTCACTTCCTATGGAGGAGGTCACATTCTGTGATGACCACTCCCATGGAGGTCACATGCTGTGTCCTCACTTCCTATGGAGGAGGTCACATTCTGTGATGACCACTCCCATGGAGGTCACATGCTGTGTCCTCACTTCCTATGGAGGAGGTCACATTCTGTGATGACCACTCCCATGGAGGTCACATGCTGTGTCCTCACTTCCAATGGAGGAGGTCACATTCTGTGATGACCACTCCCATGGAGGTCACATGCTGTGTCCTCACTTCCTATGGAGGAGGTCACATTCTGTGATGACCACTCCCATGGAGGTCACATGCTGTGTCCTCACTTCCTATGGAGGAGGTCACATTCTGTGATGACCACTCCCATGGAGGTCACGTGCTGTGTCCTCACTTCCAATGGAGGAGGTCACATTCTGTGATGACCACTCCCATGGAGGTCGCATGCTGTGTCCTCACTTCCAATGGAGGAGGTCACATTCTGTGATGACCACTCCCATGGAGGTCACATGCTGTGTCCTCACTTCCTATGGAGGAGGTCACATTCTGTGATGACCACTCCCATGGAGGTCAGATGCTGTGTCCTCACTTCCTATGGAGGAGGTCACATTCTGTGATGACCACTCTCATGGAGGTCACATGCTGTGTCCTCACTTCCTATGGAGGAGGTCACATTCTGTGATGACCACTCCCATGGAGGTCAGATGCTGTGTCCTCACTTCCTATGGAGGAGGTCACATTCTGTGATGACCACTCCCATGGAGGCCAGATGCTGTGTCCTCACTTCCTATGGAGGAGGTCACATTCTGTGATGACCACTCCCATGGAGGTCAGATGCCGTGTCCTCACTTCCTATGGAGGAGGTCACATTCTGTGATGACCACTCCCATGGAGGTCACATGCTGTGTCCTCACTTCCTATGGAGGAGGTCACATTCTGTGATGACCACTCCCATGGAGGTCAGATGCCGTGTCCTCACTTCCTATGGAGGAGGTCACATTCTGTGATGACCACTCCCATGGAGGTCAGATGCCGTGTCCTCACTTCCTATGGAGGAGGTCAGATTCTGTGATGACCACTCCCATGGAGGTCAGATGCCGTGTCCTCACTTCCTATGGAGGAGGTCAGATTCTGTGATGACCACTCCCATGGAGGTCACATGCTGTGTCCTCACTTCCTATGGAGGAGGTCACATTCTGTGATGACCACTCCCATGGAGGTCAGATGCTGTGTCCTCACTTCCTATGGAGGAGGTCAGATTCTGTGATGACCACTCCCATGGAGGTCACATGCTGTGTCCTCACTTCCTATGGAGGAGGTCACATTCTGTGATGACCACTCCCATGGAGGTCACATGCCGTGTCCTCACTTCCTATGGAGGAGGTCAGATTCTGTGATGACCACTCCCATGGAGGTCACATGCTGTGTCCTCACTTCCTATGGAGGAGGTCACATTCTGTGATGACCACTCCCATGGAGGTCAGATGCCGTGTCCTCACTTCCTATGGAGGAGGTCACATTCTGTGATGACCACTCCCATGGAGGTCACATGCCGTGTCCTCACTTCCTATGGAGGAGGTCACATTCTGTGATGACCACTCCCATGGAGGTCACATGCTGTGTCCTCACTTCCTATGGAGGAGGTCACATTCTGTGATGACCACTCCCATGGAGGTCACATGCTGTGTCCTCACTTCCTATGGAGGAGGTCACATTCTGTGATGACCACTCCCATGGAGGTCACATGCTGTGTCCTCACTTCCTATGGAGGAGGTCACATTCTGTGATGACCACTCCCATGGAGGTCACATGCTGTGTCCTCACTTCCTATGGAGGAGGTCACATTCTGTGATGACCACTCCCATGGAGGTCAGATGCCGTGTCCTCACTTCCTATGGAGGAGGTCACATTCTGTGATGACCACTCCCATGGAGGTCAGATGCTGTGTCCTCACTTCCTATGGAGGAGGTCACATTCTGTGATGACCACTCCCATGGAGGTCACATGCTGTGTCCTCACTTCCTATGGAGGAGGTCACATTCTGTGATGACCACTCCCATGGAGGTCACATGCTGTGTCCTCACTTCCTATGGAGGAGGTCACATTCTGTGATGACCACTCCCATGGAGGTCACATGCTGTGTCCTCACTTCCTATGGAGGAGGTCACATTCTGTGATGACCACTCCCATGGAGGTCACATGCTGTGTCCTCACTTCCTATGGAGGAGGTCACATTCTGTGATGACCACTCCCATGGAGGTCAGATGCTGTGTCCTCACTTCCTATGGAGGAGGTCACATTCTGTGATGACCACTCCCATGGAGGTCACATGCTGTGTCCTCACTTCCTATGGAGGAGGTCACATTCTGTGATGACCACTCTCATGGAGGTCACATGCTGTGTCCTCACTTCCTATGGAGGAGGTCACATTCTGTGATGACCACTCCCATGGAGGTCAGATGCTGTGTCCTCACTTCCTATGGAGGAGGTCACATTCTGTGATGACCACTCCCATGGAGGCCAGATGCTGTGTCCTCACTTCCTATGGAGGAGGTCACATTCTGTGATGACCACTCCCATGGAGGTCACATGCTGTGTCCTCACTTCCAATGGAGGAGGTCAGATTCTGTGATGACCACTCCCATGGAGGTCACATGCTGTGTCCTCACTTCCTATGGAGGAGGTCACATTCTGTGATGACCACTCCCATGGAGGTCACATGCTGTGTCCTCACTTCCTATGGAGGAGGTCACATTCTGTGATGACCACTCCCATGGAGGTCACATGCTGTGTCCTCACTTCCTATGGAGGAGGTCACATTCTGTGATGACCACTCCCATGGAGGTCACATGCTGTGTCCTCACTTCCAATGGAGGAGGTCACATTCTGTGATGACCACTCCCATGGAGGTCACATGCTGTGTCCTCACTTCCTATGGAGGAGGTCACATTCTGTGATGACCACTCCCATGGAGGTCACATGCTGTGTCCTCACTTCCAATGGAGGAGGTCACATTCTGTGATGACCACTCCCATGGAGGTCACATGCTGTGTCCTCACTTCCTATGGAGGAGGTCACATTCTGTGATGACCACTCCCATGGAGGTCAGATGCCGTGTCCTCACTTCCTATGGAGGAGGTCACATTCTGTGATGACCACTCCCATGGAGGTCAGATGCCGTGTCCTCACTTCCTATGGAGGAGGTCACATTCTGTGATGACCACTCCCATGGAGGTCACATGCTGTGTCCTCACTTCCTATGGAGGAGGTCACATTCTGTGATGACCACTCCCATGGAGGTCACATGCTGTGTCCTCACTTCCTATGGAGGAGGTCACATTCTGTGATGACCACTCCCATGGAGGTCAGATGCCGTGTCCTCACTTCCTATGGAGGAGGTCACATTCTGTGATGACCACTCCCATGGAGGCCAGATGCTGTGTCCTCACTTCCTATGGAGGAGGTCACATTCTGTGATGACCACTCCCATGGAGGTCAGATGCCGTGTCCTCACTTCCTATGGAGGAGGTCACATTCTGTGATGACCACTCCCATGGAGGTCACATGCTGTGTCCTCACTTCCTATGGAGGAGGTCACATTCTGTGATGACCACTCCCATGGAGGTCACATGCTGTGTCCTCACTTCCAATGGAGGAGGTCACATTCTGTGATGACCACTCCCATGGAGGTCACATGCTGTGTCCTCACTTCCTATGGAGGAGGTCACATTCTGTGATGACCACTCCCATGGAGGTCAGATGCCGTGTCCTCACTTCCTATGGAGGAGGTCACATTCTGTGATGACCACTCCCATGGAGGTCACATGCTGTGTCCTCACTTCCTATGGAGGAGGTCACATTCTGTGATGACCACTCCCATGGAGGTCACATGCTGTGTCCTCACTTCCAATGGAGGAGGTCACATTCTGTGATGACCACTCCCATGGAGGTCACATGCTGTGTCCTCACTTCCTATGGAGGAGGTCACATTCTGTGATGACCACTCCCATGGAGGTCAGATGCCGTGTCCTCACTTCCTATGGAGGAGGTCACATTCTGTGATGACCACTCCCATGGAGGTCAGATGCTGTGTCCTCACTTCCAATGGAGGAGGTCACATTCTGTGATGACCACTCCCATGGAGGTCACATGCTGTGTCCTCACTTCCTATGGAGGAGGTCACATTCTGTGATGACCACTCCCATGGAGGTCAGATGCCGTGTCCTCACTTCCTATGGAGGAGGTCACATTCTGTGATGACCACTCTCATGGAGGTCACATGCTGTGTCCTCACTTCCAATGGAGGAGGTCACATTCTGTGATGACCACTCCCATGGAGGTCACATGCTGTGTCCTCACTTCCTATGGAGGAGGTCACATTCTGTGATGACCACTCCCATGGAGGTCAGATGCTGTGTCCTCACTTCCTATGGAGGAAGTCACATTCTGTGATGACCACTCCCATGGAGGTCAGATGCCGTGTCCTCACTTCCTATGGAGGAGGTCACATTCTGTGATGACCACTCCCATGGAGGTCACATGCTGTGTCCTCACTTCCAATGGAGGAGGTCAGATTCTGTGATGACCACTCCCATGGAGGTCACATGCTGTGTCCTCACTTCCTATGGAGGAGGTCACATTCTGTGATGACCACTCCCATGGAGGTCACATGCCGTGTCCTCACTTCCTATGGAGGAGGTCACATTCTGTGATGACCACTCCCATGGAGGTCACATGCTTTGGAGTTTAATAAAAAGGCTTTTGAGGGCATTGGCATGGGAGTTGATGCTGGGAGGCCAAGATGATGAGACCGGTGATGCTTCACTCTTTGAATGAATGGGGTTCGAATGACGGTGAGTGAATCTTAGATTAACATGCAATATATCACTGAGACGAAATGTGTTACTATTAGAGACAAGATATCTGGCTGTAAGCTCTGCGTACAGCCTAATTTCGCTAACACTATGTACGGTGTGGACCTCTGTGGAGGACCTAATGGAGGCCTCTGGTGGGTTCTGTAGGGTGTAAGATTCTCCTGTATGGTAATAACACTCCTTTATGGGCGTCTCTGGTGGGTTCTGTAGGGTGTATGATTCGTCTGTATGATAATAACACTCCTTTATGGGGGTCTCTGGTGGGTTCTGTAGGGTGTATGAATCTTCTGTATGGTAATAACACTCCTTTATGGGCGTCTCTGGTGGGTTCTGTAGGGTGTATGATTCGTCTGTATGATAATAACACTCCTTTATGGGGGTCTCTGGTGGGTTCTGTAGGGTGTATGAATCTCCTGTATGGTAATAACACTCCTTTATGGGGGTCTCTGGTGGGTTCTGTAGGGTGTATGATTCTCCTATATCAGTGTTTGACAAACCCCGGACGCCAGGTCGCAATTGCGACTAGAATTAGCGACCTGGCTCCTGGGGCGGCACAGCTGGGGTATCCTGTGTCTCTGTGCGTTCTTCATTCTGTGATCTGGTGCCATCTTGTGGTGGCCGTTGGTATGACAACAAAACCAGCAATGCTAATGGAGCTTCCCCTGTCTGTTTTCACTGCCATCTCCTTCCCTCTAATTAGAACCCCCAAACATTATATATATTTTTTATTCCAACACCCTAGAGAATAAAATGGCGGTCGTTGCAATACACCGTATTTGCGCAGCGGTCTTACAAGCGCACTTTTTTGGGAAAAAATACACTTTTTTTAATTAAAAAAATAAGACAGCAGTAAAGTTAGCCCAATTTATATTGTGAAAGATAATGTTACGCAGAGTAAATTGATACCCAACATGTCACGCTTCAAAATTGCGTCCGCTCGTGGTATGGAGACAAACTTTTCTCTTTAAAATCTCCATAGGTGACATTTAAAAAATTCTACAGGTTGAATTTTTTGAGTTACAGAGGAGGTCTAGGGCTAGAATTATTGCTCTCGCTCTACCAATCGTGGCGATACCTCACATGTGTGGTTTGAACACCGCTTTCATATGCGGGTGCTACTCACGTATGCGTTCGCTTCTGCACGCGAGCTCGGCGGGTCGGGACGCGTTCCTGGCTCCTAACTTTTTTAGCTGGCTCCTAGATTCCACGCAAATTTGTCAAGCCCTGTCTTATATGATAATACAACTCCTTTATGGGGGTCTCTGGTGGGTTCTGTAGGGTGTATGATTCTCCTGTATGATAATAACACTCCTTTATGGGGGTCTCTGGTGGGTTCTGTAGGGTGTATGATTCTCCTGTATGGTAATAACACTCCTTTATGGGGGTCTCTGGTGGGTTCTGTAGGGTGTATGAATCTCCTGTATGGTAATAACACTCCTTTATGGGGGTCTCTGGTGGGTTCTGTAGGGTGTATGATTCTCCTGTATGGTAATAACACTCCTTTATGGGGGTCTCTGGAGAGTTCTGTAGGGTGTATGAATCTCCTGTATGGTAATAACACTCCTTATGGAGGTCTCTGGTGGGTTCTGTAGGGTGTAAGATTCTCCTGTATGGTAATAACACTCCTTTATGGGGGTCTCTGGAGGGTTCTGTAGGGTGTATGATTCTCCTGTATGGTAATAACACTCCTTATGGAGGTCTCTGGTGGGTTCTGTAGGGTGTATGATTCTCCTGTATGGTAATAACACTCCTTATGGGGGTCCCTGGAGAGTTCTGTAGGGTGTATGAATCTCCTGTATGGTAATAACAATCCTTTATGGGGGTCTCTGGTGGGTTCTGTAGGGTGTATGAATCTCCTGTATGGTAATAACACTCCTTATGGGGGTCCCTGGAGGGTTCTGTAGGGTGTATGATTCTCCTGTATGGTAATAACACTCCTTATGGGGGTCCCTGGAGAGTTCTGTAGGGTGTATGAATCTCCTGTATGGTGTGAGGGGGGTTAGCTCGGCAGCGGGTGTGTGTGACCCCCGGGATGGGCTCCCCACACAAAACAGGCCCAGCAAACGGAGGTTGTGGTTTTCAAAATCAAAAAGGTGCGGTTTATTTTCTATTTACAGTGACAAAACACAGCAAAGCAAAAGAAACAAACAAAATAAATCCTGGTCAAGTTGACCTCTGACTAAACATACAGGTTTCCTAACTAACAACTGGGATCAGCCTGGTGCTGTCCTAGTCCCTAAGTCTCTAGTTTTAAATGTCCAAGCAAATAGCCACACAGGCTTTGCCTCACCGCACAGGGGTTCACTCTCCCTAGACAGTCCACACAGGTCTGGTTCCAGGCATGAGCTAACATCTAATGAAGCTGGGAGTTCTTATAGAGGCCTAAATGAGCTGACAAGCTTCAGCTGGTCTCATCAACTCCCTGTCTGCACGACGCCCAGCACTCTCCCTAGAGGTATGAGTCATCCATGAGCCCACTAGTCTCAGCTGGGCTTCATTAACTCTCTACCTAGTTGTATAAGTCGGCGTAAAGCCTGAATCTGGGCGAAATATATCTACCCCCCTGGATGCAACCAGGTGACTTTACCTTCCTGCTGTCACATACCCCCCCCCTCTTGTTTTAACCTCGGGGTTGGAACACCAGCAATCAGGCATTCATGTACTCGAGACAAAGCATCCACATTCCCCATTTGAACGCCAGGGCGATGCTTTACTGTGAAGTTGAATTCCTGTAGGGCCAGGAACCACCTATTTACTCTTCTATTTGTTTCCTTGTTTTGAGCCATCCACTTTAACGGAGCGTGATCCGTAACCATGTCAAAGTGCCTACCTAGCAGGTAGTACCGAAGGGAATCTAGAGCCCACTTCACCGCTAAACACTCCTTTTCAACGGTGGCGTAATTTACCTCATGGGACTTCAACTTCCTGCTGAGGTAAATGACTGGGTGCTCTTCCCCGTTCCAGACCTGGGACAATACTGCTCCTAATCCCACATCTGACGCATCACTTTGTACGACAAAGTCTTTAGAGAAGTCGGGTGAGTACAACACTGGCTGGCTACATAAGGCTTGTTTCAAGAATTGGAATGCTGCCTCAGCCTCGGGGGTCCATTTAATCATGACCGACCCTTTCCCTTTCGTCAGGTTGGTTAGGGGCACAGCCTTAGAAGCAAAGTGGGGAATGAATCGCCGATAATACCCAGCGATTCCCAGAAAGGCTCGTACCTGCTTCTTGCTGTTGGGACGTGGCCAACTCTGGATGGCCTCGACTTTGTTGAGTTGGGGTTTGATTACTCCCCTCCCAATGGTGTACCCAAGATATTTGGCCTCCTCCTGCCCAATGGTACACTTCTTGGGGTTAGCCGTAAACCCCGCTTCCCGAACAGAGTCCAGGACTGCTTGCACTTTTGGCAGATGTGAGGCCCAATCTGTGCTATGGACAATTACGTCATCCAGGTAAGCCGCAGCATACTTCCGATGGGGCCTCAGCATCTGGTCCATTTTCCGCTGGAATGTGGCCGGCGCATTCTGTAACCCGAACGGCATTCTTTTATATTGGAACGCCCCGTCTGGGGTTACAAATGCGGTTTTCTCTTTGGCTGACTTGGCCAGGGGGATTTGCCAATACCCTTTTGTGAGGTCAAGAGTCGTCATGTATCGGGCTGTTCCCAGCCGGTCGATCAACTCATCTATACGTGGCATGGGGTAGGTGTCAAATTTTGTAACTTTGTTCAACTGACGAAAATCGTTACAAAATCGCCAGCTCCCATCCGGTTTAGGCACCAACACAATGGGACTAGACCAATCACTTTGGGACTCCTCTATCACCCCTAAGTTCAGCATTTTCTGTACTTCCTCCCGTATTGCCTCCCGTCGGGCCTCTGGGATCCGATAGGGTTTTAACTTCACCCTTTCACCGGGCGGGGTAATGATGTCATGCTCTACCCCAGATGTTTGTCCCGGCAGCTCAGAGAATACCTCCTTGTTGCGAAGCACAAACTCCTTAACCTCCTGTTGTTGGGGTTGTGACAAGGTGGCTGCTATTCCAACCTCAGGAATCACGCAACCAGTTTGAGCTGGTGACCAAGTGTCTGCGACTAGGGACTCTCTATCCCTCCAGGCTTTCAACAGCTTAACGTGATAGATCTGTTCGGGCTTTCGCCTTCCTGGTTGTCTGACCTTGTAATTCACTTCGCTCACTTTTTCCATTATCTCGTAGGGGCCTTGCCATTTGGCAAGGAATTTACTTTCAACCGTAGGGACAAGTACCAATATCCTATCCCCCGGGGAAAAGGTACGGGTCTTGGCTCCACGGTTGTACACTCTCTGCTGTGCCAACTGCGCTTGGGCCAAATGTTCCTTCACGATGGGCATTACCTGTGCAATTCGGTCTTGCATCAGGGCGACATGCTCAATCACACTCCTGTGGGGAGAACTCTCACTTTCCCAAGTTTCCTTGGCAATATCCAACAGCCCTCTTGGGTGTCTCCCATACAGTAACTCAAAGGGGGAGAATTCCGTAGAGGATTGGGGCACCTCCCTAATAGCAAACATCAGATAAGGAAGTAGACAGTCCCAATCCTTTCCATCTCTATCCACCACTTTCTTCAACATTTGTTTTAGGGTTTTGTTGAATCTTTCAACCAGCCCATCGGTTTGGGGGTGATACACAGATGTACGTAATTGCGTCACTTTGAACAATTTACACAGCTCCTTCATAACCCGGGACATAAAGGGTGTACCTTGGTCCGTAAGCAGTTCTTTACAAATACCCACCCGGCTAAACACAAGAGATAGCTCTTTGGCTATGGTTTTGGCCGAGGTATTTCGGAGAGGGATCGCTTCTGGATAACGGGTGGCATAGTCCATTATAACTAATATGTACTGGTGCCCCCTAGCGGACTTGATTATAGGACCTACCAAATCCATGGCGATCCTCTCAAACGGGACCTCAATGATGGGTAGAGGGACCAGCGGGCTACGGAAATGTGGCATCGGGGCCGACCTCTGACACACAGGGCAGGAGGAACAATAATTTTCTATGTCCTTCATCACCCCCGGCCAATAGAATCTCTGTAATACCCTCTCTCGGGTTTTCTCTGTCCCCAGATGACCTCCAAGAATGTGCCCATGGGCCAACTCCAACACCAACTTCCTGTAAGGTTTGGGCACCACAAGCTGCTCAACGGTTTCTTCTGCCCTTTTTGCCACCCGATAGAGTAGGTCCTTCTCTACGCTGAAGTATGGGTAAGTGCAGGTATTATCTGGGTTCACTAACTCGCCATCTATTTTCACTACGTTTTCCCGTGCCTTTATTAGGGCGGGGTCTTTCAACTGTTCTGTGGCAAAGTTTTCCCTGTGAACCTCAAGATCAGAAAACTCCACAGACGGTAGGTTTTCGTCTGAGGAGGTGGGCTCCTCTCCAGTTTCTTGAGTCTCCCCTGCCAATACTGATAAGGGAAATTCCGGAGAGTCCTCACCACTCTCAGGGGAGTTCTGGCTATCACATTCCTGGTACATAGGGGCACCAGTGGGGGGCTCAGGATCATCCCACAGTTCCCAGAACTTCGGAAAATCCCTTCCCACAATGGCGTCATACGGTAACTGAGATACTAAGCCCACTGGATGAGAGAGGGTACCTTTGGGGGTCTCGAAACACACTGTAGTCACTGGATACTCTCGGGTGTCCCCATGCACACAAATAACAGCTACCTTGCTATTCCCAGAGACCTCTGTTTTAACTAATTCAGCCTTTATCAGGGTCACAAGGCTACCTGAATCCAGCAATACCACAACAGTTCTACCATTAATACACATTTTGCATAAATGTTTCTCAGTTCCCCGAATGGCAGTGCATGCGACTGTCACACACAGCGACTGACGTCTGCCCGTCAGAAAGTCACACTGCATGGGTTCCTCCACAACCGGGCAATTGGCTGCAATATGTCCCGCTTGCCGGCAGCGGTAGCAAACGATCCTTCTTGCGGCCTCTTGAGCCGCTGATTTCCCAGGCTGTTCTCGCCAAACTTGGGGTAGAGCTCCCACCCTCTCACTCTCTCCACCCTCACCCCTTGGAATCCTCTTATCCGCCCCTGGGGATGGTCTGGTCTTAGGGTGGAAAGTCCGAGTGTCTCTGGAAGAGGCCGTCAGGTTCTCTGTAGCCAAGTATTTCTCCACACGATCCACAAGACCATCGGCCGTCTCTGGGTCTCCATGGCTTACCCACTTTTGGATGGCAGTAGGAAGAGCTCTCAAAAACCGATCCATTACAACACGTTCCACAATCTTTGGTGCGGACAAAGTCTCTGGCTGTAGCCACTTTCTGCTCAGGTGAATGAGATCATACATTTGAGACCTGGGGGGTTTTCCAAGCTGGAAAGTCCAGTTATGCACACGCTGAGCCCGGACAGCCTGGGTGACACCCAGCCTTGCCAATATTTCAGCTTTTAGCATCACATAGTCTTTTGCTTGGTCAGGCTCTAGGTCATAGTAAGCTTTCTGCGATTCACCAGTTAACAGAGGAGCCACCAGTCCAGCCCACTGCTCCTCAGGCCACTTTTCTCTTTCAGCGGTCCTTTCAAATGTGGTCAAAAATACCTCTGGATCATCCTCTCCAGTAATTTTTGTCAATAAACGACTCACCCCAAAGGACGCGGTATTAGTGGGACGGCTTTCCTCACTGGTCTGCGGACGTTGCTGCATTACTGCTTCCATCTGTTGTTGTAGTCTCTGCTCTTGCTTCTGCAACAGGTCTATGAAGCGGGCCTCAGATTGCTGCTGGGCTCGTTGCTGAGCCTCCAGACTCTGTTGCAAAGTTGCGTTTGTCTGCTGCTGGGCTGCAAGGCTCTGTTGATGAGCTTGCTGCTGGGCTGCAAGGCTCTGTTGTTGAGCTGCAAGGCTCTGTTGATGAGCTGCAAGGCTCTTTTGCAAACCTGCATTTGTCTGCTGTTGATTGGCATTTGCTAGAGCCAGCTGTTTCAGTATCTCCTCCATGCTGGCCTAAAAAAACTGCCACTGGTTCTCCACCAACTGTGAGGGGGTTAGCTCGGCAGCGGGTGTGTGTGACCCCCGGGATGGGCTCCCCACACAAAACAGGCCCAGCAAACGGAGGTTGTGGTTTTCAAAATCAAAAAGGTGCGGTTTATTTTCTATTTACAGTGACAAAACACAGCAAAGCAAAAGAAACATAAATAAAATAAATCCTGGTCAAGTTGACCTCTGACTAAACATACAGGTTTCCTAACTAACAACTGGGATCAGCCTAGTGCTGTCCTAGTCCCTAAGTCCCTAGTTTTAAATGTCCAAGCAAATAGCCACACAGGCTTTTTCTCACCGCACAGGGGTTCACTCTCCCTAGACAGTCCACACAGGTCTGGTTCCAGGCATGAGCTAACATCTAATGAAGCTGGGAGTTCTTATAGAGGCCTAAATGAGCTGACAAGGTTCAGCTGGTCTCATCAACTCCCTGTCTGCACGACGCCCAGCCCTCTCCCTAGAGGTATGAGTCATCCATGAGCCCACTAGCCTTATACAACTCTCCACCTAGTTGTATAAGTCGGCGTAAAGCCTGAATCTGGGCGAAATATATCTACCCCCCTGGATGCAACCAGGTGACTTTACCTTCCTGCTGTCACAATGGTAATAAAACTCCTTTATGGGGGTCTCTGGTGGGTTCTGTAGGGTGTATGATTCTCCTGTATGGTAATAACACTCCTTTATGGGGGTCTCTGGTGGGTTCTGTAGGGTGTATGAATCTCCTGTATGGTAATAACACTCCTTATGGGGGTCTCTGGTGGGTTCTGTAGGGTGTATGATTCTCCTGTATGGTAATAACACTCCTTTATGGGGGTCTCTGGAGGGTTCTGTAGGGTGTATGATTCTCCTGTATGGTAATAACACTCCTTATGGGGGTCTCTGGTGGGTTCTGTAGGGTGTATGATTCTCCTGTATGGTAATAACACTCCTTATGGGGGTCTCTGGTGGGTTCTGTAGGGTGTATGAATCTCCTGTATGGTAATAACACTCCTTATGGGGGTCTCTGGTGGGTTCTGTAGGGTGTAAGATTCTCCTGTATGGTAATAACACTCCTTTATGGGGGTCTCTGGTGGGTTCTGTAGGGTGTAAGATTCTCCTGTATGGTAATAACACTCCTTATGGGGGTCTCTGGTGGGTTCTGTAGGGTGTATGATTCTCCTGTATGGTATTAACACTCCTTTTATGGGGGTCTCTGGAGGGTTCTGTAGGGTGTATGATTCTCCTGTATGATAATAACACTCCTTTATGGGGGTCTCTGGTGGGTTCTGTAGGGTGTAAGATTCTCCTGTATGGTAATAACACTCCTTATGGGGGTCTCTGGTGGGTTCTGTAGGGTGTATGAATCTCCTGTATGGTAATAACACTCCTTATGGAGGTCTCTGGTGGGTTCTGTAGGGTGTATGATTCTCCTTTATGGTAATAACACTCCTTTATGGGGGTCTCTGGAGGGTTCTGTAGGGTGTATGATTCTCCTGTATGGTAATAACACTCCTTATGGAGGTCTCTGGTGGGTTCTGTAGGGTGTAAGATTCTCCTGTATGGTAATAACACTCCTTTATGGGGGTCTCTGGTGGGTTCTGTAGGGTGTATGAATCTCCTGTATGGTAATAACACTCCTTATGGAGGTCTCTGGTGGGTTCTGTAGGGTGTATGAATCTCCTGTATGGTAATAACACTCCTTATGGAGGTCTCTGGTGGGTTCTGTAGGGTGTAAGATTCTCCTGTATGGTAATAACACTCCTTATGGGGGTCTCTGGTGGGTTCTGTAGGGTGTATGAATCTCCTGTATGGTAATAACACTCCTTATGGGGGTATCTGGTGGGTTCTGTAGGGTGTAAGATTCTCCTGTATGGTAATAACACTCTTTATGGAGGTCTCTGGTGGGTTCTGTAGGGTGTATGATTCTCCTGTATGGTAATAACACTCCTTATGGAGGTCTCTGGTGGGTTCTGTAGGGTGTATGAATCTCCTGTATGGTAATTACACTCCTTATGGGGGTCTCTGGTGGGTTCTGTAGGGTGTATGAATCTCCTGTATGGTAATAACACTCCTTATGGAGGTCTCTGGTGGGTTCTGTAGGGTGTAAGATTCTCCTGTATGGTAATAACACTCCTTATGGGGGTCTCTGGTGGGTTCTGTAGGGTGTATGATTCTCCTGTATGGTAATAACACTCCTTTATGGGGGTCTCTGGAGGGTTCTGTAGGGTGTATGATTCTCCTGTATGGTAATAACACTCCTTATGGAGGTCTCTGGTGGGTTCTGTAGGGTGTATGAATCTCCTGTATGGTAATAACACTCCTTATGGAGGTCTCTGGTGGGTTCTGTAGGGTGTAAGATTCTCCTTTATGGTAATAACACTCCTTATGGGGGTCTCTGGTGGGTTCTGTAGGGTGTATGAATCTCCTGTATGGTAATAACACTCCTTATGGAGGTCTCTGGTGGGTTCTGTAGGGTGTAAGATTCTCCTGTATGGTAATAACACTCCTTATGGGGGTCTCTGGTGGGTTCTGTAGGGTGTATGATTCTCCTGTATGGTAATAACACTCCTTATGGGGGTCTCTGGTGGGTTCTGTAGGGTGTATGATTCTCCTGTATGGTAATAACACTCCTTATGGGGGTCTCTGGTGGGTTCTGTAGGGTGTATGATTCTCCTGTATGGTAATAACACTCCTTATGGGGGTCTCTGGTGGGTTCTGTAGGGTGTATGAATCTCCTGTATGGTAATAACACTCCTTATGGGGGTATCTGGTGGGTTCTGTAGGGTGTAAGATTCTCCTGTATGGTAATAACACTCTTTATGGAGGTCTCTGGTGGGTTCTGTAGGGTGTATGATTCTCCTGTATGGTAATAACACTCCTTATGGGGGTCTCTGGTGGGTTCTGTAGGGTGTATGAATCTCCTGTATGGTAATTACACTCCTTATGGGGGTCTCTGGTGGGTTCTGTAGGGTGTAAGATTCTCCTGTATGGTAATAACACTCTTTATGGAGGTCTCTGGTGGGTTCTGTAGGGTGTAAGATTCTCCTGTATGGTAATAACACTCCTTATGGAGGTCTCTGGTGGGTTCTGTAGGGTGTAAGATTCTCCTGTATGGTAATAACACTCCTTTATGGGGGTCTCTGGTGGGTCCTGTATGGTAATAACATTTTCTGTTTTCTGGAAGGGCGAATCTGGCTGGATAATGTCATCTGCTCTGGAAGTGAGAAGAGTATTGCCGACTGTAGATCCCGGGGATGGGGGAGCACTGATTGCACCCATGAGGAAGATGCCGGAGTCATCTGCAAGGATGAAAGGATTCCAGGATACGTCGAGCCCAACGCTATTGAGGTAAGAAACAGAGACAAATTAAATCACCAACTACCCTCACCGGGGGTTCCCAATATGATGACAGACAGAGGATAACTATGACACATGAAATGTGCTCCTCCCACTGAAGGGTGACACAGACATTGGGTAACTGAGACCTGACACGAGCTACTCCCATTGAGGGATGAGACATACAGAGGGCAGCTATATGAGATTTGACATATGCCCCTCCCATTGATGGGTGAGACAGACAGAGGGTAACTATGACACATGACATGTGCTCCTCCCACTGAAGGGTGACAGACAGAGGGTACCTATGAGACATGACATGTGCCCCTCCCATTGATGAGTGAGACAGACAGAGGGCAGCTATGAGATTTGACATATGCCCCTCCCATTGATGGGTGAGACAGACAGAGGGTACATATGAGACATGACATAAGCTCCTTCCATTGAAGGGTGAGACAGACAGAAGCTATTACACCTGTAATATGCCCCTCCCATAGTGGGGTGAGAGATATAGAAGACCTGGCATATCTTGTAGGGTGAGGCAGGTACGAGGTGACGTGTAGCATATGAAGGTGACCACATGTCCTTACAGACAGAACAGAGACAAGTGGAAGAGGTACGTCTGAGGCCGGTGATCACAAGTGCCAAGAACAGACTTCCCATCCATGAGGGGATACTGGAGATCAAATACCGGGACACCTGGGAACAGGTGTGTGATGTGGGCTGGACTCCGGCAAATAGTCTCGTGGTCTGTGGAATGCTGGGCTTCCCATCCGAGAAGAAATTCAACAAAAACTTCTACAAGTAAGATCTACATGAGTGATGGAGGCTTTGTAGAGGGAGAAGAGAGGACCCGATGTCTAGAGTCATAGTGTAGGGGGAGGTGTCTAATATCAATGTATGTGCCATAGTTCCCTCCTAGTATAACAGAAGAAGAGGGGATGATGGGGAATGTGATCCTAGACATCTTCATTGTCTGAGGTATTAAGTGGTAGAGAATGGGGGTAGATGGGCGAGGTCCATGAGGAGGTCACAGAGATGTGAAATCTGGATAGGCAAAGATGAGGAGGTCACAGAGAGGGAGGATCTGGATGTATAGAGATGGGGGAGGTCATAGAGATGGAGGATCTGGATGTATAGAGATGGGAAGGTCATAGAGATGGAGGATCTGGAGAGATGGAGATGGGAAGGTCATAGAGATGGGGGATCTGGAGAGATGGAGATGGGAAGGTCATGGAGATGGGAAGGTCATAGAGATGGGGGAGGTCATAGAGATGGAGGATCTGGAGAGATGGAGATGGGAAGGTCATAGAGATGGGGGAGGTCATAGAGATGGGAAGGTCATAGAGATGGGGGAGGTCATAGAGATGGTGGATCTGGAGAGATGGAGATGGGAAGGTCATAGAGCTGGGGGAGGTCATAGAGATGGAGGATCTGGAGAGATGGAGATGGGAAGATCATAGAGATGGGGGAGGTCATAGAGATGGGAAGGTCATAGAGATGGGGGAGGTCATAGAGATGGGAAGGTCATAGAGATGGGGGATCTGGAGAGATGGAGATGGGAAGGTGATATAGATGGGGAAGGTAATAGAGATGGTGGATCTGGAGAGATGGGGATGGGAGAAGTAATAGATAAGGGGATCTAGATGGATATGGGGAAGGTCACAAAAATGGAGGATCTGGATGTATAAGATGGGAAGGTCATAGAGATGGAGGATCTGGATGTATAAAGATGGGGGAGGTCATAGAGATGGTGGATCTGGAGAGATAGAGATGGGAAGGTCATAGAGATGGAGGAGGTCATAGAGATAGAGGATCTGGAGAGATGGAGATGGGAAGGTCATAAAGATGGGGGAGGTCATAGAGATGGGAAGGTCATGGAGATGGGAAGGTCATAGAGATGGGGGAGATCATAGAGATAGAGGATCTGGAGAGATGGAGATGGGAAGGTCATAGGGATGGTGGATCTGGAGAGATGGAGATGGGAGAGGTCATAGAGATGGGAGAGGTCATAGAGATGGGAGAGGTCAGAGATGGGAAGGTCATAGAGATGAGGGAGGTCATAGAGATGGAGGATCTGGAAAGATAGAGATGGGGGAGGTCATAGAGATGGGAGAGGTCATAGAGATGGGAAGGTCATAGAGAAGGGGGAGGTCATAGAGATGGAGGATCTGGAGAGATGGAGATGGGAAGGTCATAGAGATGGGGGAGGTCATAGAGATGGTGGATCTGGAGAGATGGAGATGGGAGAGGTCATAGAGATGGGGGATCTGGAAAGAGATGCAGATGGGAAGATCATAGAGATGGGAAGGTCATATAGATGGGGGAGGTCATAGAGATGGGGGAGATCATAGAGATGGTGGATCTGGAGAGATGGGGATGGGGGAGGTCATAGAGATGGGGGATCTGGAAAGAGATGGAGATGGGAAGGTCATAGAGATGGGAAGATCATAGAGATGGGAAGGTCAAATAGATGGGGGAGGTCATAGAGATGGGGGAGATCATAGAGATGGTGGATCTGGAGAGATGGAGATGGGAGAGGTCAGAGATGGAGGATCTGGAGAGATGGAGATGGGAAGGTCATAGAGATGGAGGATCTGGAGAGATGGAGATGGGAAGGTCATAGAGATGGGGGAGATCATAGAGATGGGGGATCTGGAGAGATGGAGATGGGAAGGTCATAGAGATGGGGAAGGTCATAGAGATGGTGGATCTGGAGAGATGGAGATGGGAGAGGTCATAGAGATAAGGGAGGTCATAGAGATGGGGGATCTGGAAAGAGATGGAGATGGGAAGATCATAGAGATGGGAAGGTCATATAGATGGGGGAGGTCATAGAGATAGGGGAGATCATAGAGATGGTGGATCTGGAGAGATAGAGATGGGGGAGGTCATAGAGATGGGGGAGGTCATAGAGATGGGGGATCTGGAAAAAGATGGAGATGGGAAGGTCATAGAGATGGGAAGGTCATAGAGATGGGAAGGTCATAGAGATGGGAAGATCATAGAGATGGGAAGGTCATAGAGATGGAGGATTTGGAGAGATGGAGATGGGAAGGTCATAAAGATGGTGGATCTAGAGAGATGGAGATGGGGAGATCATAGAGATGGTGGATCTGGAGAGATGGAGATGGCAGAGGTCAGAGATGGAGGATCTGGAGAGATGGAGATGGGAAGGTCATAGAGATGGAGGATCTGGAGAGATGGAGATGGGAAGGTCATAGAGATGGGGGAGATCATAGAGATGAAGGATCTGGAGAGATGGAGATGGGAAGGTCATAGAGATGGGGGAGGTCATAGAGATGTGGGATATCATATAGATGGAGGATCTGGAAAGATAGAGATGGGAAGGTCATAGAGATGGAGGATCTGGAGAGATGGAGATGGGAAGGTCATAGAGATGGGAGAGGTCATAGAGATGGGGGAGATCATAGAGATGAAGGATCTGGAGAGAAGGAAATGGGAAGGTCATAGAGATGGGGGAGATTATAGAGATGGTGGATCTGGAGAGATGGAGATGGGAGAGGTCATAGAGATGGGGGAGGTCATAGAGATGGTGGATCTGGAGAGATGGAGATGAGAGAGGTCATAGAGATGGGGGATCTGGAAAGATAGAGATGGGAAGGTCATAGAGATAAGGATCCGGAGAGATGGAGATGGGGAGATCATAGAGATGGTGGATCTGGAGAGATGGAGATGGGAGAGGTCATAGAGATGGGAAGGTCATAGAGATGGGGGAGGTCATAGAGATGGGGGAGGTCATAAAGATGTTGGAGGTTATAGAGATGGTGGATCTGGAGAGATGGAGATAGGAGAGGTCAAAAAGATGATGGAGGTCATAAAGATGGGGGATCTGGAAAGAGATGGAGATGGGAAGATCATAGAGATGGGGGAGATCATAGAGATGGAGGATCTGGAGAGATGGAGATGGGAAGGTCATAGAGATGGGGGAGGTCATAGAGATGGTGGATCTGGAGAGATGGAGATGGGAGAGGTCATAGAGATGGGGGAGATCAAAGAGATGGAGGATCTGGAGAGATAGAGATGGGAAGGTCATAGAGATGGAGGATCCGGAGAGATGGAGATGGGGAGATCATAGAGATGGTGGATCTGGAGAGATGGAGATGGGAAGGTCATAGAGATGGGGGAAATTGTAGAGATGGAGGATCTAGAGAGATGGAGATGGGAAGGTCATAGAGATGGGGGAGATCATAGAGATGTTGGATCTGGAGAGATGGAGATGGGAGAGGTCATAGAGTTGGGGGAGATCATAGAGATGGAGGATCTGGAGAGATAGAGATGGGAAGGTCATAGAGATGGGGGAAGGTCATAGAGATGGAGTATCTGGAGAGATGGAGATGGGAAGGTCATAGAGATGGAGGATCTGGAGAGATGGAGATGGGAAGGTCATAGTGATGGGGGAAGGTCATAGAGATGGAGGATCTGGAGAGATGGAGATGGGAAGTCATAGAGATGGGAAGGTCATAGAGATGGAGGATCTGGAGAGATGGAGATGGGAAGGTCATAGAGATGGAGGATCTGGAGAGATGGAGATGGGAAGGTCATAGAGATCGGGGAGGTCATAGAGATGGTGGATCTGGAGAGATGGAGATGGGAAGGTCATAGAGATGTTGGATCTGGAGAGATGGAGATGGGAAGGTCATAGAGATGGAGGATCTGGAGAGATGGAGATGGGAAGGTCATAGAGATGGAGGATCTGGAGAGATGGGAAGGTCATAGAGATGGGGGAGATCATAGAGATGGAGGATCTGGAGAGATGGAGATGGGAAGGTCATAGAGATGTTGGATCTGGAGAGATGGAGATGGGAAGGTCATAGAGATGGAGGATCTGGAGAGATGGAGATGGGAAGGTCATAGAGATGGAGGATCTGGAGAGATGGAGATGGGAAGGTCATAGAGATGGGGGAGATCATAGAGATGGAGGATCTGGAGAGATGGAGATGGGAAGGTCATAGAGATGGGAGAGGTCATAGAGATGGGGGAGATCATAGAGATGGAGGATCTGGAGAGAAGGAAATGGGAAGGTCATAGAGATGGGGGAAATTGTAGAGATGGAGGATCTAGAGAGATGGAGATGGGATGGTCATAGAGATGGGGGAGATCATAGAGATGTTGGATCTGGAGAGATGGAGATGGGAGAGGTTATAGAATTGGGGGAGATCATAGAGATGGAGGATCTGGAGAGATAGAGATGGGAAGGTCATAGAGATGGAGGATCTAGAGAGGTGGAGATGGGAAGGTCATAGAGATGGGAGAGGTCATAGAGATGGGGGAGGTCATAGAGATGGGGGAGATCATAGAGATGGAGGATCTGGAGAGAAGGAAATGTGAAGGTCATAGAGATGGGGGAGATTATAGAGATGGAGGGATGGAGATGGGAAGGTCATAGAGATGGGGGAGATCATAGAGATGTTGGATCTGGAGAGATGGAGATGGGAGAGGTCATAGAGATGGAGGATCTGGAGAGATGAAGATGGGAAGGTCATAGAGATGGGAGAGGTCATAGAGATGGGGGAGATCATAGAGATGGAGGATCTGGAGAGAAGGAAATGGGAAGGTCATAGAGATGGGGGAGATTGTAGAGATGGAGGATCTGGAGAGATGGAGATGGGAAGGTCATAGAGATGGGGGAGATCATAGAGATGTTGGATCTGGAGAGATGGAGATGGGAGAGGTCATAGAGTTGGGGGGGATATTAGAGATGGAGAATCTGCAGAGATAGAGATGGGGGAGGTCATAGAGATGGAAGATCTGGAGAGATGGAAATGGGAAGGTCATAGAGATGGGGGAGATTATAGAGATGTTGGATCTGGAGAGATGGAGATAGGAAGGTCATAGAGATAGGGGAGATCATAGAGATGGAGGATCTTGAGAGATGGAGATGGGAAGGTCATAGAGATGGAGGATCTGGAGAGATGGAGATGGGAAGGTCATAGAGATGGAGGATCTGGAGAGATGGAGATGGGAAGGTCATAGAGATGGAGGATCTGGAGAGATGGAGATGGGAAGGTCATAGAGATGGAGGATCTGGAGAGATAGAGATGGGAAGGTCATAGAGATGGGCGAAGGTCATAGAGATGTTGGATCTGGAGAGATGGAGATAGGAAGGTCATAGAGATAGGGGAGATCATAGAGATGGAGGATCTGGAGAGATAGAGATGGGAAGGTCATAGAGATGGATGATCTGGAGAGATGGAGATGGGAAGGTCATAGAGATGGAGGATCTGGAGAGATGGAAATGGGAAGGTCATAGAGATGGAGGATCTGGAGAGATGGAGATGGGAAGGTCATAGAGATGGAGGATCTGGAGAGATGGAGATGGGAAGGTCATAGAGATGGAGGATCTGGAGAGATGGAAATGGGAAGGTCATAGAGATGGAGGATCTGGAGAGATGGAGATGGGAAGGTCATAGAGATGGAGGATCTGGAGAGATGGAGATGGGAAGGTCATAGAGATAGGGGAGATCATAGAGATGGAGGATCTGGAGAGATGGAGATGGGAAGGTCATAGAGATGGAGGATCTGGAGAGATGGAGATGGGAAGGTCATAGAGATGGAGGATCTGGAGAGATGGAAATGGGAAGGTCATAGAGATGGAGGATCTGGAGAGATGGAGATGGGAAGGTCATAGAGATGGAGGATCTGGAGAGATGGAGATGGGAAGGTCATAGAGATAGGGGAGATCATAGAGATGGGGGAAGGTCATAGAGATGTTGGATCTGGAGAGATGGAGATAGGAAGGTCATAGAGATAGGGGAGATCATAGAGATGGAGGATCTGGAGAGATGGAGATGGGAAGGTCATAGAGATGGAGGATCTGGAGAGATGGAGATGGGAAGGTCATAGAGATAGGGGAGATCATAGAGATGGGGGAAGGTCATAGAGATGTTGGATCTGGAGAGATGGAGATAGGAAGGTCATAGAGATAGGGAAGGTCATAGAGATGGGGGATCTGGAGAGATGGAGATGGGAAGGTCATAGAGATGGAGGATCTGGAGAGATGGAAATGGGAAGGTCATAGAGATGGAGGATCTGGAGAGATGGAGATGGGAAGGTCATAGAGATGGAGGATCTGGAGAGATGGAGATGGGAAGGTCATAGAGATGGAGGATCTGGAGAGATGGAAATGGGAAGGTCATAGAGATGGAGGATCTGGAGAGATGGAGATGGGAAGGTCATAGAGATGGAGGATCTGGAGAGATGGAGATGGGAAGGTCATAGAGATAGGGGAGATCATAGAGATGGGGGAAGGTCATAGAGATGTTGGATCTGGAGAGATGGAGATAGGAAGGTCATAGAGATAGGGGAGATCATAGAGATGGAGGATCTGGAGAGATGGAGATGGGAAGGTCATAGAGATGGAGGATCTGGAGAGATGGAGATGGGAAGGTCATAGAGATAGGGGAGATCATAGAGATGGGGGAAGGTCATAGAGATGTTGGATCTGGAGAGATGGAGATAGGAAGGTCATAGAGATAGGGAAGGTCATAGAGATGGGGGATCTGGAGAGATGGAGATGGGAAGGTCATAGAGATGGAGGATCTGGAGAGATGGAAATGGGAAGGTCATAGAGATGGAGGATCTGGAGAGATGGAGATGGGAAGGTCATAGAGATGGAGGATCTGGAGAGATGGAGATGGGAAGGTCATAGAGATGGAGGATCTGTAGAGATGGAAATGGGAAGGTCATAGAGATGGAGGATCTGGAGAGATGGAGATGGGAAGGTCATAGAGATGGAGGATCTGGAGAGATGGAGATGGGAAGGTCATAGAGATAGGGGAGATCATAGAGATGGGGGAAGGTCATAGAGATGTTGGATCTGGAGAGATGGAGATAGGAAGGTCATAGAGATAGGGGAGATCATAGAGATGGAGGATCTGGAGAGATGGAGATGGGAAGGTCATAGAGATGGAGGATCTGGAGAGATGGAGATGGGAAGGTCATAGAGATAGGGGAGATCATAGAGATGGGGGAAGGTCATAGAGATGTTGGATCTGGAGAGATGGAGATAGGAAGGTCATAGAGATAGGGAAGGTCATAGAGATGGGGGATCTGGAGAGATGGAGATGGGAAGGTCATAGAGATGGAGGATCTGGAGAGATGGAAATGGGAAGGTCATAGAGATGGAGGATCTGGAGAGATGGAGATGGGAAGGTCATAGAGATGGAGGATCTGGAGAGATGGAGATGGGAAGGTCATAGAGATGGAGGATCTGGAGAGATGGAAATGGGAAGGTCATAGAGATGGAGGATCTGGAGAGATGGAGATGGGAAGGTCATAGAGATGGAGGATCTGGAGAGATGGAGATGGGAAGGTCATAGAGATAGGGGAGATCATAGAGATGGAGGATCTGGAGAGATGGAGATGGGAAGGTCATAGAGATGGAGGATCTGGAGAGATGGAAATGGGAAGGTCATAGAGATGGAGGATCTGGAGAGATGGAGATGGGAAGGTCATAGAGATGGAGGATCTGGAGAGATGGAGATGGGAAGGTCATAGAGATGGAGGATCTGGAGAGATGGAAATGGGAAGGTCATAGAGATGGAGGATCTGGAGAGATGGAGATGGGAAGGTCATAGAGATGGAGGATCTGGAGAGATGGAGATGGGAAGGTCATAGAGATAGGGGAGATCATAGAGATGGGGGAAGGTCATGGAGATGTTGGATCTGGAGAGATGGAGATAGGAAGGTCATAGAGATAGGGGAGATCATAGAGATGGAGGATCTGGAGAGATGGAGATGGGAAGGTCATAGAGATGGAGGATCTGGAGAGATGGAGATGGGAAGGTCATAGAGATAGGGGAGATCATAGAGATGGGGGAAGGTCATAGAGATGTTGGATCTGGAGAGATGGAGATAGGAAGGTCATAGAGATAGGGAAGGTCATAGAGATGGGGGATCTGGAGAGATGGAGATGGGAAGGTCATAGAGATGGAGGATCTGGAGAGATGGAAATGGGAAGGTCATAGAGATGGAGGATCTGGAGAGATGGAGATGGGAAGGTCATAGAGATGGAGGATCTGGAGAGATGGAGATGGGAAGGTCATAGAGATGGAGGATCTGGAGAGATGGAAATGGGAAGGTCATAGAGATGGAGGATCTGGAGAGATGGAGATGGGAAGGTCATAGAGATGGAGGATCTGGAGAGATGGAGATGGGAAGGTCATAGAGATAGGGGAGATCATAGAGATGGGGGAAGGTCATAGAGATGTTGGATCTGGAGAGATGGAGATAGGAAGGTCATAGAGATAGGGGAGATCATAGAGATGGAGGATCTGGAGAGATGGAGATGGGAAGGTCATAGAGATGGAGGATCTGGAGAGATGGAGATGGGAAGGTCATAGAGATAGGGGAGATCATAGAGATGGGGGAAGGTCATAGAGATGTTGGATCTGGAGAGATGGAGATAGGAAGGTCATAGAGATGGGGGATCTGGAGAGATGGAGATGGGAAGGTCATAGAGATGGGGGATCTGGAGAGATGGAGATGGGAAGGTCATAGAGATGGAGGATCTGGAGAGATGGAGATGGGAAGGTCATAGAGATGGAGGATCTGGAGAGATGGAGATGGGAAGGTCATAGAGATGGAGGATCTGGAGAGATGGAGATGGGAAGGTCATAGAGATGGTGGATCCGGAGAGATGGAGTTGGGAAGGTCATAGAGATGGTGGATCCGGAGAGATGGAGTTGGGAAGGTCATAGAGATGGTGGATCCGGAGAGATGGAGTTGGGAAGGTCATAGAGATGGAGGATCTGGAGAGATGGAGATGGGAAGGTCATAGAGATGGAGGATCTGGAGAGATGGAGATGGGAAGGTCATAGAGATGGTGGATCCGGAGAGATGGAGTTGGGAAGGTCATAGAGATGGTGGATTTGGAAAGATAAGGATGGGGGAGGTCACTAAGATTGGAGATGAAAAGAGAATTGGAGGTGGGGGGGGGGGTAGCAAAGATAATTGAAGTGGAGAAACAGAGGTGAAGACATTGTGGGTTTGATGTTTCGTGATTTGCTATGTGGAGAAGATGGAAGTCACTCAGATTTTGTGTTCAGAGAGTTGGAACCCCGGAAGAGTAAGTCTATGAAATGTGGGCGGAGCTCTTCTTCGCTCTTCTGGGTATAATTTGTGGTTGGTTGGAAATTTGCAGGATTCAGGTGGATGCAGATTGTAGCTGTTTGTTGTGTCTCTCCTGTAGATCACCCAGAGCTGTGCCTCCTTCTATTCTTCTGGGTCTGATTGTACAGACATTGCATTGTGTGTGACCCTTCTGGGTCTGATTGTACAGACATTGCATTGTGTGTGACCCTTCTGGGTCTGATTGTACAGACATTGCATTGTGTGTGACCCTTCTGGGTCTGATTGTACAGACATTGCATTGTGTGTGACCCTTCTGGGTCTGATTGTACAGACATTGCATTGTGTGTGACCCTTCCGGGTCTGATTGTACAGACATTGCATTGTGTGTGACCCTTCTGGATCTGATTGTACAGACATTGCATTGTGTGTGACCCTTCCGGGTCTGATTGTACAGACATTGCATTGTGTGTGACCCTTCTGGATCTGATTGTACAGACATTGCATTGTGTGTGACCCTTCCGGGTCTGATTGTACAGACATTGCATTGTGTGTGACCCTTCTGGATCTGATTGTACAGACATTGCATTGTGTGTGACCCTTCTGGGTCTGATTGTACAGACATTGCATTGTGTGTGACCCTTCTGGATCTGATTGTACAGACACTGCATTGTGTGTGACCCTTCTGGATCTGATTGTACAGACATTGCATTGTGTGTGACCCTTCCGGGTCTGATTGTACAGACATTGCATTGTGTGTGACCCTTCTGGATCTGATTGTACAGACATTGCATTGTGTGTGACCCTTCTGGATCTGATTGTACAGACATTGCATTGTGTGTGACCCTTCTGGGTCTGATTGTACAGACATTGCATTGTGTGTGACTCTTCTGGATCTGATTGTACAGACATTGCATTGTGTGTGACCCTTCTGGATCTGATTGTACAGACATTGCATTGTGTGTGACCCTTCTGGATCTGATTGTACAGACATTGCATTGTGTGTGACCCTTCTGGATCTGATTGTACAGACATTGCATTGTGTGTGACCCTTCTGGGTCTGATTGTACAGACATTGCATTGTGTGTGACCCTTCTGGTCTGATTGTTCACAGATGTTTTATCCCTCCAAACGTGATACAAGTACAGAAAATAACTGCTGATGCCCTCCCCCCTCTACCTCTGGATTCCTAAGCACATGGTGAAAGCCAAAGAACACAGAACCCCCCAGCCTGGCACAACTGTATTTTTTGAACAAATATAATAAAAACATTGAATGGAACATTTAGCAGAAGGAAGCGGATACCAGAAGTTCATTGTTGGAGCGTACAGAGACTTCCAGTAATAAACACACCTGCTCAGTGCGCTGCAGATATTCTTCTGTGGTTTGCTGGCATAGCTGGTGTGTATTCCCACTTTCCTCCTGACTATCCCGCTTTCCTTCTGACTATCCCGCTTTCCTCCTGGTTATCCCGCTTTCCTCCTGGTTATCCCGCTTTCCTTCTGACTATCCCGCTTTCCTCCTGGTTATCCCGCTTTCCTCCTGGTTATCCCGCTTTCCTCCTGGTTATCCCGCTTTCCTCCTGGTTATTCCGCTTTCCTTCTGACTATCCCGCTTTCCTCCTGGTTATCCCGCTTTCCTCCTGGTTATCCCATTTTCCTCCTGGTTATCCCGCTTTCCTCCTGGTTATCCCGCTTTCCTCCTGGCTATCCTGCTTACCTCCTGGTTATCCCGCTTTCCTCCTGGTTATCCCGCTTTCCTCCTGGTTATCCCGCTTTCCTCCTGGTTATCCCGCTTTCCTTCTGACTATCCCGCTTTCCTCCTGGTTATCCCGCTTTCCTCCTGGTTATCCCGCTTTCCTCCTGGTTATCCCGCTTTCCTCCTGGTTATCCCGCTTTCCTCCTGGTTATCCCGCTTTCCTTCTGACTATCCCGCTTTCCTCCTGGTTATCCCGCTTTCCTCCTGGTTATCCCGCTTTCCTCCTGGTTATCCCGCTTTCCTTCTGACTATCCCGCTTTCCTCCTGGTTATCCCGCTTTCCTCCTGGCTATCCTGCTTACCTCCTGGTTATCCCGCTTTCCTCCTGGTTATCCCGCTTTCCTCCTGGTTATCCCGCTTTCCTCCTGGTTATCCCGCTTTCCTCCTGGTTATCCCGCTTTCCTCCTGGTTATCCCGCTTACCTCCTGGTTATCCCGCTTTCCTCCTGGTTATCCCATTTTCCTCCTGGTTATCCCGCTTTCCTCCTGGTTATCCCGCTTTCCTTCTGGTTATCCTACTTACCTCCTGGTTATCCCGCTTTCCTCCTGGTTATCCCGCTTTCCTCCTGGTTATCCCGCTTTCCTCCTGGTTATCCCATTTTCTCCTGGTTATCCCGCTTTCCTCCTGGTTATCTCGCTTTCCTCCTGGTTATCCCGCTTTCCTCCTGGTTATCCCGCTTTCCTCCTGGTTATCCCGCTTTCCTCCTGGTTATCCCGCTTTCCTCCTGGCTATCCCGCTTTCCTCCTGGCTATCCCGCTTTCCTCCTGATTATCCCATTTTCCTACTGATTATCCCGTTTTCCTCCTGGCTATCCCGTTTTCCTCCTGGCTATCCCGTTTTCCTCCTGGCTATCCCGTTTTCCTCCTGGCTATCCCGCTTTCCTCCTGGTTATCCCGCTTTCCTCCTGGTTATCCCGCTTTCCTCCTGGTTATCCCGCTTTCCTCCTGGTTATCCCGCTTTCCTCCTGGTTATCCCGCTTTCCTCCTGGCTATCCCGCTTTCCTCCTGGCTATCCTGCTTTCCTCCTGATTATCCCATTTTCCTACTGATTATCCCGTTTTCCTCCTGGCTATCCCGTTTTCCTCCTGGCTATCCCGTTTTCCTCCTGGTTATCCCGTTTTCCTCCTGGCTATCCCGTTTTCCTCCTGGCTATCCCGTTTTCCTCCTGGCTATCCCGTTTTCCTCCTGGTTATCCCGCTTTCCTCCTGGTTATCCCTGGTTTGTTGGTTCTGTAGTGGTCTAGTGGTCCCTGGCTGACTTTCCAATGGGTTTTCTGGACTGACTTGCTTTGTTTTCTCCTTCAGGACTTTCTGCCATGGAGTAGTTGGGAAAACCTTGTGTTGCCTCCACAGTCTTTGCTGATCACAGTGTGAATTCTGTCTTCATTAGATCTAGAGGAGACAAGAGTGGGGGGGGGGGGGGTAGTGGACACCTACACATGTTCTGAGTCCTCTCTGGATTAGATGAAGAGGGAGTTTTCTAAAGGACTAGTGAACACCTACCACAGGCTCTAGAACCTCACCTGAGCCTTATCTGGAGTAGAAGGGGAGGGGAGTTTTCTAAAGGACTAGTGAACACCTACCACAGGCTCTAGAACCTCACCTGAGCCTTATCTGGAGTAGGAGGGGAGATTTGAAGGACTGGTGGGCACCTACCACAGGCTCTAGAACCTCACCTGAGCCTTATCTGGAGTAGAAGGGGAGGGGAGTTTTCTAAAGGACTAGTGAACACCTACCACAGGCTCTAGAACCTCACCTGAGCCTTATCTGGAGTAGAAGGGGAGGGGAGTTTTCTAAAGGACTAGTGAACACCTACCACAGGCTCTAGAACCTCACCTGAGCCTTATCTGGAGTAGAAGGGGAGGGGAGTTTTCTAAAGGACTAGTGAACACCTACCACAGGCTCTAGAACCTCACCTGAGCCTTATCTGGAGTAGAAGGGGAGGGGAGTTTTCTAAAGGACTAGTGAACACCTACCACAGGCTCTAGAACCTCACCTGAGCCTTATCTGGAGTAGAAGGGGAGGGGAGTTTTCTAAAGGACTAGTGAACACCTACCACAGGCTCTAGAACCTCACCTGAGCCTTATCTGGAGTAGGAGGGGAGATTTGAAGGACTGGTGGGCACCTACCACAGGCTCTAGAACCTCACCTGAGCCTTATCTGGAGTAGAAGGGGAGGGGAGTTTTCTAAAGGACTAGTGAACACCTACCACAGGCTCTAGAACCTCACCTGAGCCTTATCTGGAGTAGAAGGGGAGGGGAGTTTTCTAAAGGACTAGTGAACACCTACCACAGGCTCTAGAACCTCACCTGAGCCTTATCTGGAGTAGAAGGGGAGGGGAGTTTTCTAAAGGACTAGTGAACACCTACCACAGGCTCTAGAACCTCACCTGAGCCTTATCTGGAGTAGAAGGGGAGGGGAGTTTTCTAAAGGACTAGTGAACACCTACCACAGGCTCTAGAACCTCACCTGAGCCTTATCTGGAGTAGGAGGGGAGATTTGAAGGACTGGTGGGCACCTACCACAGGCTCTAGAACCTCACCTGAGCCTTATCTGGAGTAGAAGGGGAGGGGAGTTTTGAAGGACTGGTGGGCACCTAACACAGGCTCTAGAACCTCACCTGAGCCTTATCTGGAGTAGAAGGGGAGGGGAGTTTTGAAGGACTGGTGGGCACCTAACACAGGCTCTAGAACCTCACCTGAGCCTTATCTGGAGCAGAAGGGGAGGGAAGTTTTGAAGGACTGGTGGGCACCTAACACAGGCTCTAGAACCTCACCTGAGCCTTATCTGGAGTAGAAGGGGAGGGGAGTTTTGAAGGACTGGTGGGCACCTAACACAGGCTCTAGAGCAGGGATAGGCAACCTCGGCACTCCAGCTGTGGTGAAACCACGAATCCCATCATGCCTCTGCCTCCAGGAGTCATGCCTGGGATTGTCAGTTTCTTGCAATGTCTCATGGGACTTGTAGTTTCAAAACAGCTGGAGGGCCGAGGTTGCCTCCCCCTGCTCTAGAGCTGCATGTGAACCTAATCTGGAGTAGACAAGCAGGGGGTTCTCAGATCTAGTGGACACTGAACACAAGTTCCAGAGCCTCATCTGAGTCTTATCTGGAGTAGACAGGGAAGGGGGTTCTTCGAGGGACTAGTGGACACCGAGGACAAGCTCCAGGCCTTATCTAAGTCTTATCTGGAGTAGACAGGGAAGGGGGTTCTTCGAGGGACCAGTGGACACCTAGAACAAGCTCCAGGCCTTATCTAAGTCTTATCTGGAGTAGACAGGGAAGGGGGTTCTTGAAGGACTAGTGGACACCTAGGACAAACTCCAGGCCTTATCTAAGTCTTATCTGGAGTAGACAGGGAAGGGGGTTCTTCAAGGGACTAGTGGACACCTAGGACAAGCTCCAGGCCTTATCTGGAGTAGACAGGGAAGGGGATTCTTCGAGGGACTAGTGGACACCTAGGACAAGCTTCAAGCCTTATCTAAGTCTTATCTGGAGTAGACAGGGAAGGGGGTTCTTGAAGGACTAGTGGACACCTAGGACAAGCTCCAGGCCTTATCTAAGTCTTATCTGGAGTAGACAGGGAAGGGGGTTCTTGAAGGACTAGTGGACACCTAGGACAAGCTCCAGGCCTTATCTAAGTCTTATCTGGAGTAGACAGGGAAGGGGGTTCTTCGAGGGACTAGTGGACACCTAGGACAAGCTCCAGGCCTTATCTAAGTCTTATCTGGGGTAGACAGGGAAGGGGGTTCTTCGAGGGACTAGTGGACACCTAGGACAAGCTTCAGGCCTTATCTAAGTCTTATCTGGAGTAGACAGGGAAGGGGGTTCTTGAAGGACTAGTGGACACCTAGGACAAGCTCCAGGCCTTATCTAAGTCTTATCTGGAGTAGACAGGGAAGGGGGTTCTTGAAGGACTAGTGGACACCTAGGACAAGCTCCAGGCCTCATCTGAGTCTTATCTGGAGTAGACAGGGAAGGGGGTTCTTCGAGGGACTAGTGGACACCGAGGACAAGCTCCAGGCCTTATCTAAGTCTTATCTGGAGTAGACAGGGAAGGGGGTTCTTCGAGGGACCAGTGGACACCTAGAACAAGCTCCAGGCCTTATCTAAGTCTTATCTGGAGTAGCCAGGGAAGGGGGTTCTTGAAGGACTAGTGGACACCTAGGACAAGCTCCAGGCCTTATCTAAGTCTTATCTGGAGTAGACAGGGAAGGGGTTCTTCGAGGGACTAGTGGACACCTAGGACAAGCTCCAGGCCTTATCTAAGTCTTATCTGGAGTAGACAGGGAAGGGGGTTCTTCGAAGGACTAGTGGACACCTAGGACAAGCTCTAGGCCTTATCTAAGTCTTATCTGGGGTAGACAGGGAAGGGGGTTCTTCGAGGGACTAGTGGACACCTAGGACAAGCTCCAGGCCTTATCTAAGTCTTATCTGGAGTAGACAGGGAAGGGGGTTCTTGAAGGACTAGTGGACACCTAGGACAAACTCCAGGCCTTATCTAAGTCTTATCTGGAGTAGACAGGGAAGGGGGTTCTTCAAGGGACTAGTGGACACCTAGGACAAGCTCCAGGCCTTATCTGGAGTAGACAGGGAAGGGGGTTCTTCGAGGGACTAGTGGACACCTAGGACAAGCTTCAGGCCTTATCTAAGTCTTATCTGGAGTAGACAGGGAAGGGGGTTCTTGAAGGACTAGTGGACACCTAGGACAAGCTCCAGGCCTTATCTAAGTCTTATCTGGAGTAGACAGGGAAGGGGGTTCTTCGAGGGACTAGTGGACACCTAGGACAAGCTCCAGGCCTTATCTAAGTCTTATCTGGAGTAGACAGGGAAGGGGGTTCTTGAAGGACTAGTGGACACCTAGGACAAGCTCCAGGCCTTATCTAAGTCTTATCTGGAGTAGACAGGGAAGGGGGTTCTTCGAGGGACTAGTGGACACCTAGGACATGCTCCAGGCCTTATCTAAGTCTTATCTGGAGTAGACAGGGAAGGGGGTTCTTCGAGGGACTAGTGGACACCTTGGACAAGCTCCAGGCCTTATCTAAGTCTTGTCTGGAGTAGACAGGGAAGGGGGTTCTTCGAGGGACTAGTGGACACCTAGGACAAGCTCCAGGTCTTATCTAAGTCTTATCTGGAGTAGACAGGGAAGGGGGTTCTTCAAGGGACTAGTGGACACCTAGGACAAGCTTCAGGCCTTATCTAAGTCTTATCTGGAGTAGACAGGGAGGGGGTTCTTCGAGGGACTAGTGGACACCTAGGACAAGCTCCAGGCCTTATCTAAGTCTTATCTGGAGTAGACAGGGAAGGGGGTTCTTCGAGGGACTAGTGGACACCTAGGACAAGCTCCAGGCCTTATCTAAGTCTTATTTGGAGTAGACAGGGAAGGGGGTTCTTCGAGGGACTAGTGGACACCTAGGACAAGCTCCAGGCCTCATCTAAGTCTTATCTGGTGTAGACAGGGAAGGGGTTCTTTGAAGGACTAGTGGACACCTAGGACAAGCTCCAGGCCTTATCTAAGTCTTATCTGGAGTAGACAGGGAAGGGGTTCTTCGAGGGACTAGTGGACACCTAGGACAAGCTCCAGGCCTTATCTAAGTCTTATCTGGAGTAGACAGGGAAGGGGGTTCTTCGAGGGACTAGTGGACACCTAGGACAAGCTCCAGGCCTTATCTAAGTCTTATCTGGAGTAGACAGGGAAGGGGGTTCTTCGAGGGACTAGTGGACACCTAGGACAAGCTCCAGGCCTCATCTAAGTCTTATCTGGTGTAGACAGGGAAGGGGTTCTTTGAAGGACTAGTGGACACCTAGGACAAGCTCCAGGCCTTATCTAAGTCTTATCTGGAATAGACAGGGAAGGGGGTTCTTCGAAGGACTAGTGGACACCTAGGACAAGCTCCAGGCCTTATCTAAGTCTTATCTGGAGTAGACTGGGAAGGGGTTCTTCGAGGGACTAGTGGACACCTAGGACAAGCTCCAGGCCTTATCTAAGTCTTATCTGGAGTAGACAGGGAAGGGGTTCTTCGAGGGACTAGTGGACACCTAGGACAAGCTCCAGGCCTTATCTAAGTCTTATCTGGAGTAGACAGGGAAGGGGTTCTTCGAGGGACTAGTGGACACCTAGGACAAGCTTCAGGCCTTATCTAAGTCTTGTCTGGAGTAGACAGGGAAGGGGGTTCTTCGAGGGACTAGTGGACACCTAGGACAAGCTTCAGGCCTTATCTAAGTCTTGTCTGGAGTAGACAGGGAAGGGGGTTCTTCAAGGGACTAGTGGACACCTAGGACAATCTTCAGGCCAATGTGTCTTCCAGTGTCTTTCATGTTTCTCATTCTCACGTTTTTTCAGAGAAGTAAAAACATCGGTCAACAAAAAACGTTCCACCAAGGTGCCGAGCGCAGCCCGCAGGTAACGGCGCAGTTTATTTAGGGACAGAGACTAAATAAACTCCCCGTATTCCGGACTAACAGTCCTAATATCTCCTAACGTCTCAATTCACCCCGAAACTGATAATCTTGTGTCCCCAACGCTTCTCTAACATGGAAATCCCATCACTTTCTACACACTAATCCCACTGTATGGATTCTACAGGTGAGATCCATAGAACCCCGTCTGCCGGCTCCACATTCCAGGGATGCTCCCGTTATGGAGGACTCTGTCCCTGAAATGAGGGGCGGCTTTTCTAGGGGTTGTGTCAGGCAAAGTTTATGGTGATGAGTCCAGTGCCGGCAGTGAATGGGGAGCAGACGGGCCGTCTGTGGCCTCTGTGGGCTCTTCTGTCCATCTCGGCTTCTGTACCCTGATAAATCCTCACCAATACCCCCCATACAGTCCATCATGGGACCAATTTATTAGGATGATTGTCTTTTGGATTGGGCGGAGGCAGGGAGAAGATGCTTTTTATGACACTGTTCCACCCTCTTGTCTGGATTTTGGCTCCTTGCATTTCCTCCCCCCTTCTTCTGTTACATTATATTATATCGGCATCATGTTACCTGTCAGCGAAGTTTGGCTGTGTGCAGAGCAGAGCAGCCATTTCTCCTTGTGCTCAGAATCACAGATTTCATCTTAATGTAATAATGCTTCTTAAGCTAAAATTCACTCACCTCCCATTCATCCCATTCATTCAAATCAAGAGACATCATCACCAGACTGTTAGGTTCATCTCGGCATCACAGCAAAACACACTCTGCCGACGCCCTCAAAGGCTCTTTTTATTAAACTCCTAGCAGGAAGTGATGTCATAACATGTGACCTCCTCTGTAGGAAGTGAGGACACAGCATGTGACCTCCATGGGAGTGGTCATCACAGAATGTGACCTCCTCCATAGGAAGTGAGGACACAGCATCTGACCTCCATGGGAGTGGTCATCACAGAATGTGACCTCCTCCATAGGAAGTGAGGACACAGCATGTGACCTCCATGGGAGTGGTCATCACAGAATGTGACCTCCTCCATAGGAAGTGAGGACACAGCATCTGACCTCCATGGGAGTGGTCATCACAGGATCTCCTCTTTACACAGGAAATGTCCATATAAGGATATCCCTTCCAACAGGGTTATTTAAATACATACAATACATGAATACACTGATGGCTAAAGTCTTGTGGGCGTGTCCGGGCAGGGAAAGCGTGTATGGTTCTTAACATGGACGCTTTCCCTGACTCTGAAAACGCTCGCAAGCTCTCATATTACCGCTGATAGGAATCCTTATTCTACGCTATTCCATAGAATAACGCATATTCAGATTATACTATTATGGCTTGTGGGAGGCTATCTGCAGGCGCGCGCTACGAATCCCGACCAATGCTGATTAACACACCGCCGAGACCAGAGCGCTGCCTATAACCAATGATGTCGTTGCAGAGTGAGCATACCCCCTCCTCAACGATCGTCCGTGCTAATGCACAGAGGGCCCCTTGTTGGTGGACATATCCCCTCCTCAACGATCGTCCGTGCTAATGCACAGAGGGCCCCTCGTCGGCGGACATATCCCCTCCTCAACGATCGTCCGTGCTAATGCACAGAGGGCCCCCGTCGGTGGACATATCCGCACGCTGCAAACATCACACTCCAACCTCAAGACGTTTTCCCCTACCAGACGGGATTCAAACAGCCTCAGACTGCCCCAGTCAGCTCTTTAGAGCGGGTTGCGGAAGTACTAACACTGGGTGACACTATGACAATACATATTAAATACATCTTCATAAAGTTTTCCACAACATACCCGAGGCTAGAGCATCTCTACTCACATTCTATTGGTTGGTGTCTCCCAGTGATTGGCTCCTAGCACTTCGCTGCACCCCCCACCACCAAATTACTCCCAAAGCTTCTACCACATTGTTGTATGGCTAGTGGTAGATTGGTCAGGAAAGGAGCCCAGTCTTTGGCAGGGAAGAGATGACTAGGAAGACATGGATTTTACAGACACTGCTGAGTAAAACTCATAACTGCTCTTCTCATAGAAACTTTAAGAAAATGAATTTTGAAAACTTTGCCGACATAACCCCAAAACCTGTCTGGCAGGGAAGTCCATTATCTAAAATGCTCCTATCTCTGGATATTATACCATCATCTCCTATTATCTGGAACTCTCCTATTATGTGGTGATCTCTCCTCTGTACGGTGAAGATGTTCTCTGAAGGACTAGTGGACACTTAGCACAAGTTCCAGATCTTCATCTGATTTTATCTAGAGAAGACAGGTAGGGGGTTCTCTGAAGGACTAGTGGGCACAAAGCACAAGCTCCAGAACCTCATCTGAGTCTTTTCTGGAGAATAATAAAAGGGGTTCTCCAAAGAACTGGTGCACACCTTAGACAAGCTCTAGAGCCTCATCTGAGTCTTTTCTGGAGAATAATAAAAGGTGTTCTCCAAAGAACTGGTGCACACCTTAGACAAGCTCTAGAGCCTCATCTGAGTCTTTTCTGGAGAATAATAAAAGGTGTTCTCCAAAGAACTGGTGCACACCTTAGACAAGCTCTAGAGCCTAATCTGAGTCTTTTCTGGAGAATAATAAAAGGGGTTCTCCAAAGAACTGGTGCACACCTTAGACAAGCTCTAGAGCAGGGATATGCAATTAGCGGACCTCCAGCTGTTGCAGAACTACAAGTCCCATGAGGCATAGCAAGACTCTGACAGCCACAAGCATGACACCCAGAGGCAGAGGCATGATGAGACTTGTAGTTTTGCAACAGCTGGAGGTCCGCTAATTGCATATCCCTGCTCTAGAGCCTCATCTGAGTCTGATCTTGAATAGAAGGGAAGGGATTCTCTGCAGGACTAGGGGACATATAACACAAGCCCCAGACCCTCATCTGAATCCTATCTGGAGTAGATGAAGACTGGGTTCTCTGAAGAACTAGTGGATACCTAGCACAAGCTCTAGACCCTCATCTCAGTCCTATCTGGAGTAGAAGGGAAGGAGGTTCTGTAAAGGACTAGTGGACCGGACATACAGTATAGCACAAGATCCAGAACCTCATCTGAGTCTTTCTTAGAGTAGTGGGGGGAGTTCTTCAAACAACTGGTAGCACCTAGCACAAGGTCTAGAGCCTCATCTGTTTCTGATTTAGCATAGATAGAAAGGGGGTTCTCTGAAAGACTAGTGGACACCTAGGACAAGCTCCAGGCCTTATCTAAGTATTATCTGGAGTAGACAGGGAAGGGGTTCTTTGAAGGACTAGTGGACACCTAGGACAAGCTCCAGGCCTTATCTGGAGTAGACAGGGAAGGGGTTCTTTGAAGGACTAGTGGACCTAGGACAAGCTCCAGGCCGTATCTAAGTATTATCTGGAGTAGACAGGGAAGGGGGTTCTTCGAGGGACTAGTGGACACCTAGGACAAGCTCCAGGCCTCATCTAAGTCTTATCTGGAGTAGACAGGGAAGGGGTTCTTCGAGGGACTAGTGGACACCTAGGACAAGCTCCAGGCCTTATCTAAGTATTATCTGGAGTAGACAGGGAAGGGGGTTCTTCGAGGGACTAGTGGACACCTAGGACAAGCTCCAGGCCTTATCTAAGTCTTATCTGGAGTAGACAGGGAAGGGGTTCTTCGAGGGACTAGTGGACACCTAGGACAAGCTCCAGGCCTTATCTAAGTATTATCTGGAGTAGACAGGGAAGGGGGTTCTTCGAGGGACTAGTGGACACCTAGGACAAGCTCCAGGCTTTATCTAAGTCTTATCTGGAGTAGACAGGGAAGGGGGTTCTTCGAGGGACTAGTGGACACCTAGAACAAGCTTCAGGCCTTATCTAAGTCTTATCTGGAGTAGACAGGGAAGGGGGTTCTTCGAGGAACTAGTGGTCACCTAGGACAAGCTCCAGGCCTTATCTAAGTCTTATCTGGAGTAGACAGGGAAGGGGGTTCTTCGAGGGACTAGTGGACACCTAGGACAAGCTTCAGGCCTTATCTAAGTCTTGTCTGGAGTAGACAGGGAAGGGGTTCTTCGAGGGACTAGTGGACACCTAGGACAAGCTTCAGGCCTTATCTAAGTCTTGTCTGGAGTAGACAGGGAAGGGGTTCTTCGAGGGACTAGTGGACACCTAGGACAATCTTCAGGCCAATGTGTCTTCCAGTGTCTTTCATGTTTCTCATTCTCACGTTTTTTCAGAGAAGTAAAAACATCGGCCAGCAAAAAACGTTCCACCAAGGTGCCGAGCGCAGCCCGCAGGTAACGGCGCAGTTTATTTAGGGACAGAGACTAAATAAACTCCCCGTATTCCGGACTAACAGTCCTAATATCTCCTAACGTCTCAATTCACCCCGAAACTGATAATCTTGTGTCCCCAACGCTTCTCTAACATGGAAATCCCATCACTTTCTACACACTAATCCCACTGTATGGATTCTACAGGTGAGATCCATAGAACCCCGTCTGCCGGCTCCACATTCCAGGGATGCTCCCGTTATGGAGGACTCTGTCCCTGAAATGAGGGGCGGCTTTCATAGGGGTTGTGTCAGGCAAAGTTTATGGTGATGAGTCCAGTGCCGGCAGTGAATGGGGAGCCTCTGTGGGCTCTTCTCAGCATTTATACCCCGGGAAATACTCACTGATACCCCCCATAATGTCCATCATGGCGCCAGTATGATTGTCTTTTGGATTGGGTGGAGGTTGGGCACCCCCATAGCTTCAGCCACATTGTATTATTAGGGGCAAAAATGAGCCCAGTGATTAAAGACATGGATTGTATAGACACTGCTGAGTATCCGACACGTGACTGGACTTCCCATAGAAACACTTCATACACTTTGCCTGCACGACCCCCAGACCTGGCCGACAGTGCGGTCCGGTGTCTAAAATGCTCCTATCTCTGGATATGGTCTCTCTATCGGGATCTCTGTACATTATATGGGGATCTCTGGATAATATACTTTGTACCTCCCGGCTGTTCCTGAGTTCCCATGGAGAGTTTGTTTTGTAGATGTGAGCAGATCGAGGCTCATATGTTCTGTATTATTCCATGCTGAGACGGATACTTTCAGCTAATATTTCCTGAGCAAGGAATGAAATGTATTTATTTATTACATTGTGATGAGCAGAGAACGCTCAGTATATTCAGGAGATCAGTCTACTGTGACATTGTGTGTCCAGAGAGTGACCACCCACCTGTGACATTGTGTGTCCAGAGAGTGACCACCCACCTGTGACATTGTGTGTCCAGAGAGTGACCACCCACCTGTGACATTGTGTGTCCAGAGAGTGACATTGTGTGTCCAGAGAGTGACCACCCACCTGTGACATTGTGTGTCCAGAGAGTGACCACCCACCTGTGACATTGTGTGTCCAGAGAGTGACCACCCACCTGTGACATTGTGTGTCCAGAGAGTGACCACCCACCTGTGACATTGTGTGTCCAGAGAGTGACCACCCACCTGTGACATTGTGTGTCCAGAGAGTGACCACCCACCTGTGACATTGTGTGTCCAGAGAGTGACCACCCACCTGTGACATTGTGTGTCCAGAGAGTGACCACCCACCTGTGACATTGTGTGTCCAGAGAGTGACATTGTGTGTCCAGAGAGTGACCACCCACCTGTGACATTGTGTGTCCAGAGAGTGACCACCCACCTGTGACATTGTGTGTCCAGAGAGTGACCACCCACCTGTGACATTGTGTGTCCAGAGAGTGACCACCCACCTGTGACATTGTGTGTCCAGAGAGTGACATTGTGTGTCCAGAGAGTGACCACCCACCTGTGACATTGTGTGTCCAGAGAGTGACCACCCACCTGTGACATTGTGTGTCCAGGGAGTGACCACCTACCTGTGACATTGTGTGTCCAGGGAGTGACCACCCACCTGTGACATTGTGTGTCCAGGGAGTGACCACCCACCTGTGACATTGTGTGTCCAGAGAGTGACCACCCACCTGTGACATTGTGTGTCCAGAGAGTGACCACCCACCTGTGACATTGTGTGTCCAGAGAGTGACCACCCACCTGTGACATTGTGTGTCCAGAGAGTGACCACCCACCTGTGACATTGTGTGTCCAGAGAGTGACCACCCACCTGTGACATTGTGTGTCCAGAGAGTGACCACCCACCTGTGACATTGTGTGTCCAGAGAGTGACCACCTACCTGTGACATTGTGTGTCCAGGGAGTGACCACCCACCTGTGACATTGTGTGTCCAAAGAGTGACCACCCACCTGTGACATTGTGTGTCCAGAGAGTGACCACCCACCTGTGACATTGTGTGTCCAGAGAGTGACCACCTACCTGTGACATTGTGTGTCCAGAGAGTGACCAGTCATGCTCGGGAGCTACCTACCAATTAAAGAGAAATATTGAATTGTGCTCCAGAGGTGGAAATACATTGATTAGGAGACATAACAAAGACTGAACGTGATATAGAAGAGATTTCTTTCTTGGCACAAATCCTGGAATGTGAATGGAATATCTGCAACATCCGGAGCAAATCACCATCCAGCCAAAATCCTCCACATAGGGAAATGATTCTCCATCACTATGGAAGAGCCTTTCTGTCTGGACCTCCATGGTGGTCAGCTAACCTTATCATCCACATCTTCCCATACCGGTCCCATTCCCACCAGAAATACCATCACAGCTCACCCATCATCCACATCTTCCCATACCGGTCCCATTCCCACCAGAAATACCATCACAGCTCACCCATCATCCACATCTTCCCATACCGGTCCCATTCCCACCAGTAATACCATCACAGCTCACCCATCATCCACATCTTCCCATACCGGTCCTATTCCCACCAGTAATACCATCGCAACTCACCCATCATCCACATCTTCCCATACCGGTCCCATTCCCACCAGAAATACCATCACAGCTCACCCATCATCCACATCTTCCCATACCGGTCCCATTCCCACCAGAAATACCATCACAGCTCACCCATCATCCACATCTTCCCATACCGGTCCTATTCCCACCAGTAATACCATCACAGCTCACCCATCATCCACATCTTCCTATACCGGTCCCATTCCCACCAGTAATACCATCACAGCTCACCCATCATCCACATCTTCCCATACCGGTCCCATTCCCACCAGTAATACCATCACAGCTCACCCATCATCCACATCTTCCTATACCGGTCCCATTCCCACCAGTAATACCATCACAGCTCACCCATCATCCACATCTTCCTATACCGGTCCCATTCCCACCAGTAATACCATCACAGCTCACCCATCATCCACATCTTCCTATACCGGTCCCATTCCCACCAGTAATACCATCACAGCTCACCCATCATCCACATCTTCCCATACCGGTCCCATTCCCACCAGAAATACCATCACAGCTCACCCATCATCCATATCTTCCCATACCGGTCCCATTCCCACCAGTAATACCATCACAGCTCACCCATCATCCACATCTTCCCATACCGGTCCCATTCCCACCAGAAATACCATCACAGCTCACCCATCATCCATATCTTCCCATACCGGTCCCATTCCCACCAGTAATACCATCACACCTCACCCATCATCCACATCTTCCCATACCGGTCCCATTCCCACCAGAAATACCATCACAGCTCACCCATCATCCACATCTTCCCATACCGGTCCCATTCCCACCAGTAATACCATCACAGCTCACCCATCATCCACATCTTCCTATACCGGTCCCATTCCCACCAGTAATACCATCACAGCTCACCCATCATCCACATCTTCCTATACCGGTCCCATTCCCACCAGTAATACCATCACAGCTCACCCATCATCCACATCTTCCCATACCGGTCCCATTCCCACCAGAAATACCATCACAGCTCACCCATCATCCACATCTTCCCATACCGGTCCCATTCCCACCAGTAATACCATCGCAACTCACCCATCATCCACATCTTCCCATACCGGTCCCATTCCCACCAGTAATACCATCACAGCTCACCCATCATCCACATCTTCCCATACCGGTCCCATTCCCACCAGTAATACCATCACACCTCACCCATCATCCACATCTTCCCATACCGGTCCCATTCCCACCAGTAATACCATCACACCTCACCCATCATCCACATCTTCCCATACCGGTCCCATTCCCACCAGTAATACCATCACACCTCACCCATCATCCACATCTTCCCATACCGGTCCCATTCCCACCAGAAATACCATCACAGCTCACCCATCATCCACATCTTCCCATACCGGTCCCATTCTCACCAGAAATACCATCACAGCTCACCCATCATCCACATCTTCCCATACCGGTCCCATTCCCACCAGTAATACCATCACACCTCACCCATCATCCACATCTTCCCATACCGGTCCCATTCCCACCAGAAATACCATCACAGCTCACCCATCATCCACATCTTCCTATACCGGTCCCATTCCCACCAGTAATACCATCGCAACTCACCCATCATCCACATCTTCCCATACCGGTCCCATTCCCACCAGTAATACCATCACAGCTCACCCATCATCCACATCTTCCCATACCGGTCCCATTCCCACCAGAAATACCATCACAGCTCACCCATCATCCACATCTTCCCATACCGGTCCCATTCCCACCAGTAATACCATCACAGCTCACCCATCATCCACATCTCCCCATACCGGTCCCATTCCCACCAGAAATACCATCACAGCTCACCCATCATCCACATCTTCCCATACCGGTCCCATTCCCACCAGTAATACCATCACACCTCACCCATCATCCACATCTTCCCATACCGGTCCCATTCCCACCAGAAATACCATCACAGCTCACCCATCATCCACATCTTCCCATACCGGTCCCATTCCCACCAGTAATACCATCACAGCTCACCCATCATCCACATCTTCCCATACCGGTCCCATTCCCACCAGTAATACCATCACAGCTCACCCATCATCCACATCTTCCCATACCGGTCCCATTCCCACCAGTAATACCATCACACCTCACCCATCATCCACATCTTCCCATACCGGTCCCATTCCCACCAGTAATACCATCACAGCTCACCCATCATCCACATCTTCCTATACCGATCCCATTCCCACCAGTAATACCCGCACAGCTCACCCATCATCCACATCTTCCCATACCGGTCCCATTCCCACCAGTAATACTATCACAGCTCACCCATCATCCACATCTTCCCATACCGGTCCCATTCCCACCAGTAATACCATCACAGCTCACCCATCATCCACATCTTCCTATACCGGTCCCATTCCCACCAGTAATACCATCACAGCTCACCCATCATCCACATCTTCCTATACCGGTCCCATTCCCACCAGAAATACCATCACAGCTCACCCATCATCCACATCTTCCCATACCGGTCCCATTCCCACCAGTAATACTATCACAGCTCACCCATCATCCACATCTTCCCATACCGGTCCCATTCCCTCCAGTAATACCATCACAGCTCACCCATCATCCACATCTTCCCATACCGGTCCCATTCCCACCAGTAATACCATCACAGCTCACCCATCATCCACATCTTCCCATACCGGTCCCATTCCCACCAGAAATACCATCACAGCTCACCCATCATCCATATCTTCCCATACCGGTCCCATTCCCACCAGAAATACCATCACAGCTCACCCATCATCCACATCTTCCCATACCGGTCCCATTCCCACCAGTAATACCATCACAGCTCACCCATCATCCACATCTTCCTATACCGGTCCCATTCCCACCAGTAATACCATCACAGCTCACCCATCATCCACATCTTCCTATACCGGTCCCATTTCCACCAGTAATACCATCACAGCTCACCCATCATCCACATCTTCCTATACCGGTCCCATTCCCACCAGTAATACCATCACAGCTCACCCATCATCCACATCTTCCCATACCGGTCCCATTCCCACCAGAAATACCATCACAGCTCACCCATCATCCACATCTTCCCATACCGGTCCCATTCCCACCAGTAATACCATCGCAACTCACCCATCATCCACATCTTCCCATACCGGTCCCATTCCCACCAGTAATACCATCACAGCTCACCCATCATCCACATCTTCCCATACCGGTCCCATTCCCACCAGAAATACCATCACAGCTCACCCATCATCCACATCTTCCCATACCGGTCCCATTCCCACCAGTAATACCATCACAGCTCACCCATCATCCACATCTTCCCATACCGGTCCCATTCCCACCAGAAATACCATCACAGCTCACCCATCATCCACATCTTCCCATACCGGTCCCATTCCCACCAGTAATACCATCACAGCTCACCCATCATCCATATCTTCCCATACCGGTCCCATTCCCACCAGAAATACCATCACAGCTCACCCATCATCCACATCTTCCCATACCGGTCCCATTCCCACCAGAAATACCATCACAGCTCACCCATCATCCTCATCTTCCTATACCGGTCCCATTCCCACCAGTAATACCATCACAGCTCACCCATCATCCACATCTTCCTATACCGGTCCCATTCCCACCAGTAATACCATCACAGCTCACCCATCATCCACATCTTCCCATACCGGTCCCATTCCCACCAGAAATACCATCACAGCTAACCCATCATCCACATCTTCCCATACCGGTCCCATTCCCACCAGTAATACCATCGCAACTCACCCATCATCCACATCTTCCCATACCGGTCCCATTCCCACCAGTAATACCATCACAGCTCACCCATCATCCACATCTCCCCATACCGGTCCCATTCCCACCAGAAATACCATCACAGCTCACCCATCATCCACATCTTCCCATACCGGTCCCATTCCCACCAGTAATACCATCACACCTCACCCATCATCCACATCTTCCCATACCGGTCCCATTCCCACCAGAAATACCATCACAGCTCACCCATCATCCACATCTTCCCATACCGGTCCCATTCCCACCAGTAATACCATCACAGCTCACCCATCATCCACATCTTCCTATACCGATCCCATTCCCACCAGTAATACCCGCACAGCTCACCCATCATCCACATCTTCCCATACCGGTCCCATTCCCACCAGTAATACTATCACAGCTCACCCATCATCCACATCTTCCCATACCGGTCCCATTCCCACCAGTAATACCATCACAGCTCACCCATCATCCACATCTTCCTATACCGGTCCCATTCCCACCAGTAATACCATCACAGCTCACCCATCATCCACATCTTCCTATACCGGTCCCATTCCCACCAGAAATACCATCACAGCTCACCCATCATCCACATCTTCCCATACCGGTCCCATTCCCACCAGAAATACCATCACAGCTCACCCATCATCCACATCTTCCCATACCGGTCCCATTCCCACCAGTAATACCATCGCAACTCACCCATCGTCCACATCTTCCCATACCGGTCCCATTCCCACCAGTAATACCATCACAGCTCACCCATCATCCACATCTTCCCATACCGGTCCCATTCCCACCAGAAATACCATCAGAGCTCACCCATCATCCACATCTTCCCATACCGGTCCCATTCCCACCAGAAATACCATCACAGCTCACCCATCATCCACATCTTCCTATACCGGTCCCATTCCCACCAGTAATACCATCACAGCTCACCCATCATCCACATCTTCCCATACCGGTCCTATTCCCACCAGTAACACCATCACAGCTCACCCATCATCCACATCTTCCCATACCGGTCCCATTCCCACCAGAAATACCATCACAGCTATTCTTGTCATCCACATCTTCCCATACCGGTCCCATTCCCACCAGAAATACCATCACAGCTCACCCATCATCCACATCTTCCCATACCGGTCCCATTCCCACCAGAAATACCATCACAGCTCATCCATCATCCACATCTTCCCATACCGGTCCTATTCCCACCAGTAATACCATCACAGCTCACCCATCATCCACATCTTCCCATACCGGTCCCATTCCCACCAGTAATACCATCACAGCTCACCCATCATCCACATCTTCCTATACCGGTCCCATTCCCACCAGTAATACCATCACAGCTCACCCATCATCCACATCTTCCTATACCGGTCCCATTCCCACCAGAAATACCATCACAGCTCACCCATCATCCACATCTTCCCATACCGGTCCCATTCCCACCAGTAATACCATCACAGCTCACCCATCATCCACATCTTCCTATACTGGTCCCATTCACACCAGTAATACCATCACAACTCACCCATCATCCACATCTTCCCATACCGGTCCCATTCCCACCAGTAATACCATCACAGCTCACCCATCATCCACATCTTCCTATACCGGTCCCATTCCCACCAGTAATACCATCACAGCTCACCCATCATCCACATCTTCCCATACCGGTCCCATTCCCACCAGTAACACCATCACAGCTCACCCATCATCCACATCTTCCCATACCGGTCCCATTCCCACCAGTAATACCATCACAGCTCACCCATCATCCACATCTTCCCATACCGGTCCCATTCCCACCAGTAATACCATCACAGCTCACCCATCATCCACATCTTCCTATACCGGTCCCATTCCCACCAGTAATACCATCACAGCTCACCCATCATCCACATCTTCCCATACCGGTCCCATTCCCACCAGTAACACCATCACAGCTCACCCATCATCCACATCTTCCCATACCGGTCCCATTCCCACCAGTAACACCATCACAGCTCACCCATCATCCACATCTTCCCATACCGGTCCTATTCCCACCAGTAATACCATCACAGCTCACCCATCATCCACATCTTCCTATACCGGTCCCATTCTCACCAGTAATACCATCACAGCTCACCCATCATCCACATCTTCCTATACCGGTCCCATTCCCACCAGTAATACCATCACAGCTCACCCATCATCCATATCTTCCCATACCGGTCCCATTCCCACCAGTAATACCATCACAGCTCACCCATCATCCACATCTTCCCATACCGGTCCCATTCCCACCAGAAATACCATCACAGCTCACCCATCATCCACATCTTCCCATACCGGTCCCATTCCCACCAGTAATACCATCACAGCTCACCCATCATCCACATCTTCCCATACCGGTCCCATTCCCACCAGTAATACCATCACAGCTCACCCATCATCCACATCTTCCTATACCGGTCCCATTCCCACCAGTAATACCATCACAGCTCACCCATCATCCACATCTTCCTATACCGGTCCCATTCCCACCAGTAATACCATCACAGCTCACCCATCATCCACATCTTCCCATACCGGTCCCATTCCCACCAGAAATACCATCACAGCTAACCCATCATCCACATCTTCCCATACCGGTCCCATTCCCACCAGTAATACCATCGCAACTCACCCATCATCCACATCTTCCCATACCGGTCCCATTCCCACCAGTAATACCATCACAGCTCACCCATCATCCACATCTCCCCATACCGGTCCCATTCCCACCAGAAATACCATCACAGCTCACCCATCATCCACATCTTCCCATACCGGTCCCATTCCCACCAGTAATACCATCACACCTCACCCATCATCCACATCTTCCCATACCGGTCCCATTCCCACCAGAAATACCATCACAGCTCACCCATCATCCACATCTTCCCATACCGGTCCCATTCCCACCAGTAATACCATCACAGCTCACCCATCATCCACATCTTCCTATACCGATCCCATTCCCACCAGTAATACCCGCACAGCTCACCCATCATCCACATCTTCCCATACCGGTCCCATTCCCACCAGTAATACTATCACAGCTCACCCATCATCCACATCTTCCCATACCGGTCCCATTCCCACCAGTAATACCATCACAGCTCACCCATCATCCACATCTTCCTATACCGGTCCCATTCCCACCAGTAATACCATCACAGCTCACCCATCATCCACATCTTCCTATACCGGTCCCATTCCCACCAGAAATACCATCACAGCTCACCCATCATCCACATCTTCCCATACCGGTCCCATTCCCACCAGAAATACCATCACAGCTCACCCATCATCCACATCTTCCCATACCGGTCCCATTCCCACCAGTAATACCATCGCAACTCACCCATCGTCCACATCTTCCCATACCGGTCCCATTCCCACCAGTAATACCATCACAGCTCACCCATCATCCACATCTTCCCATACCGGTCCCATTCCCACCAGAAATACCATCAGAGCTCACCCATCATCCACATCTTCCCATACCGGTCCCATTCCCACCAGAAATACCATCACAGCTCACCCATCATCCACATCTTCCTATACCGGTCCCATTCCCACCAGTAATACCATCACAGCTCACCCATCATCCACATCTTCCCATACCGGTCCTATTCCCACCAGTAACACCATCACAGCTCACCCATCATCCACATCTTCCCATACCGGTCCCATTCCCACCAGAAATACCATCACAGCTATTCTTGTCATCCACATCTTCCCATACCGGTCCCATTCCCACCAGAAATACCATCACAGCTCACCCATCATCCACATCTTCCCATACCGGTCCCATTCCCACCAGAAATACCATCACAGCTCATCCATCATCCACATCTTCCCATACCGGTCCTATTCCCACCAGTAATACCATCACAGCTCACCCATCATCCACATCTTCCCATACCGGTCCCATTCCCACCAGTAATACCATCACAGCTCACCCATCATCCACATCTTCCTATACCGGTCCCATTCCCACCAGTAATACCATCACAGCTCACCCATCATCCACATCTTCCTATACCGGTCCCATTCCCACCAGAAATACCATCACAGCTCACCCATCATCCACATCTTCCCATACCGGTCCCATTCCCACCAGTAATACCATCACAGCTCACCCATCATCCACATCTTCCTATACTGGTCCCATTCACACCAGTAATACCATCACAACTCACCCATCATCCACATCTTCCCATACCGGTCCCATTCCCACCAGTAATACCATCACAGCTCACCCATCATCCACATCTTCCTATACCGGTCCCATTCCCACCAGTAATACCATCACAGCTCACCCATCATCCACATCTTCCCATACCGGTCCCATTCCCACCAGTAACACCATCACAGCTCACCCATCATCCACATCTTCCCATACCGGTCCCATTCCCACCAGTAATACCATCACAGCTCACCCATCATCCACATCTTCCCATACCGGTCCCATTCCCACCAGTAATACCATCACAGCTCACCCATCATCCACATCTTCCTATACCGGTCCCATTCCCACCAGTAATACCATCACAGCTCACCCATCATCCACATCTTCCCATACCGGTCCCATTCCCACCAGTAACACCATCACAGCTCACCCATCATCCACATCTTCCCATACCGGTCCCATTCCCACCAGTAACACCATCACAGCTCACCCATCATCCACATCTTCCCATACCGGTCCCATTCCCACCAGTAATACCATCACAGCTCACCCATCATCCACATCTTCCTATACCGGTCCCATTCTCACCAGTAATACCATCACAGCTCACCCATCATCCACATCTTCCTATACCGGTCCCATTCCCACCAGTAATACCATCACAGCTCACCCATCATCCATATCTTCCCATACCGGTCCCATTCCCACCAGTAATACCATCACAGCTCACCCATCATCCACATCTTCCCATACCGGTCCCATTCCCACCAGAAATACCATCACAGCTCACCCATCATCCACATCTTCCCATACCGGTCCCATTCCCACCAGTAATACCATCACAGCTCACCCATCATCCACATCTTCCCATACCGGTCCCATTCCCACCAGTAATACCATCACAGCTCACCCATCATCCACATCTTCCCATACCGGTCCCATTTCCACCAGTAATACCATCACAGCTCACCCATCATCCACATCTTCCCATACCGGTCCCATTCCCACCAGTAACACCATCACAGCTCACCCATCATCCACATCTTCCCATACCGGTCCCATTCCCACCAGTAACACCATCACAGCTCACCCATCATCCACATCTTCCCATACCGGTCCCATTCCCACCAGAAATACCATCACAGCTCACCCATCATCCACATCTTCCCATACCGGTCCCATTCCCACCAGTAATACCATCACAGGTCACCCATCATCCACATCTTCCCATACCGGTCCCATTCCCACCAGTAATACCATCGCAGCTCACCCATCATCCACATCTTCCCATACCGGTCCCATTCCCACCAGTAATAACATCGCAGCTCACCCATCATCCACATCTTCCCATACCGGTCCCATTCCCATCAGTAATACCATCACAGCTCACCCATCATCCACATCTTCCCATACCGGTCCCATTCCCACCAGTAATACCATCACAGCTCACCCATCATCCACATCTTCCCATACCGGTCCCATTCCCACCAGTAATACCATCACAGCTCGCCCATCATCCACATCTTCCCATACCGGTCCCATTCCCACCAGTAATACCATCACAGCTCACCCATCATCCACATCTTCCCATACCGGTCCCATTCCCACCAGTAATACCATCGCAACTCACCCATCATCCACATCTTCCCATACCGGTCCCATTCCCACCAGTAATACCATCACAGCTCACCCATCATCCACATCTTCCCATACCGGTCCCATTCCCACCAGTAATACCATCACAGCTCACCCATCATCCACATCTTCCCATACCGGTCCCATTCCCACCAGTAATACCATCACAGCTCACCCATCATCCACATCTTCCTATACCGGTCCCATTACCACCAGTAATACCATCACAGCTCACCCATCATCCACATCTTCCCATACCGATCCCATTCCCACCAGTAATACCATCACAGCTCACCCATCATCCACATCTTCCCATACCGGTCCCATTCCCACCAGTAATACCATCACAGCTCACCCATCATCCATATCTTCCCATACCGGTCCCATTCCCACCAGTAATACCATCACAGCTCACCCATCATCCACATCTTCCCATACCGGTCCCATTCCCTCCAGTAATACCATCACAGCTCACCCATCATCCACATCTTCCTATACGGGTCCCATTCCCACCAGTAACACCATCTCAGCTCACCCATAATTCACATCTTCCCATACCGGTCCCATTCCCACCAGTAATACCATCACAGCTCACCCATCATCCACATCTTCCCATACCGGTCCCATTCCCACCAGTAATACCATCACAGCTCACCCATCATCCACATCTTCCCATACCGGTCCCATTCCCACCAGTAATACCATCGCAACTCACCCATCATCCACATCTTCCCATACCGGTCCTATTCCCACCAGTAATACCATCACAGCTCACCCATCATCCACATCTTCCCATACCGGTCCCATTCCCACCAGTAATACCATTGCAACTCACCCATCATCCACATCTTCCCATACCGGTCCTATTCCCACCAGTAATACCATCGCAACTCACCCATCATCCACATCTTCCCATACCGGTCCCATTCCCTCCAGTAATACCATCACAGCTCACCCATCATCCACATCTTCCTATACGGGTCCCATTCCCACCAGTAATACCATCACAGCTCACCCATCATCCACATCTTCCCATACCGATCCCATTCCCACCAGTAATACCATCACAGCTCACCCATCATCCACATCTTCCCATACCAAACCCATTCCCACCAGTAATACCATCGCAACTCACCCATCATCCACATCTTCCCATACCGGTCCCATTCCCACCAGTAATACCATCACAACTCACCCATCATCCACATCTTCCCATACCGGTCCCATTCCCACCAGTAATACTATCACATCTCACCCATCATCCACATCTTCTTATACCGGTCCCATTCCCACCAGTAACACCATCACAGCTCACCCATCATCCACATCTTCCCATACCGGTCCCATTTCCACCAGTAATACCATCACAGCTCGCCCATCATCCACATCTTTCCATACCGGTCCCATTCCCACCAGTAACACCATCTCAGCTCACCCATCATCCACATCTTCCTATACCGGTCCCATTCACACTAGTAATACTATCACAGCTCACCCACCATCCACATCTTCCTATACCGGTCCCATTCCCACCAGTAATACTAGCACAGCTCACCCATCATCCACATCTTCCCATACCGGTCCCATTCCCACCAGTAATACTAGCACAGCTCACCCATCATCCACATCTTCCCATACCGGTCCCATTCCCACCAGTAATACCATCACAGCTCACCCATCATCCACATCTTCCCATACCGGTCCCATTCCCACCAGTAATACTATCACAGCTCACCCATCATCCACATCTTCCTATACCGGTCCCATTCCCACCAGTAATACCATCACAGCTCACCCATCATCCACATCTTCCCATACCGGTCCCATTCCCACCAGTAATACCATCACAGCTCACCCATCATCCACATCTTCCCATACCGGTCCCATTCACACTAGTAATACTATCACAGCTCACCCACCATCCACATCTTCCTATACCGGTCCCATTCTCACCAGTAATACCATCACAGCTCACCCATCATCCACATCTTCCCATACCGGTCCCATTCCCACCAGTAATACCATCACAGCTCACCCATCATCCACATCTTCCCATACCGATCCCATTCCCACCAGTAATACCATCACAGCTCACCCATCATCCACATCTTCCCATACCGGTCCCATTCCCACCAGTAACACCATCTCAGCTCACCCATCATCCACATCTTCCCATACCGGTCCCATTCCCACCAGTAATACTATCACAGCTCACCCATCATCCACATCTTCCCATACCGGTCCCATTCCCACCAGTAATACTATCACAGCTCACCCATCATCCACATCTTCCCATACCGGTCCCATTCCCACCAGTAATACTATCACAGCTCACCCATCATCCACATCTTCCCATACCGGTCCCATTCCCACCAGTAATACCATCACAGCTCACCCATCATCCACATCTTCCTATACCGGTCCCATTCCCACCAGTAATACTATCACAGCTCACCCATCATCCACATCTTCCCATACCGGTCCCATTCCCACCAGTAACACCATCACAGCTCACCCATCATCCACATCTTCCCATACCGGTCCCATTCTCACCAGTAATACCATCACAGCTCACCCATCATCCACATCTTCCTATACCGGTCCCATTCCCACCAGTAATACCATCACAGCTCACCCATCATCCACATCTTCCCATACCGGTCCCATTTCCACCAGTAATACTATCACAGCTCACCCATCATGCACATCTTCCCATACCGGTCCCATTCCCACCAGTAATACCATCACAGCTCACCCATCATCCACATCTTCCCATACCGGTCCCATTCCCACCAGTAATACCATCACAGCTCACCCATCATCCACATCTTCCCATACCGGTCCCATTCCCACCAGTAATACCATCACAGCTCACCCATCATCCACATCTTCCCATACCGGTCCCATTCCCACCAGTAACACCATCACAGCTCACCCATCATCCACATCTTCCCATACCGGTCCCATTCCCACCAGTAACACCATCACAGCTCACCCATCATCCACATCTTCCCATACCGGTCCCATTCCCACCAGAAATACCATCACAGCTCACCCATCATCCACATCTTCCCATACCGGTCCCATTCCCACCAGTAATACCATCACAGCTCACCCATCATCCACATCTTCCCATACCGGTCCCATTCCCACCAGTAATACCATCACAGCTCACCCATCATCCACATCTTCCCATACCGGTCCCATTCCCACCAGTAATAACATCGCAGCTCACCCATCATCCACATCTTCCCATACCGGTCCCATTCCCATCAGTAATACCATCACAGCTCACCCATCATCCACATCTTCCCATACCGGTCCCATTCCCACCAGTAATACCATCACAGCTCACCCATCATCCACATCTTCCCATACCGGTCCCATTTCCACCAGTAATACTATCACAGCTCACCCATCATGCACATCTTCCCATACCGGTCCCATTCCCACCAGTAATACCATCACAGCTCACCCATCATCCACATCTTCCCATACCGGTCCCATTCCCACCAGTAATACCATCACAGCTCACCCATCATCCACATCTTCCCATACCGGTCCCATTCCCACCAGTAATACCATCACAGCTCACCCATCATCCACATCTTCCCATACCGGTCCCATTCCCACCAGTAACACCATCACAGCTCACCCATCATCCACATCTTCCCATACCGGTCCCATTCCCACCAGTAACACCATCACAGCTCACCCATCATCCACATCTTCCCATACCGGTCCCATTCCCACCAGAAATACCATCACAGCTCACCCATCATCCACATCTTCCCATACCGGTCCCATTCCCACCAGTAATACCATCACAGCTCACCCATCATCCACATCTTCCCATACCGGTCCCATTCCCACCAGTAATACCATCACAGCTCACCCATCATCCACATCTTCCCATACCGGTCCCATTCCCACCAGTAATAACATCGCAGCTCACCCATCATCCACATCTTCCCATACCGGTCCCATTCCCATCAGTAATACCATCACAGCTCACCCATCATCCACATCTTCCCATACCGGTCCCATTCCCACCAGTAATACCATCACAGCTCACCCATCATCCACATCTTCCCATACCGGTCCCATTCCCACCAGTAATACCATCACAGCTCGCCCATCATCCACATCTTCCCATACCGGTCCCATTCCCACCAGTAATACCATCGCAGCTCACCCATCATCCACATCTTCCCATACCGGTCCCATTCCCACCAGTAATACCATCGCAACTCACCCATCATCCACATCTTCCCATACCGGTCCCATTCCCACCAGTAATACCATCACAGCTCACCCATCATCCACATCTTCCCATACCGGTCCCATTCCCACCAGTAATACCATCACAGCTCACCCATCATCCACATCTTCCCATACCGGTCCCATTCCCACCAGTAATACCATCGCAACTCACCCATCATCCACATCTTCCCATACCGGTCCTATTCCCACCAGTAATACCATCACAGCTCACCCATCATCCACATCTTCCCATACCGGTCCCATTTCCACCAGTAATACCATTGCAACTCACCCATCATCCACATCTTCCCATACCGGTCCTATTCCCACCAGTAATACCATCGCAACTCACCCATCATCCACATCTTCCCATACCGGTCCCATTCCCTCCAGTAATACCATCACAGCTCACCCATCATCCACATCTTCCTATACGGGTCCCATTCCCACCAGTAATACCATCACAGCCCACCCATCATCCACATCTTCCCATACCGATCCCATTCCCACCAGAAATACCATCACAGCTCACCCATCATCCACATCTTCCCATACCGGTCCTATTCCCACCAGTAATACCATCGCAACTCACCCATCATCCACATCTTCCCATACCGGTCCCATTCCCACCAGTAATACCATCACAGCTCACCCATCATCCACATCTTCCCATACCGGTCCCATTCCCACCAGAAATACCATCACAGCTCACCCATCATCCACATCTTCCCATACCGGTCCCATTCCCACCAGTAATACCATCACAGCTCACCCATCATCCACATCTTCCCATACCGGTCCCATTCCCACCAGAAATACCATCACAGCTCACCCATCATCCACATCTTCCCATACCGGTCCCATTCCCACCAGTAATACCATCACAGCTCACCCATCATCCATATCTTCCCATACCGGTCCCATTCCCACCAGAAATACCATCACAGCTCACCCATCATCCACATCTTCCCATACCGGTCCCATTCCCACCAGAAATACCATCACAGCTCACCCATCATCCACATCTTCCTATACCGGTCCCATTCCCACCAGTAATACCATCACAGCTCACCCATCATCCACATCTTCCTATACCGGTCCCATTCCCACCAGTAATACCATCACAGCTCACCCATCATCCACATCTTCCCATACCGGTCCCATTCCCACCAGAAATACCATCACAGCTCACCCATCATCCACATCTTCCCATACCGGTCCCATTCCCACCAGTAATACCATCGCAACTCACCCATCATCCACATCTTCCCATACCGGTCCCATTCCCACCAGTAATACCATCACAGCTCACCCATCATCCACATCTTCCCATACCGGTCCCATTCCCACCAGAAATACCATCACAGCTCACCCATCATCCACATCTTCCCATACCGGTCCCATTCCCACCAGTAATGCCATCCCAGCTCACCCATCATCCACATCTTCCCATACCGGTCCCATTCCCACCAGAAATACCATCACAGCTCACCCATCATCCACATCTTCCCATACCGGTCCCATTCCCACCAGTAATACCATCGCAACTCACCCATCGTCCACATCTTCCCATACCGGTCCCATTCCCACCAGTAATACCATCACAGCTCACCCATCATCCACATCTTCCCATACCGGTCCCATTCCCACCAGAAATACCATCAGAGCTCACCCATCATCCACATCTTCCCATACCGGTCCCATTCCCACCAGAAATACCATCACAGCTCACCCATCATCCACATCTTCCTATACCGGTCCCATTCCCACCAGTAATACCATCACAGCTCACCCATCATCCACATCTTCCCATACCGGTCCCATTCCCACCAGTAACACCATCACAGCTCACCCATCATCCACATCTTCCCATACCGGTCCCATTCCCACCAGAAATACCATCACAGCTATTCTTGTCATCCACATCTTCCCATACCGGTCCCATTCCCACCAGAAATACCATCACAGCTCACCCATCATCCACATCTTCCCATACCGGTCCCATTCCCACCAGAAATACCATCACAGCTCACCCATCATCCACATCTTCCCATACCGGTCCTATTCCCACCAGTAATACCATCACAGCTCACCCATCATCCACATCTTCCCATACCGGTCCCATTCCCACCAGTAATACCATCACAGCTCACCCATCATCCACATCTTCCTATACCGGTCCCATTCCCACCAGTAATACCATCACAGCTCACCCATCATCCACATCTTCCTATACCGGTCCCATTCCCACCAGAAATACCATCACAGCTCACCCATCATCCACATCTTCCCATACCGGTCCCATTCCCACCAGTAATACCATCACAGCTCACCCATCATCCACATCTTCCTATACTGGTCCCATTCACACCAGTAATACCATCACAACTCACCCATCATCCACATCTTCCCATACCGGTCCCATTCCCACCAGTAATACCATCACAGCTCACCCATCATCCACATCTTCCTATACCGGTCCCATTCCCACCAGTAATACCATCACAGCTCACCCATCATCCACATCTTCCCATACCGGTCCCATTCCCACCAGTAACACCATCACAGCTCACCCATCATCCACATCTTCCCATACCGGTCCCATTCCCACCAGTAATACCATCACAGCTCACCCATCATCCACATCTTCCCATACCGGTCCCATTCCCACCAGTAATACCATCACAGCTCACCCATCATCCACATCTTCCTATACCGGTCCCATTCCCACCAGTAATACCATCACAGCTCACCCATCATCCACATCTTCCCATACCGGTCCCATTCCCACCAGTAACACCATCACAGCTCACCCATCATCCACATCTTCCCATACCGGTCCCATTCCCACCAGTAACACCATCACAGCTCACCCATCATCCACATCTTCCCATACCGGTCCCATTCCCACCAGTAATACCATCACAGCTCACCCATCATCCACATCTTCCTATACCGGTCCCATTCCCACCAGTAATACCATCACAGCTCACCCATCATCCACATCTTCCTATACCGGTCCCATTCCCACCAGTAATACCATCACAGCTCACCCATCATCCATATCTTCCCATACCGGTCCCATTCCCACCAGTAATACCATCACAGCTCACCCATCATCCACATCTTCCCATACCGGTCCCATTCCCACCAGTAATACCATCACAGCTCACCCATCATCCACATCTTCCCATACCGGTCCCATTCCCACCAGTAATACCATCACAGCTCACCCATCATCCACATCTTCCCATACCGGTCCCATTCCCACCAGTAATAACATCGCAGCTCACCCATCATCCACATCTTCCCATACCGGTCCCATTCCCATCAGTAATACCATCACAGCTCACCCATCATCCACATCTTCCCATACCGGTCCCATTCCCACCAGTAATACCATCACAGCTCACCCATCATCCACATCTTCCCATACCGGTCCCATTCCCACCAGTAATACCATCACAGCTCGCCCATCATCCACATCTTCCCATACCGGTCCCATTCCCACCAGTAATACCATCGCAGCTCACCCATCATCCACATCTTCCCATACCGGTCCCATTCCCACCAGTAATACCATCGCAACTCACCCATCATCCACATCTTCCCATACCGGTCCCATTCCCACCAGTAATACCATCACAGCTCACCCATCATCCACATCTTCCCATACCGGTCCCATTCCCACCAGTAATACCATCACAGCTCACCCATCATCCACATCTTCCCATACCGGTCCCATTCCCACCAGTAATACCATCGCAACTCACCCATCATCCACATCTTCCCATACCGGTCCTATTCCCACCAGTAATACCATCACAGCTCACCCATCATCCACATCTTCCCATACCGGTCCCATTTCCACCAGTAATACCATTGCAACTCACCCATCATCCACATCTTCCCATACCGGTCCTATTCCCACCAGTAATACCATCGCAACTCACCCATCATCCACATCTTCCCATACCGGTCCCATTCCCTCCAGTAATACCATCACAGCTCACCCATCATCCACATCTTCCTATACGGGTCCCATTCCCACCAGTAATACCATCACAGCCCACCCATCATCCACATCTTCCCATACCGATCCCATTCCCACCAGAAATACCATCACAGCTCACCCATCATCCACATCTTCCCATACCGGTCCTATTCCCACCAGTAATACCATCGCAACTCACCCATCATCCACATCTTCCCATACCGGTCCCATTCCCACCAGTAATACCATCACAGCTCACCCATCATCCACATCTTCCCATACCGGTCCCATTCCCACCAGAAATACCATCACAGCTCACCCATCATCCACATCTTCCCATACCGGTCCCATTCCCACCAGTAATACCATCACAGCTCACCCATCATCCACATCTTCCCATACCGGTCCCATTCCCACCAGAAATACCATCACAGCTCACCCATCATCCACATCTTCCCATACCGGTCCCATTCCCACCAGTAATACCATCACAGCTCACCCATCATCCATATCTTCCCATACCGGTCCCATTCCCACCAGAAATACCATCACAGCTCACCCATCATCCACATCTTCCCATACCGGTCCCATTCCCACCAGAAATACCATCACAGCTCACCCATCATCCACATCTTCCTATACCGGTCCCATTCCCACCAGTAATACCATCACAGCTCACCCATCATCCACATCTTCCTATACCGGTCCCATTCCCACCAGTAATACCATCACAGCTCACCCATCATCCACATCTTCCCATACCGGTCCCATTCCCACCAGAAATACCATCACAGCTCACCCATCATCCACATCTTCCCATACCGGTCCCATTCCCACCAGTAATACCATCGCAACTCACCCATCATCCACATCTTCCCATACCGGTCCCATTCCCACCAGTAATACCATCACAGCTCACCCATCATCCACATCTTCCCATACCGGTCCCATTCCCACCAGAAATACCATCACAGCTCACCCATCATCCACATCTTCCCATACCGGTCCCATTCCCACCAGTAATGCCATCCCAGCTCACCCATCATCCACATCTTCCCATACCGGTCCCATTCCCACCAGAAATACCATCACAGCTCACCCATCATCCACATCTTCCCATACCGGTCCCATTCCCACCAGTAATACCATCGCAACTCACCCATCGTCCACATCTTCCCATACCGGTCCCATTCCCACCAGTAATACCATCACAGCTCACCCATCATCCACATCTTCCCATACCGGTCCCATTCCCACCAGAAATACCATCAGAGCTCACCCATCATCCACATCTTCCCATACCGGTCCCATTCCCACCAGAAATACCATCACAGCTCACCCATCATCCACATCTTCCTATACCGGTCCCATTCCCACCAGTAATACCATCACAGCTCACCCATCATCCACATCTTCCCATACCGGTCCCATTCCCACCAGTAACACCATCACAGCTCACCCATCATCCACATCTTCCCATACCGGTCCCATTCCCACCAGAAATACCATCACAGCTATTCTTGTCATCCACATCTTCCCATACCGGTCCCATTCCCACCAGAAATACCATCACAGCTCACCCATCATCCACATCTTCCCATACCGGTCCCATTCCCACCAGAAATACCATCACAGCTCACCCATCATCCACATCTTCCCATACCGGTCCTATTCCCACCAGTAATACCATCACAGCTCACCCATCATCCACATCTTCCCATACCGGTCCCATTCCCACCAGTAATACCATCACAGCTCACCCATCATCCACATCTTCCTATACCGGTCCCATTCCCACCAGTAATACCATCACAGCTCACCCATCATCCACATCTTCCTATACCGGTCCCATTCCCACCAGAAATACCATCACAGCTCACCCATCATCCACATCTTCCCATACCGGTCCCATTCCCACCAGTAATACCATCACAGCTCACCCATCATCCACATCTTCCCATACCGGTCCCATTCCCACCAGTAATACCATCACAGCTCACCCATCATCCACATCTTCCCATACCGGTCCCATTCCCACCAGTAATACCATCGCAACTCACCCATCATCCACATCTTCCCATACCGGTCCTATTCCCACCAGTAATACCATCACAGCTCACCCATCATCCACATCTTCCCATACCGGTCCCATTTCCACCAGTAATACCATTGCAACTCACCCATCATCCACATCTTCCCATACCGGTCCTATTCCCACCAGTAATACCATCGCAACTCACCCATCATCCACATCTTCCCATACCGGTCCCATTCCCTCCAGTAATACCATCACAGCTCACCCATCATCCACATCTTCCTATACGGGTCCCATTCCCACCAGTAATACCATCACAGCCCACCCATCATCCACATCTTCCCATACCGATCCCATTCCCACCAGAAATACCATCACAGCTCACCCATCATCCACATCTTCCCATACCGGTCCTATTCCCACCAGTAATACCATCGCAACTCACCCATCATCCACATCTTCCCATACCGGTCCCATTCCCACCAGTAATACCATCACAGCTCACCCATCATCCACATCTTCCCATACCGGTCCCATTCCCACCAGAAATACCATCACAGCTCACCCATCATCCACATCTTCCCATACCGGTCCCATTCCCACCAGTAATACCATCACAGCTCACCCATCATCCACATCTTCCCATACCGGTCCCATTCCCACCAGAAATACCATCACAGCTCACCCATCATCCACATCTTCCCATACCGGTCCCATTCCCACCAGTAATACCATCACAGCTCACCCATCATCCATATCTTCCCATACCGGTCCCATTCCCACCAGAAATACCATCACAGCTCACCCATCATCCACATCTTCCCATACCGGTCCCATTCCCACCAGAAATACCATCACAGCTCACCCATCATCCACATCTTCCTATACCGGTCCCATTCCCACCAGTAATACCATCACAGCTCACCCATCATCCACATCTTCCTATACCGGTCCCATTCCCACCAGTAATACCATCACAGCTCACCCATCATCCACATCTTCCCATACCGGTCCCATTCCCACCAGAAATACCATCACAGCTCACCCATCATCCACATCTTCCCATACCGGTCCCATTCCCACCAGTAATACCATCGCAACTCACCCATCATCCACATCTTCCCATACCGGTCCCATTCCCACCAGTAATACCATCACAGCTCACCCATCATCCACATCTTCCCATACCGGTCCCATTCCCACCAGAAATACCATCACAGCTCACCCATCATCCACATCTTCCCATACCGGTCCCATTCCCACCAGTAATGCCATCCCAGCTCACCCATCATCCACATCTTCCCATACCGGTCCCATTCCCACCAGAAATACCATCACAGCTCACCCATCATCCACATCTTCCCATACCGGTCCCATTCCCACCAGTAATACCATCGCAACTCACCCATCGTCCACATCTTCCCATACCGGTCCCATTCCCACCAGTAATACCATCACAGCTCACCCATCATCCACATCTTCCCATACCGGTCCCATTCCCACCAGAAATACCATCAGAGCTCACCCATCATCCACATCTTCCCATACCGGTCCCATTCCCACCAGAAATACCATCACAGCTCACCCATCATCCACATCTTCCTATACCGGTCCCATTCCCACCAGTAATACCATCACAGCTCACCCATCATCCACATCTTCCCATACCGGTCCCATTCCCACCAGTAACACCATCACAGCTCACCCATCATCCACATCTTCCCATACCGGTCCCATTCCCACCAGAAATACCATCACAGCTATTCTTGTCATCCACATCTTCCCATACCGGTCCCATTCCCACCAGAAATACCATCACAGCTCACCCATCATCCACATCTTCCCATACCGGTCCCATTCCCACCAGAAATACCATCACAGCTCACCCATCATCCACATCTTCCCATACCGGTCCTATTCCCACCAGTAATACCATCACAGCTCACCCATCATCCACATCTTCCCATACCGGTCCCATTCCCACCAGTAATACCATCACAGCTCACCCATCATCCACATCTTCCTATACCGGTCCCATTCCCACCAGTAATACCATCACAGCTCACCCATCATCCACATCTTCCTATACCGGTCCCATTCCCACCAGAAATACCATCACAGCTCACCCATCATCCACATCTTCCCATACCGGTCCCATTCCCACCAGTAATACCATCACAGCTCACCCATCATCCACATCTTCCTATACTGGTCCCATTCACACCAGTAATACCATCACAACTCACCCATCATCCACATCTTCCCATACCGGTCCCATTCCCACCAGTAATACCATCACAGCTCACCCATCATCCACATCTTCCTATACCGGTCCCATTCCCACCAGTAATACCATCACAGCTCACCCATCATCCACATCTTCCCATACCGGTCCCATTCCCACCAGTAACACCATCACAGCTCACCCATCATCCACATCTTCCCATACCGGTCCCATTCCCACCAGTAATACCATCACAGCTCACCCATCATCCACATCTTCCCATACCGGTCCCATTCCCACCAGTAATACCATCACAGCTCACCCATCATCCACATCTTCCTATACCGGTCCCATTCCCACCAGTAATACCATCACAGCTCACCCATCATCCACATCTTCCCATACCGGTCCCATTCCCACCAGTAACACCATCACAGCTCACCCATCATCCACATCTTCCCATACCGGTCCCATTCCCACCAGTAACACCATCACAGCTCACCCATCATCCACATCTTCCCATACCGGTCCCATTCCCACCAGTAATACCATCACAGCTCACCCATCATCCACATCTTCCTATACCGGTCCCATTCCCACCAGTAATACCATCACAGCTCACCCATCATCCACATCTTCCTATACCGGTCCCATTCCCACCAGTAATACCATCACAGCTCACCCATCATCCATATCTTCCCATACCGGTCCCATTCCCACCAGTAATACCATCACAGCTCACCCATCATCCACATCTTCCCATACCGGTCCCATTCCCACCAGTAATACCATCACAGCTCACCCATCATCCACATCTTCCCATACCGGTCCCATTCCCACCAGTAATACCATCACAGCTCACCCATCATCCACATCTTCCCATACCGGTCCCATTCCCACCAGTAATAACATCGCAGCTCACCCATCATCCACATCTTCCCATACCGGTCCCATTCCCATCAGTAATACCATCACAGCTCACCCATCATCCACATCTTCCCATACCGGTCCCATTCCCACCAGTAATACCATCACAGCTCACCCATCATCCACATCTTCCCATACCGGTCCCATTCCCACCAGTAATACCATCACAGCTCGCCCATCATCCACATCTTCCCATACCGGTCCCATTCCCACCAGTAATACCATCGCAGCTCACCCATCATCCACATCTTCCCATACCGGTCCCATTCCCACCAGTAATACCATCGCAACTCACCCATCATCCACATCTTCCCATACCGGTCCCATTCCCACCAGTAATACCATCACAGCTCACCCATCATCCACATCTTCCCATACCGGTCCCATTCCCACCAGTAATACCATCACAGCTCACCCATCATCCACATCTTCCCATACCGGTCCCATTCCCACCAGTAATACCATCGCAACTCACCCATCATCCACATCTTCCCATACCGGTCCTATTCCCACCAGTAATACCATCACAGCTCACCCATCATCCACATCTTCCCATACCGGTCCCATTTCCACCAGTAATACCATTGCAACTCACCCATCATCCACATCTTCCCATACCGGTCCTATTCCCACCAGTAATACCATCGCAACTCACCCATCATCCACATCTTCCCATACCGGTCCCATTCCCTCCAGTAATACCATCACAGCTCACCCATCATCCACATCTTCCTATACGGGTCCCATTCCCACCAGTAATACCATCACAGCCCACCCATCATCCACATCTTCCCATACCGATCCCATTCCCACCAGAAATACCATCACAGCTCACCCATCATCCACATCTTCCCATACCGGTCCTATTCCCACCAGTAATACCATCGCAACTCACCCATCATCCACATCTTCCCATACCGGTCCCATTCCCACCAGTAATACCATCACAGCTCACCCATCATCCACATCTTCCCATACCGGTCCCATTCCCACCAGAAATACCATCACAGCTCACCCATCATCCACATCTTCCCATACCGGTCCCATTCCCACCAGTAATACCATCACAGCTCACCCATCATCCACATCTTCCCATACCGGTCCCATTCCCACCAGAAATACCATCACAGCTCACCCATCATCCACATCTTCCCATACCGGTCCCATTCCCACCAGTAATACCATCACAGCTCACCCATCATCCATATCTTCCCATACCGGTCCCATTCCCACCAGAAATACCATCACAGCTCACCCATCATCCACATCTTCCCATACCGGTCCCATTCCCACCAGAAATACCATCACAGCTCACCCATCATCCACATCTTCCTATACCGGTCCCATTCCCACCAGTAATACCATCACAGCTCACCCATCATCCACATCTTCCTATACCGGTCCCATTCCCACCAGTAATACCATCACAGCTCACCCATCATCCACATCTTCCCATACCGGTCCCATTCCCACCAGAAATACCATCACAGCTCACCCATCATCCACATCTTCCCATACCGGTCCCATTCCCACCAGTAATACCATCGCAACTCACCCATCATCCACATCTTCCCATACCGGTCCCATTCCCACCAGTAATACCATCACAGCTCACCCATCATCCACATCTTCCCATACCGGTCCCATTCCCACCAGAAATACCATCACAGCTCACCCATCATCCACATCTTCCCATACCGGTCCCATTCCCACCAGTAATGCCATCCCAGCTCACCCATCATCCACATCTTCCCATACCGGTCCCATTCCCACCAGAAATACCATCACAGCTCACCCATCATCCACATCTTCCCATACCGGTCCCATTCCCACCAGTAATACCATCGCAACTCACCCATCGTCCACATCTTCCCATACCGGTCCCATTCCCACCAGTAATACCATCACAGCTCACCCATCATCCACATCTTCCCATACCGGTCCCATTCCCACCAGAAATACCATCAGAGCTCACCCATCATCCACATCTTCCCATACCGGTCCCATTCCCACCAGAAATACCATCACAGCTCACCCATCATCCACATCTTCCTATACCGGTCCCATTCCCACCAGTAATACCATCACAGCTCACCCATCATCCACATCTTCCCATACCGGTCCCATTCCCACCAGTAACACCATCACAGCTCACCCATCATCCACATCTTCCCATACCGGTCCCATTCCCACCAGAAATACCATCACAGCTATTCTTGTCATCCACATCTTCCCATACCGGTCCCATTCCCACCAGAAATACCATCACAGCTCACCCATCATCCACATCTTCCCATACCGGTCCCATTCCCACCAGAAATACCATCACAGCTCACCCATCATCCACATCTTCCCATACCGGTCCTATTCCCACCAGTAATACCATCACAGCTCACCCATCATCCACATCTTCCCATACCGGTCCCATTCCCACCAGTAATACCATCACAGCTCACCCATCATCCACATCTTCCTATACCGGTCCCATTCCCACCAGTAATACCATCACAGCTCACCCATCATCCACATCTTCCTATACCGGTCCCATTCCCACCAGAAATACCATCACAGCTCACCCATCATCCACATCTTCCCATACCGGTCCCATTCCCACCAGTAATACCATCACAGCTCACCCATCATCCACATCTTCCTATACTGGTCCCATTCACACCAGTAATACCATCACAACTCACCCATCATCCACATCTTCCCATACCGGTCCCATTCCCACCAGTAATACCATCACAGCTCACCCATCATCCACATCTTCCTATACCGGTCCCATTCCCACCAGTAATACCATCACAGCTCACCCATCATCCACATCTTCCCATACCGGTCCCATTCCCACCAGTAACACCATCACAGCTCACCCATCATCCACATCTTCCCATACCGGTCCCATTCCCACCAGTAATACCATCACAGCTCACCCATCATCCACATCTTCCCATACCGGTCCCATTCCCACCAGTAATACCATCACAGCTCACCCATCATCCACATCTTCCTATACCGGTCCCATTCCCACCAGTAATACCATCACAGCTCACCCATCATCCACATCTTCCCATACCGGTCCCATTCCCACCAGTAACACCATCACAGCTCACCCATCATCCACATCTTCCCATACCGGTCCCATTCCCACCAGTAACACCATCACAGCTCACCCATCATCCACATCTTCCCATACCGGTCCCATTCCCACCAGTAATACCATCACAGCTCACCCATCATCCACATCTTCCTATACCGGTCCCATTCCCACCAGTAATACCATCACAGCTCACCCATCATCCACATCTTCCTATACCGGTCCCATTCCCACCAGTAATACCATCACAGCTCACCCATCATCCATATCTTCCCATACCGGTCCCATTCCCACCAGTAATACCATCACAGCTCACCCATCATCCACATCTTCCCATACCGGTCCCATTCCCACCAGAAATACCATCACAGCTCACCCATCATCCACATCTTCCCATACCGGTCCCATTCCCACCAGTAATACCATCACAGCTCACCCATCATCCACATCTTCCCATACCGGTCCCATTCCCACCAGTAATACCATCACAGCTCACCCATCATCCACATCTTCCCATACCGGTCCCATTCCCACCAGTAATACCATCACAGCTCACCCATCATCCACATCTTCCCATACCGGTCCCATTCCCACCAGTAACACCATCACAGCTCACCCATCATCCACATCTTCCCATACCGGTCCCATTCCCACCAGTAACACCATCACAGCTCACCCATCATCCACATCTTCCCATACCGGTCCCATTCCCACCAGAAATACCATCACAGCTCACCCATCATCCACATCTTCCCATACCGGTCCCATTCCCACCAGTAATACCATCACAGGTCACCCATCATCCACATCTTCCCATACCGGTCCCATTCCCACCAGTAATACCATCACAGCTCACCCATCATCCACATCTTCCCATACCGGTCCCATTCCCACCAGTAATAACATCGCAGCTCACCCATCATCCACATCTTCCCATACCGGTCCCATTCCCATCAGTAATACCATCACAGCTCACCCATCATCCACATCTTCCCATACCGGTCCCATTCCCACCAGTAATACCATCACAGCTCACCCATCATCCACATCTTCCCATACCGGTCCCATTCCCACCAGTAATACCATCACAGCTCGCCCATCATCCACATCTTCCCATACCGGTCCCATTCCCACCAGTAATACCATCACAGCTCACCCATCATCCACATCTTCCCATACCGGTCCCATTCCCACCAGTAATACCATCGCAACTCACCCATCATCCACATCTTCCCATACCGGTCCCATTCCTACCAGTAATACCATCACAGCTCACCCATCATCCACATCTTCCCATACCGGTCCCATTCCCACCAGTAATACCATTACAGCTCACCCATCATCCACATCTTCCCATACCGGTCCCATTCCCACCAGTAATACCATCACAGCTCACCCATCATCCACATCTTCCTATACCGGTCCCATTCCCACCAGTAATACCATCACAGCTCACCCATCATCCACATCTTCCCATACCGATCCCATTCCCACCAGTAATACCATCACAGCTCACCCATCATCCACATCTTCCCATACTGGTCCCATTCCCACCAGTAATACCATCACAGCTCACCCATCATCCATATCTTCCCATACCGGTCCCATTCCCACCAGTAATACCATCACAGCTCACCCATCATCCACATCTTCCCATACCGGTCCCATTCCCTCCAGTAATACCATCACAGCTCACCCATCATCCACATCTTCCTATACGGGTCCCATTCCCACCAGTAACACCATCTCAGCTCACCCATAATTCACATCTTCCCATACCGGTCCCATTCCCACCAGTAATACCATCACAGCTCACCCATCATCCACATCTTCCCATACCGGTCCCATTCCCACCAGTAATACCATCACAGCTCACCCATCATCCACATCTTCCCATACCGGTCCCATTCCCACCAGTAATACCATCGCAACTCACCCATCATCCACATCTTCCCATACCGGTCCTATTCCCACCAGTAATACCATCACAGCTCACCCATCATCCACATCTTCCCATACCGGTCCCATTCCCACCAGTAATACCATTGCAACTCACCCATCATCCACATCTTCCCATACCGGTCCTATTCCCACCAGTAATACCATCGCAACTCACCCATCATCCACATCTTCCCATACCGGTCCCATTCCCTCCAGTAATACCATCACAGCTCACCCATCATCCACATCTTCCCATACCGGTCCCATTTCCACCAGTAATACCATCACAGCTCGCCCATCATCCACATCTTTCCATACCGGTCCCATTCCCACCAGTAACACCATCTCAGCTCACCCATCATCCACATCTTCCTATACCGGTCCCATTCACACTAGTAATACTATCACAGCTCACCCACCATCCACATCTTCCTATACCGGTCCCATTCCCACCAGTAATACTAGCACAGCTCACCCATCATCCACATCTTCCCATACCGGTCCCATTCCCACCAGTAATACTAGCACAGCTCACCCATCATCCACATCTTCCCATACCGGTCCCATTCCCACCAGTAATACCATCACAGCTCACCCATCATCCACATCTTCCCATACCGGTCCCATTCCCACCAGTAATACTATCACAGCTCACCCATCATCCACATCTTCCTATACCGGTCCCATTCCCACCAGTAATACCATCACAGCTCACCCATCATCCACATCTTCCCATACCGGTCCCATTCCCACCAGTAATACTATCACAGCTCACCCATCATCCACATCTTCCCATACCGTTCCCATTCCCACCAGTAATACTATCACAGCTCACCCATCATCCACATCTTCCCATACCGGTCCCATTCCCACCAGTAATACCATCACAGCTCACCCATCATCCACATCTTCCTATACCGGTCCCATTCCCACCAGTAATACTATCACAGCTCACCCATCATCCACATCTTCCCATACCGGTCCCATTCCGTAACACCATCACAGCTCACCCATCATCCACATCTTCCCATACCGTTCCCATTCTCACCAGTAATACCATCACAGCTCACCCATCATCCACATCTTCCTATACCGGTCCCATTCCCACCAGTAATACCATCACAGCTCACCCATCATCCACATCTTCCCATACCGGTCCCATTTCCACCAGTAATACCATCACAGCTCACCCATCATGCACATCTTCCCATACCGGTCCCATTCCCACCAGTAATGCCATCCCAGCTCACCCATCATCCACATCTTCCCATACCGGTCCCATTCCCACCAGAAATACCATCACAGCTCACCCATCATCCACATCTTCCCATACCGGTCCCATTCCCACCAGTAATACCATCGCAACTCACCCATCGTCCACATCTTCCCATACCGGTCCCATTCCCACCAGTAATACCATCACAGCTCACCCATCATCCACATCTTCCCATACCGGTCCCATTCCCACCAGAAATACCATCAGAGCTCACCCATCATCCACATCTTCCCATACCGGTCCCATTCCCACCAGAAATACCATCACAGCTCACCCATCATCCACATCTTCCTATACCGGTCCCATTCCCACCAGTAATACCATCACAGCTCACCCATCATCCACATCTTCCCATACCGGTCCCATTCCCACCAGTAACACCATCACAGCTCACCCATCATCCACATCTTCCCATACCGGTCCCATTCCCACCAGAAATACCATCACAGCTATTCTTGTCATCCACATCTTCCCATACCGGTCCCATTCCCACCAGAAATACCATCACAGCTCACCCATCATCCACATCTTCCCATACCGGTCCCATTCCCACCAGAAATACCATCACAGCTCACCCATCATCCACATCTTCCCATACCGGTCCTATTCCCACCAGTAATACCATCACAGCTCACCCATCATCCACATCTTCCCATACCGGTCCCATTCCCACCAGTAATACCATCACAGCTCACCCATCATCCACATCTTCCTATACCGGTCCCATTCCCACCAGTAATACCATCACAGCTCACCCATCATCCACATCTTCCTATACCGGTCCCATTCCCACCAGAAATACCATCACAGCTCACCCATCATCCACATCTTCCCATACCGGTCCCATTCCCACCAGTAATACCATCACAGCTCACCCATCATCCACATCTTCCTATACTGGTCCCATTCACACCAGTAATACCATCACAACTCACCCATCATCCACATCTTCCCATACCGGTCCCATTCCCACCAGTAATACCATCACAGCTCACCCATCATCCACATCTCCCTATATATTGGTCCCATTCCCACCAGTAATACCATCACAGCTCACCCATCATCCACATCTTCCCATACCGGTCCCATTCCCACCAGTAACACCATCACAGCTCACCCATCATCCACATCTTCCCATACCGGTCCCATTCCCACCAGTAATACCATCACAGCTCACCCATCATCCACATCTTCCCATACCGGTCCCATTCCCACCAGTAATACCATCACAGCTCACCCATCATCCACATCTTCCTATACCGGTCCCATTCCCACCAGTAATACCATCACAGCTCACCCATCATCCACATCTTCCCATACCGGTCCCATTCCCACCAGTAACACCATCACAGCTCACCCATCATCCACATCTTCCCATACCGGTCCCATTCCCACCAGTAACACCATCACAGCTCACCCATCATCCACATCTTCCCATACCGGTCCCATTCCCACCAGTAATACCATCACAGCTCACCCATCATCCACATCTTCCTATACCGGTCCCATTCCCACCAGTAATACCATCACAGCTCACCCATCATCCACATCTTCCTATACCGGTCCCATTCCCACCAGTAATACCATCACAGCTCACCCATCATCCATATCTTCCCATACCGGTCCCATTCCCACCAGTAATACCATCACAGCTCACCCATCATCCACATCTTCCCATACCGGTCCCATTCCCACCAGAAATACCATCACAGCTCACCCATCATCCACATCTTCCCATACCGGTCCCATTCCCACCAGTAATACCATCACAGCTCACCCATCATCCACATCTTCCCATACCGGTCCCATTCCCACCAGTAATACCATCACAGCTCACCCATCATCCACATCTTCCCATACCGGTCCCATTCCCACCAGTAATACCATCACAGCTCACCCATCATCCACATCTTCCCATACCGGTCCCATTCCCACCAGTAACACCATCACAGCTCACCCATCATCCACATCTTCCCATACCGGTCCCATTCCCACCAGTAACACCATCACAGCTCACCCATCATCCACATCTTCCCATACCGGTCCCATTCCCACCAGAAATACCATCACAGCTCACCCATCATCCACATCTTCCCATACCGGTCCCATTCCCACCAGTAATACCATCACAGGTCACCCATCATCCACATCTTCCCATACCGGTCCCATTCCCACCAGTAATACCATCACAGCTCACCCATCATCCACATCTTCCCATACCGGTCCCATTCCCACCAGTAATAACATCGCAGCTCACCCATCATCCACATCTTCCCATACCGGTCCCATTCCCATCAGTAATACCATCACAGCTCACCCATCATCCACATCTTCCCATACCGGTCCCATTCCCACCAGTAATACCATCACAGCTCACCCATCATCCACATCTTCCCATACCGGTCCCATTCCCACCAGTAATACCATCACAGCTCGCCCATCATCCACATCTTCCCATACCGGTCCCATTCCCACCAGTAATACCATCACAGCTCACCCATCATCCACATCTTCCCATACCGGTCCCATTCCCACCAGTAATACCATCGCAACTCACCCATCATCCACATCTTCCCATACCGGTCCCATTCCTACCAGTAATACCATCACAGCTCACCCATCATCCACATCTTCCCATACCGGTCCCATTCCCACCAGTAATACCATTACAGCTCACCCATCATCCACATCTTCCCATACCGGTCCCATTCCCACCAGTAATACCATCACAGCTCACCCATCATCCACATCTTCCTATACCGGTCCCATTCCCACCAGTAATACCATCACAGCTCACCCATCATCCACATCTTCCCATACCGATCCCATTCCCACCAGTAATACCATCACAGCTCACCCATCATCCACATCTTCCCATACTGGTCCCATTCCCACCAGTAATACCATCACAGCTCACCCATCATCCATATCTTCCCATACCGGTCCCATTCCCACCAGTAATACCATCACAGCTCACCCATCATCCACATCTTCCCATACCGGTCCCATTCCCTCCAGTAATACCATCACAGCTCACCCATCATCCACATCTTCCTATACGGGTCCCATTCCCACCAGTAACACCATCTCAGCTCACCCATAATTCACATCTTCCCATACCGGTCCCATTCCCACCAGTAATACCATCACAGCTCACCCATCATCCACATCTTCCCATACCGGTCCCATTCCCACCAGTAATACCATCACAGCTCACCCATCATCCACATCTTCCCATACCGGTCCCATTCCCACCAGTAATACCATCGCAACTCACCCATCATCCACATCTTCCCATACCGGTCCTATTCCCACCAGTAATACCATCACAGCTCACCCATCATCCACATCTTCCCATACCGGTCCCATTCCCACCAGTAATACCATTGCAACTCACCCATCATCCACATCTTCCCATACCGGTCCTATTCCCACCAGTAATACCATCGCAACTCACCCATCATCCACATCTTCCCATACCGGTCCCATTCCCTCCAGTAATACCATCACAGCTCACCCATCATCCACATCTTCCCATACCGGTCCCATTTCCACCAGTAATACCATCACAGCTCGCCCATCATCCACATCTTTCCATACCGGTCCCATTCCCACCAGTAACACCATCTCAGCTCACCCATCATCCACATCTTCCTATACCGGTCCCATTCACACTAGTAATACTATCACAGCTCACCCACCATCCACATCTTCCTATACCGGTCCCATTCCCACCAGTAATACTAGCACAGCTCACCCATCATCCACATCTTCCCATACCGGTCCCATTCCCACCAGTAATACTAGCACAGCTCACCCATCATCCACATCTTCCCATACCGGTCCCATTCCCACCAGTAATACCATCACAGCTCACCCATCATCCACATCTTCCCATACCGGTCCCATTCCCACCAGTAATACTATCACAGCTCACCCATCATCCACATCTTCCTATACCGGTCCCATTCCCACCAGTAATACCATCACAGCTCACCCATCATCCACATCTTCCCATACCGGTCCCATTCCCACCAGTAATACTATCACAGCTCACCCATCATCCACATCTTCCCATACCGTTCCCATTCCCACCAGTAATACTATCACAGCTCACCCATCATCCACATCTTCCCATACCGGTCCCATTCCCACCAGTAATACCATCACAGCTCACCCATCATCCACATCTTCCTATACCGGTCCCATTCCCACCAGTAATACTATCACAGCTCACCCATCATCCACATCTTCCCATACCGGTCCCATTCCGTAACACCATCACAGCTCACCCATCATCCACATCTTCCCATACCGGTCCCATTCTCACCAGTAATACCATCACAGCTCACCCATCATCCACATCTTCCTATACCGGTCCCATTCCCACCAGTAATACCATCACAGCTCACCCATCATCCACATCTTCCCATACCGGTCCCATTTCCACCAGTAATACCATCACAGCTCACCCATCATGCACATCTTCCCATACCGGTCCCATTCCCACCAGTAATACCATCACAGCTCACCCATCATCCACATCTTCCCATACCGGTCCCATTCCCACCAGTAATACCATCACAGCTCACCCATCATCCACATCTTCCCATACCGGTCCCATTTCCACCAGTAATACTATCACAGCTCACCCATCATGCACATCTTCCCATACCGGTCCCATTCCCACCAGTAATACCATCACAGCTCACCCATCATCCACATCTTCCCATACCGGTCCCATTCCCACCAGTAATACCATCACAGCTCACCCATCATCCACATCTTCCCATACCGGTCCCATTCCCACCAGTAATACCATCACAGCTCACCCATCATCCACATCTTCCCATACCGGTCCCATTCCCACCAGTAATACCATCACAGCTCGCCCATCATCCACATCTTCCCATACCGGTCCCATTCCCACCAGTAATACCATCGCAGCTCACCCATCATCCACATCTTCCCATACCGGTCCCATTCCCACCAGTAATACCATCGCAACTCACCCATCATCCACATCTTCCCATACCGGTCCCATTCCCACCAGTAATACCATCACAGCTCACCCATCATCCACATCTTCCCATACCGGTCCCATTCCCACCAGTAATACCATCACAGCTCACCCATCATCCACATCTTCCCATACCGGTCCCATTCCCACCAGTAATACCATCACAGCTCACCCATCATCCACATCTTCCCATACCGATCCCATTCCCACCAGTAATACCATCACAGCTCACCCATCATCCACATCTTCCCATACCGGTCCCATTCCCACCAGTAATACCATCACAGCTCACCCATCATCCATATCTTCCCATACCGGTCCCATTCCCACCAGTAATACCATCACAGCTCACCCATCATCCACATCTTCCCATACCGGTCCCATTCCCTCCAGTAATACCATCACAGCTCACCCATCATCCACATCTTCCTATACGGGTCCCATTCCCACCAGTAACACCATCTCAGCTCACCCATAATTCACATCTTCCCATACCGGTCCCATTCCCACCAGTAATACCATCACAGCTCACCCATCATCCACATCTTCCCATACCGGTCCCATTCCCACCAGTAATACCATCACAGCTCACCCATCATCCACATCTTCCCATACCGGTCCCATTCCCACCAGTAATACCATCGCAACTCACCCATCATCCACATCTTCCCATACCGGTCCTATTCCCACCAGTAATACCATCACAGCTCACCCATCATCCACATCTTCCCATACCGGTCCCATTCCCACCAGTAATACCATTGCAACTCACCCATCATCCACATCTTCCCATACCGGTCCTATTCCCACCATTAATACCATCGCAACTCACCCATCATCCACATCTTCCCATACCGGTCCCATTCCCTCCAGTAATACCATCACAGCTCACCCATCATCCACATCTTCCTATACGGGTCCCATTCCCACCAGTAATACCATCACAGCCCACCCATCATCCACATCTTCCCATACCGATCCCATTCCCACCAGTAATACCATCACAGCTCACCCATCATCCACATCTTCCCATACCGGTCCCATTCCCACCAGTAATACCATCGCAACTCACCCATCATCCACATCTTCCCATACCGGTCCCATTCCCACCAGTAATACCATCACAACTCACCCATCATCCACATCTTCCCATACCGGTCCCATTCCCACCAGTAATACTATCACATCTCACCGATCATCCACATCTTCCTATACCGGTCCCATTCCCACCAGTAACACCATCACAGCTCACCCATCATCCACATCTTCCCATACCGGTCCCATTTCCACCAGTAATACCATCACAGCTCGCCCATCATCCACATCTTTCCATACCGGTCCCATTCCCACCAGTAACACCATCTCAGCTCACCCATCATCCACATCTTCCTATACCGGTCCCATTCACACTAGTAATACTATCACAGCTCACCCACCATCCACATCTTCCTATACCGGTCCCATTCCCACCAGTAATACTAGCACAGCTCACCCATCATCCACATCTTCCCATACCGGTCCCATTCCCACCAGTAATACTAGCACAGCTCACCCATCATCCACATCTTCCCATACCGGTCCCATTCCCACCAGTAATACTATCACATCTCACCCATCATCCACATCTTCCTATACCGGTCCCATTCCCACCAGTAACACCATCACAGCTCACCCATCATCCACATCTTCCCATACCGGTCCCATTCCCACCAGTAATACTATCACAGCTCACCCATCATCCACATCTTCCTATACCGGTCCCATTCCCACCAGTAATACCATCACAGCTCACCCATCATCCACATCTTCCCATACCGGTCCCATTCCCACCAGTAATACTATCACAGCTCACCCATCATCCACATCTTCCCATACCGGTCCCATTCCCACCAGTAATACTATCACAGCTCACCCATCATCCACATCTTCCCATACCGGTCCCATTCCCACCAGTAATACCATCACAGCTCACCCATCATCCACATCTTCCTATACCGGTCCCATTCCCACCAGTAATACTATCACAGCTCACCCATCATCCACATCTTCCCATACCGGTCCCATTCCCACCAGTAACACCATCACAGCTCACCCATCATCCACATCTTCCCATACCGGTCCCATTCTCACCAGTAATACCATCACAGCTCACCCATCATCCACATCTTCCTATACCGGTCCCATTCCCACCAGTAATACCATCACAGCTCACCCATCATCCACATCTTCCCATACCGGTCCCATTTCCACCAGTAATACTATCACAGCTCACCCATCATGCACCTCTTCCCATACCGGTCCCATTCCCACCAGTAATACCATCACAGCTCACCCATCATCCATATCTTCCCATACCGGTCCCATTCCCACCAGTAATACCATCACAGCTCACCCATCATCCACATCTTCACATACCGGTCCCATTCCCACCAGTAATACCATCACAGCTCACTCGTCATCCACATCTTCCCATACCGGTCCCATTCCCACCAGTAATACTATCACAGCTCACCCATCATCCACATCTTCCCATACCGGTCCCATTCCCACCAGTAATACCATCACACCTCACCCATCATCCACATCTTCCCATACCGGTCCCATTCCCACCAGTAATACCATCACAGCTCACCCATCATCCACATCTTCCCATACCGGTCCCATTCACACCAGTAATACCATCACAGCTCACCCATCATCCACATCTTCCTATACCGGTCCCATTCACACCAGTAATACCATCACAGCTCACCCATCATCCACATCTTCCCATACCGGTCCCATTCCCACCAGTAATACCATCACAACTCACCCATCATCCACATCTTCCCATACCGGTCCCATTTCCACCAGTAATACCATCACAGCTCACCCACCATCCACATCTTCCTATACCGGTCCCATTCCCACCAGTAATACCATCACAGCTCACTCATCATCCACATCTTCCCATACCGGTCCCATTCCCACCAGTAATACCATCACAGCTCACCCATCATCCACATCTTCCTATACCGGTCCCATTCCCACCAGTAATACTATCACAGCTCACCCATCATCCACATCTTCCCATACCGGTCCCATTCCCACCAGTAACACCATCACAGCTCACCCATCATCCACATCTTCCTATACCGGTCCCATTCCCACCAGTAACACCATCACAGCTCACCCATCATCTACATCTTCCCATACCGGTCCCATTCTCACCAGTAATACCATCACAGCTCACCCATCATCCACATCTTCCTATACCGGTCCCATTCCCACCAGTAATACCATCACAGCTCACCCATCATCCACATCTTCCCATACCGGTCCCATTTCCACCAGTAATACTATCACAGCTCACCCATCATCCACATCTTTCTATACCGGTCCCATTCCCACCAGTAATACCATCACAGCTCACCCATCATCCACATCTTCCCATACCGGTCCCATTCACACTAGTAATACTATCACAGCTCACCCACCATCCACATCTTCCTATACCGGTCCCATTCCCACCAGTAATACTAGCACAGCTCACCCATCATCCACATCTTCCCATACCGGTCCCATTCCCACCAGTAATACCATCACAGCTCACCCATCATTCACATCTTCCTATACCGGTCCCATTCCCACCAGTAATACCATCACAGCTCACCCATCATCCACATCTTCCCATACCGGTCCCATTCCCACCAGTAATACCATCACAGCTCACCCATCATCCACATCTTCCCATACCGGTCCCATTCCCACCAGTAATACCATCACAGCTCACCCATCATCCACATCTTCCCATACCGGTCCCATTCCCATCAGTAATACCATCACAGCTCACCCATCATCCACATCTTCCCATACCGGTCCCATTCCCACCAGTAATACCATCACAGCTCACCCATCATCCACATCTTCCCATACCGGTCCCATTCCCACCAGTAATACCATCACAGCTCACCCATCATTCACATCTTCCCATACCGGTCCCATTCCCACCAGTAATACCATCACAGCTCACCCATCATCCACATCTTCCCATACCGGTCCCATTCCCACCAGTAATACTATCACAGCTCACCCATCATCCACATCTTCCTATACCGGTCCCATTCCCACCAGTAATACCATCACAGCTCACCCATCATCCACATATTCCTATACCGATCCCATTCCCACCAGTAATACCATCACAGCTATCCTTGTCATCCACATCTTCCTATACCGGTCCCATTCCCACCAGTAATACTATTACAGCTCACCCATCATCCACATCTTCCCATACCGGTCCCATTCCCACCAGTAATACCATCACAGCTCACCCATCATCCACATCTTCCCATACCGGTCCTATTCCCACCAGTAATACCATCACAGCTCACCCATCATCCACATCTTCCCATACCGGTCCCATTCCCACCAGTAATACCATCACAGCTCACCCATCATCCACATCTTCCCATACCGGTCCCATTCCCACCAGTAATACCATCACAGCTCACCCATCATCCACATCTTCCCATACCGGTCCTATTCCCACCAGTAACACCATCACAGCTCACCCATCATCCACATCTTCCCATACCGGTCCCATTTCCACCAGTAATACCATCACAGCTCGCCCATCATCCACATCTTCCCATACCGGTCCCATTCCCACCAGTAACACCATCTCAGCTCACCCATCATCCACATCTTCCTATACCGGTCCTATTCACACTAGTAATACTATCACAGCTCACCCACCATCCACATCTTCCTATACCGGTCCCATTACCACCAGTAATACTAGCACAGCTCACCCATCATCCACATCTTCCCATACCGGTCCCATTCCCACCAGTAATACTATCACAGCTCACCCATCATCCACATCTTCCCATACCGGTCCCATTCCCACCAGTAACACCATCACAGCTCACCCATCATCTACATCTTCCCATACCGGTCCCATTCTCACCAGTAATACCATCACAGCTCACCCATCATCCACATCTTCCCATACCGGTCCCATTCCCACCAGTAATACCATCACAGCTCACCCATCATCCACATCTTCCCATACCGGTCCCATTCCCACCAGTAATACCATCACAGCTCATCCATCATCCACATCTTCCCATACCGGTCCCATTTCCACCAGTAATACCATCACAGCTCACCCATCATCCACATCTTCCCATACCGGTCCCATTCCCACCAGTAATACCATCACACCTCACCCATCATCCACATCTTCCCATACCGGTCCCATTCCCACCAGAAATACCATCACAGCTCACCCATCATCCACATCTTCCCATACCGGTCCCATTCCCACCAGTAATACCATCACAGCTCACCCATCATCCACATCTTCCCATACCGGTCCCATTCCCACCAGTAATACCATCACAGCTCACCCATCATCCACATCTTCCCATACCGATCCCATTCCCACCAGTAATACCATCACAGCTCACCCATCATCCACATCTTCCCATACCGGTCCCATTCCCACCAGTAATACCATCGCAACTCACCCATCATGCACATCTTCCCATACCGGTCCCATTCCCACCAGTAATACCATCACAGCTCACCCATCATCCACATCTTCCCATACCGGTCCCATTCCCACCAGTAATACCATCACAGCTCACCCATCATCCACATCTTCCCATACCGGTCCCATTCACACTAGTAATACTATCACAGCTCACCCACCATCCACATCTTCCTATACCGGTCCCATTCCCACCAGTAATACTAGCACAGCTCACCCATCATCCACATCTTCCCATACCGGTCCCATTCCCACCAGTAATACTATCACAGCTCACCCATCATCCACATCTTCCCATACCGGTCCCATTCCCACCAGTAATACCATCACAGCTCACCCATCATCCACATCTTCCCATACCGGTCCCATTCCCACCAGTAATACCATCACAGCTCACCCATCATCCACATCTTCCCATACCGGTCCCATTCCCACCAGTAATACCATCACAGCTCACCCATCATCCACATCTTCCTATACCGATCCCATTCCCACCAGTAATACCATCACAGCTATCCTTGTCATCCACATCTTCCTATACCGGTCCCATTCCCACCAGTAATACTATTACAGCTCACCCATCATCCACATCTTCCCATACCGGTCCCATTCCCACCAGTAATACTATCACAGCTCACCCATCATCCATATCTTCCCATACCGGTCAAATTCCCACCAGTAATACCATCACAGCTCACCCATCATCCACATCTTCCTATACCGGTCCCATTCCCACCAGTAATACCATCACAGCTCACCCATCATCCACATCTTCCCATACCGGTCCCATTCCCACCAGTAATACCATCACAGCTCACCCATCATCCACATCTTCCCATACCGGTCCCATTCCCACCAGTAATATCATCACAGCTCACCCATCATCCACATCTTCCCATACCGGTCCCATTCCCACCAGTAATACTATCACAGCTCACCCATCATCCATATCTTCCCATACCGGTCCCATTCCCACCAGTAATACTATCACAGCTCACCCATCATCCACATCTTCCCATACCGGTCCCATTCCCACCAGTAATACCATCACAGCTCACCCATCATCCACATCTTCCCATACCGGTCCCTTTCCCACCAGTAATACCATCACAGCTCACCCATCATCCACATCTTCCCATACCGGTCCTATTCCCACCAGTAATACCATCACAGCTCACCCATCATCCACATCTTCCCATACCGGTCCCATTCCCACCAGTAATACCATCACAGCTCACCCATCATCCACATCTTCCTATACCGGTCCCATTCCCACCAGTAATACCATCACAGCTCACCCATCATCCACATCTTCCCATACCGGTCCCATTCCCACCAGTAATACTATCACAGCTCACCCATCATCCACATCTTCCCATACCGGTCCCATTCCCACCAGTAATACCATCACAGCTCACCCATCATCCACATCTTCCCATACCGGTCCCATTCCCACCAGTAATACCATCACACCTCACCCATCATCCACATCTTCCTATACCGGTCCCATTCCCACCAGTAACACCATCACAGCTCATCCATCATCCACATCTTCCCATACCGGTCCCATTCCCACCAGTAATACTATCACAGCTCACCCATCGTCCACATCTTTCCATACCGGTCCCATTCCCACCAGAAATACCATCACAGCTCACCCATCATCCACATCTTCCCATACCGGTCCCATTCCCACCAGTAATACCATCACAGCTCACCCATCATCCACATCTTCCTATACCGGTCCCATTCCCACCAGTAATACCATCACAGCTCACCCATCATCCACATCTTCCCATACCGGTCCCATTCCCACCAGTAATACCATCACAGCTCACCCATCATCCACATCTTCCTATACCGGTCCCATTCCCACCAGTAATACCATCACAGCTCACCCATCATCCACATCTTCCCATACCGGTCCCATTTCCACCAGTAATACCATCACAGCTCACCCATCATCCACATCTTCCTATACCGGTCCCATTCCCACCAGTAATACCATCACAGCTCACCCATCATCCACATCTTCCTATACCGGTCCCATTCCCACCAGTAATACCATCACAGCTCACCCATCATCCACATCTTCCTATACCGGTCCCATTCCCACCAGTAATACCATCACAGCTCACCCATCATCCACATCTTCCCATACCGGTCCCATTCCCACCAGTAATACTATCACAGCTCACCCATCATCCACATCTTCCCATACCGGTCCCATTCCCACCAGTAATACCATCACAGCTCACCCATCATCCACATCTTCCTATACCGGTCCCATTCCCACCAGTAATACCATCACAGCTCACCCATCATCCACATCTTCCTATACCGGTCCCATTCCCACCAGTAATACTATCACAGCTCACCCATCATCCACATCTTCCCATACCGGTCCCATTCCCACCAGTAATAACATTGCAGCTCACCCATCATCCACATCTTCCCATACCGGTCCCATTCCCACCAGTAATACTATCACAGCTCACCCATCATCCATATCTTCCCATACCGGTCCCATTCCCACCAGTAATACCATCACAGCTCACCCATCATCCATATTTTCCCATACCGGTCCCATTCCCACCAGAAATACCATCACAGCTCACCCATCATCCACATCTTCCCATACCGGTCCCATTCCCACCTATAATACTGTAATTGGGTGTTGGGACTACACATAAATCCATCATCTACTCTTTCTATGGTGGCCTCCTCTAAGTTACAAGGAACAAATGTAGGAGACGGTTGTGTCAGTCATCATGGTGATCCTGATTCAGCCGTACGGTGAAGTCAATTCTCTTCTGATCTTCTTTTATTCCCTTCTACTGCTCCAGTGATGAATTCCTTCATTCCCGCCGGCATGGAAAATGACTGAAGTTTCATAATCTGTTGATAATTAAATGAGATCAATGTGTGGAGAAGAACTTCCAACTGCAGACAATTCACATCACGGAATAGAAGCTGAAATGTGAAACTTTCTCTGACATCCTAATGGGCCGAAGTCCAATTTTCTGTGCGCATTCCTGTGTTTCCTGGAAGACGTCTCCATTGACACCGACAGTTCTCCTAATACTTACATACTTAGTCTGCTAGGAAAAAATACCAAATTCCATCCAATTCAACCCACAGAGAAAATAGAATACTCTGCGTCCAGAGAACGCACCTCCCAAATCTTCTAACCTTCTCATACAACAGTCTCTGGGTTCCAATGCTGGGAGGATGGTGGCTTCAGACTGCAATGTCTGCCTTTATACCATATGGGTAAAAATATGTGAACCCCCCCATGTCACTGAGCTCCAGTGAAGGGTCATCCAGAGCCCAGGGGAAAATGCCAAACTGCGCCCCTCCTGCCCACCCCTTGTCCCGGCCCTGAGGGTACTGCTACAGTATACAGACATTGTAGACAAATGTGCTCTTCCAACCTTGTGGTAACAGTTTGGTAAAGACTCTTTTCTGTACCAGTATGACTGTGCCCCCCCCCACCCAGGGTACGCAGCCAGCTCCATAAAGACATGACTGTGCCCCCCACCCGCTGTGTACGCAGCCAGCTCCATAAAGACATGACTGTGCCCCCCCACCCGCTGTGTATGCAGCCAGCTCCATAAAGACATGACTGTGCCCCCCCACCCGCTGTGTACGCAGCCAACTCCATAAAGACATGACTGTGCTCCCCCACCCGATGTACGCAGCCAACTCCATAAAGACATGACTGTGCCCCCCCACCCAACTTCATAAAGACATGACTGGGCCCCCACCCGCTGTGTACGCAGCCAGCTCCATAAAGACATGACTGTGCCCCCCCACCCGCTGTGTACGCAGCCAGCTCCATAAAGACATGACTGTGCCCCCCACCCGCTGTGTACGCAGCCAACTCCATAAAGACATGACTGTGCCCCCCCCACCCAACTTCATAAAGACATGACTGTGCCCCCCACCAGCTGTGTACGCAGCCAGCTCCATAAAGACATGACTGTGCCCCCCCACCCGATGTACGCAGCCAACTCCATAAAGACATGACTGTGCCCCCCCCACCCAACTTCATAAAGACATTAATGTGCCCCCCACCCGCTGTGTACGCAGCCAGCTCCATAAAGACATGACTGTGCCCCCCCACCCGCTGTGTACGCAGCCAGCTCCATAAAGACATGACTGTAAACCCCCCCACCCGCTGTGTACGCAGCCAACTTCATAAAGACATGACTGTGCCCCCCACCCGCTGTGTACGCAGCCAACTCCATAAAGACATGACTGTGCCCCCCACCCGCTGTGTACGCAGCCAACTCCATAAAGACATGACTGTGCCCCCCCACCCGCTGTGTACGCAGCCAACTCCATAAAGACATGACTGTGTCCCCCCCAGCCCAACTTCATAAAGACATGACTGTGCCCCCCACCGGCTGTGTATGCAGCCAACTCCATAAAGACATGACTGTGCCCCCCACCCGCTGTGTACGCAGCCAACTCCATAAAGACATGACTGTGCCCCCCACCCGCTGTGTACGCAGCCAGCTCCATAAAGACATGACTGTGCCCCCCACCCGCTGTGTACGCAGCCAGCTCCATAAAGGCATGACTGTGCCCCCCACCCGCTGTGTACGCAGCCAACTCCATAAAGACATGACTGTGCCCCCCACCCGCTGTGTACGCAGCCAGCTCGATAAAGACATGACTGTGCCCCCCACCCACTGTGTACGCAGCCAGCTCCATAAAGACATGCCTGTGCCCCCCCACAAGTATCTGTGGCCCTATGTGCCCCCCCATCCGCTGTGTACGCAGAAACACCAGTAATGCCGCCTTCACACGGCCCGAATTTCCGGCAATAAAAATTTGAGAGCAGGTTCTCAAATTTTTCGACAAGAAAAGTTCTTGTCGGAAATTCCGATCCTTATTATGCAATTCCGACGCACACAAAAAAAAAACACGCATGCTCAGAATCAAGCAGAAGAACCGAACTGCCTATTGAACTTCATTGATCTCGGCTCGTCGTACGTCTTGTACTTCACTGCGTTCTTGACCATCGGAACTTCCGACAAGATTTGTGTGACCGTGTGTGTATGCAACACAAGTTTGAGCCAACATTCCGTCAGAAAAAAATCCACGGTTTTCTTGTCGGATTTTCCGATCGTCTGTACGCGGCAAAAGACGTAGAAAGTTGTGGCTGGGCTGCCATTTGCCAGTTGTGTCCAAAACCAACACACAAGGAGATGAACCCGGTATAAGAAGATGGAAGTGATGGTGTCAGCGAAGTTTGCAGAGCAGAGCAGCCATTTCTCCTTGTGCTCAGAATCACAGATTTCATCTTAATGTAATAATGCTTCTTAAGCTAAAATTCACTCACCTTCCATTCATCCCATTCATTCAAATCAAGAGACATCATCACCAGACTGTTAGGTTCATCTCGGCATCACAGCAAAACACCCTCTGCCGACGCCCTCAAAGGCTCTTTTTATTAAACTCCCAGCAGGAAGTGATGTCACAACATGTGACCTCCTCCATAGGAAGTGAGGACACAGCATGTGACCTCCATGGGAGTGGTCATCACAGAATGTGACCTCCTCCATAGGAAGTGAGGACACAGCATCTGACCTCCATGGGAGTGGTCATCACAGGATCTCCTCTTTACACAGGAAATGTCCATATAAGGATATCCCTTCCAACAGGGTTATTTAAATACATACAATACATGAATACACTGATGGCTAAAGTCTTGTGGGCGTGTCCGGGCAGGGAAAGCGTGTATGGCTCTTAACATGGACGCTTTCCCTGACTCTGACAAGGCTCACAAGCTCTCATATTACCGCTGATAGGAATCCTTATTCTACGCTATTCCATAGAATAACGCATATTCAGATTATACTATTATTGCTTGTGGGAGGCTATCTGCAGGCGCGCGCTACGAATCCGGACCAATGCTGATTAACACACCGCCGAGACCAGAGCGCTGCCTATAACCAATGATGTCGTTGCAGAGCGGGCATACCCCCTCCTCAACGATCGTCCGTGCTAATGCACAGAGGGCCCCTTGTTGGTGGACATATCCCCTCCTCAACGATCGTCCGTGCTAATGCACAGAGGGCCCCTCTTCGGCGAGCATATCCCCTCCTCAACGATTGTCCGTGCTAATGCACAGAGGGCCCCTCGTCGGCGGACATATCCCCTCCTCAACGATCGTCCGTGCTAATGCACAGAGGGCCCCTCTTCGGCGAGCATATCCCCTCCTCAACGATCGTCCGTGCTAATGCACAGAGGGCCCCTCTTCGGCGAGCATATCCCCTCCTCAACGATTGTCCGTGCTAATGCACAGAGGGCCCCTCTTCGGCGAGCATATCCCCTCCTCAACGATTGTCCGTGCTAATGCACAGAGGGCCCCTCGTCGGCGGACATATCCCCTCCTCAACGATCGTCCGTGCTAATGCACAGAGGGCCCCTCTTCGGCGGACATATCCCCTCCTCAACGATTGTCCGTGCTAATGCACAGAGGGCCCCTCGTCGGCGGACATATCCCCTCCTCAACGATCGTCCGTGCTAATGCACAGAGGGCCCCTCTTCGGCGAGCATATCCCCTCCTCAACGATCGTCCGTGCTAATGCACAGAGGGCCCCTCTTCGGCGAGCATATCCCCTCCTCAATGATTGTCCGTGCTAATGCACAGAGGGCCCCTCGTCGGCGGACATATCCCCTCCTCAACGATCGTCCGTGCTAATGCACAGAGGGCCCCTCGTCGGTGGACATACCCCCTCCTCAACGATCGTCCGTGCTAATGCACAGAGGGCCCCTCGTTGGTGGACATATCCCCTCCTCAACGATCGTCCTTGCTAATGCACAGAGGGCCCCTCGTTGGTGGACATATCCCCTCCTCAACGATCGTCCGTGCTAATGCACAGAGGGCCCCTCGTCGGTGGACATACCCCCTCCTCAACGATCGTCCGTGCTAATGTACAGAGGGCCCCTCGTCGGCGGACATATCCCCTCCTCAACGATCGTCCGTGCTAATGCACAGAGGGCCCCTCTTCGGCGAGCATATCCCCTCCTCAACGATCGTCCGTGCTAATGCACAGAGGGCCCCTCGTCGGCGGACATACCCCCTCCTCAACGATCGTCCGTGCTAATGCACAGAGGGCCCCTCTTCGGCGAGCATATCCCCTCCTCAACGATCGTCCGTGCTAATGCACAGAGGGCCCCTCGTCGGCGGACATACCCCCTCCTCAACAATCGTCCGTGCTAATGTACAGAGGGCCCCTCGTCGGTGGACATATCCCCTCCTCAACGATCGTCCGTGCTAATACACAGAGGGCCCCTCGTCGGCGGACATATCCCCTCCTCAACGATCGTCCGTGCTAATACACAGAGGGCCCCTCGTTGGTGGACATACCCCCTCCTCAACGATCGTCCGTGCTAATGCACAGAGGGCCCCTCGTTGGTGGACATATCCCCTCCTCAACGATCGTCCGTGCTAATGCACAGAGGGCCCCTCGTCGGCGGACATACCCCCTCCTCAACAATCGTCCGTGCTAATGCACAGAGGGCCCCTCGTCGGCGGACATATCCCCTCCTCAACGATCGTCCGTGCTAATGCACAGAGGGCCCCTCGTCGGTGGACATACCCCCTCCTCAACGATCGTCCGTGCTAATGCACAGAGGGCCCCTCGTTGGTGGACATATCCCCTCCTCAACGATCGTCCATGCTAATGCACAGAGGGCCCCTCGTCGGCGGACATACCCCCTCCTCAACAATCGTCCGTGCTAATGCACAGAGGGCCCCTCGTCGGTGGACATACCCCCTCCTCAACGATCGTCCGTGCTAATGTACAGAGGGCCCCTCGTCGGCGGACATATCCCCTCCTTAACGATCGTCCGTGCTAATGCACAGAGGGCCCCTCGTCGGTGGACATACCCCCTCCTCAACAATCGTCCGTGCTAATACACAGAGGGCCCCTCGTCGGTGGACATACCCCCTCCTCAACAATCGTCCGTGCTAATGCACAGAGGGCCCCTCGTCGGTGGACATACCCCCTCCTCAACGATCGTCCGTGCTAATGTACAGAGGGCCCCTCGTCGGCGGACATACCCCCTCCTCAACGATCGTCCGTGCTAATGCACAGAGGGCCCCTCGTCGGCGGACATACCCCCTCCTCAACAATCGTTCGTGCTAATGCACAGAGGGCCCCTCGTCGGTGGACATACCCCCTCCTCAACGATCGTCCGTGCTAATGTACAGAGGGCCCCTCGTCGGCGGACATACCCCCTCCTCAACGATCGTCCGTGCTAATGCACAGAGGGCCCCTCGTCGGTGGACATATCCCCTCCTCAACAATCGTCCGTGCTAATGTACAGAGGGCCCCTCGTCGGTGGACATACCCCCTCCTCAACGATCGTCCGTGCTAATGCACAGAGGGCCCCTCGTCGGCGGACATACCCCCTCCTCAACGATCGTCCGTGCTAATGTACAGAGGGCCCCTCGTCGGTGGACATACCCCCTCCTCAACGATGGTCCGTGCTAATACACAGAGGGCCCCTCGTCGGTGGACATATCCCCTCCTCAACGATCGTCCGTGCTAATGCACAGAGGGCCCCTCGTCGGCGAGCATACCCCCTCCTCAACGATCGTCCGTGCTAATACACAGAGGGCCCCTCGTCGGCGGACATATCCCCTCCTCAACGATCGTCCGTGCTAATACACAGAAGGCCCCTCGTTGGCGAGCATATCCCCTCCTCAACGATCGTCCGTGCTAATGCACAGAAGGCCCCTCGTTGGCGAGCATATCCCCTCCTCAACGATCGTCCGTGCTAATGCACAGAGGGCCCCCCGTCGGTGGACATATCCGCACCGTGCAAACATCACACTCCAACCTCAAGACGTTTTCCCCTACCAGACGGGATTCAACCAGCCTCAGACTACCCCAGTCAGCTCTTTTAGAGCGGGTTGCGGAAGTACTAACACTGGGTGACACTATGACAATACATATTAAATACATCTTCATAAAATTCTCCACAACAATGGAAAAGCCCCGTTCTGATCTCTCCCCAGACTTCCGATATCTGGATGGGATGAAAGATGAATATTTCCTTCACCCTCCAATGTGCTCCCTCACCGGTGAGCACTGTGGGAACCCGCCATGGTCAGCCACCTCGGGGTTCTCATTGGTCAAACACTACAATGATAATAACATAGCACCCCCTTTATTGGTCGGAGCGCGTTCCGTGGTGCAGACAGCGTTCCCCCACAATATTCTAATACTCCTGAATTATAAAGGTCCCATAATACACCCCACACATTCAATGGTGCTTCATGAGCAGAACGATGAAGTCACACGTCCTCCATGGTTCCCGATCACCACCTCCACCGCTGAGAATTATGGGAAGCTGCGGATCTCCCAGTCCAAGGTGAACCTTCTCCTCCTCCTTCATCCCTCTGGGAAGTGGAAGGGCAGAATCCCACAGAACACGGTTCTTCTAGGCTCCCACAGCACACGTTCTAAGCTCCCGCGGCACAGGGTTCTAGGCTCCCACAGCACACAGGTCTAGGCTCCCACAGCACACGGTTCTTCTAGGCTCCCACAGCACACGTTCTAAGCTCCCGCGGCACAGGGTTCTAGGCTCCCACAGCACACAGGTCTAGGCTCCCACAGCACACGGTTCTTCTAGGCTCCCACAGCACACGTTCTAAGCTCCTGTGGCACAGGGTTCTAGGCTCCCACAGCACACGGTTCTTCTAGGCTCCCACAGCACACGTTCTAAGCTCCTGTGGCACAGGGTTCTAGGCTCCCACAGCACACAGGTCTAGGCTCCCACAGCACACGGTTCTTCTAGGCTCCCACAGCACACGTTCTAAGCTCCCGCGGCACATGGTTTTAGGCTCCCACAGCACACAGGTCTAGGCTCCCACAGCACACGGTTCTTCTAGGCTCCCAGAGCACACGTTCTAAGCTCCTGTGGCACAGGGTTCTAGGCTCCCACAGCACACAGGTCTAGGCTCCCACAGCACACGGTTCTTCTAGGCTCCCACAGCACACGTTCTAAGCTCCCGCGGCACATGGTTTTAGGCTCCCACAGCACACAGGTCTAGGCTCCCACAGCACACGGTTCTTCTAGGCTCCCACAGCACACGTTCTAAGCTCCTGTGGCACAGGGTTCTAGGCTCCCATAGCACACAGGTCTAGGCTCCAACAGCACAGGGTTCTTCTAAGCTCCCACAGCACACGTTCTAAGCTCCCGCGGCACATGGTTTTAGGCTCCCACAGCACACAGGTCTAGGCTCCCACAGCACACGGTTCTTCTAGGCTCCCACAGCACACGTTCTAAGCTCCTGCGGCACATGGTTTTTTACTATCTTACGAACATAAGACCTAAAGGCTGTCCAGATTTGCTCACTGGTTGACTATCCTCTAAATACTACACCCAGAGGCCTCTCCTTGTTTACCCATTGGTGACTATCCTATGAATATGAGACCCACATGAACATTTCTTTGAAAATCTGCTAGGGTATGGACCTATGAACTCTAGGCCTACAGGCCTCTCCTCATTTTCCCATTGGTTGGCTATCTTATGGACATTAGGCCTACAGGCCTCTCCTCATTTTCCCATTGGTTGGCTATCTTATGGACATTAGGCCTACAGGCCTCTCCTCATTTTCCCATTGGTTGGCTATCTTATGGACATTAGGCCTACAGGCCTCTCCTCATTTTTCCATTGGTTGGCTATCTTCTGGACATTAGGCCTACAGGCCTCTCCTCATTTTTCCATTGACTGACTATCTTATGGACATTAGGCCTACAGGCCTCTCCTCATTTTCCCATTGGTTGGCTATCTTATGGACATTAGGCCTACAGGCCTCTCCTCATTTTTCCATTGGTTGGCTATCTTATGGACATTAGGCCTACAGGCCTCTCCTCATTTTTCCATTGGTTGGCTATCTTATGGACATTAGGCCTACAGGCCTCTCCTCATTTTTCCATTGGTTGGCTATCTTATGGACATTAGGCCTACAGGCCTCTCCTCATTTTTCCATTGGTTGGCTATCTTATGGACATTAGGCCTACAGGCCTCTCCTCATTTTTCCATTGGTTGGCTATCTTATGGACATTAGGCCTACAGGCCTCTCCTCATTTTCCCATTGGTTGGCTATCTTATGGACATTAGGCCTACAGGCCTCTCCTCATTTACCCATTGGTTGACTATCGTATGAATACTTTACCAGCAGGTCTGTCCTTATTTGCAATTAGTTGATTATTTGATGAACACTAGACTTGCATGACTGACATTTGCCGATTTTTGACTATCTTATGTGCAAGCCTGTCTTCATTTGCTAATTGGTAGACTATTTTATGAACACTAGACCTACAGACCTGTTCTTATTGGCCCATTGGGTAATGAACACTTCACTTGTTGCTATGGGGTCTTGGTATGATTTCACAGTCCAGAACTCCGCTCTTTCCACCAACCTCCCCGCTCTCTCCACCATCCTCCCCGCCTTCTCCACCAACCTCCCCGCTCTCTCCACCATCCTCCCCGCTCTTTCCACCAACCTCCCCACTCTTTCCACCAACCTCCCCGCTCTCTCCACCAACCTCCCCGCTCTCTCCACCATCCTCCCCGCTCTTTCCACCAACCTCCCCACTCTTTCCACCAACCTCCCCGCTCTCTCCACCAACCTCCCCGCTCTCTCCACCATCCTCCCCGCTCTTTCCACCAACCTCCCCGCTCTTTCCACCATCCTCCCCGCTCTCTCCACCATCCTCCCCGCCTTCTCCACCAACCTCCCCGCTCTCTCCACCATCCTCCTCGCTCTTTCCACCAACCTCCCCACTCTTTCCACCAACCTCCCCGCTCTCTCCACCAACCTCCCCGCTCTCTCCACCATCCTCCCCGCTCTTTCCACCAACCTCCCCGCTCTTTCCACCATCCTCCCCGCCTTCTCCACCAACCTCCCCGCTCTCTCCACCATCCTCCCCGCTCTCTCCACCAACCTCCCCGCTCTCTCCACCAACCTCCCCGCTCTCTCCACCAACCTCCCCGCTCTTTCCACCAACCTCCCCACTCTTTCCACCAACCTCCCCGCTCTCTCCACCAACCTCCCCGCTCTCTCCACCATCCTCCCCGCCTTCTCCACCAACCTCCCCGCTCTCTCCACCATCCTCCCCGCTCTCTCCACCAACCTCTCCGCCTTCTCCACCAACCTCTAGGGTCTAGGCTCCCACAGCACACGGTTCTTCTAGGCTCCCACAGCACACGTTCTAAGCTCCCACAGCACAGGGTTCTAGGCTCCCACAGCACACAGGTCTAGGCTCCCACAGCACACGGTTCTTCTAGGCTCCCACAGCACACGTTCTAAGCTCCCACAGCACAGGGTTCTAGGCTCCCACAGCACACAGGTCTAGGCTCCCACAGCACACGGTTCTTCTAGGCTCCCACAGCACACGTTCTAAGCTCCCGTGGCACAGGGTTCTAGGCTCCCACAGCACACAGGTCTAGGCTCTCACAGCACACGGTTCTTCTAGGCTCCCACAGCACATGTTCTAAGCTCCCGCGGCACATGGTTTTAGGCTCCCACAGCACACAGGTCTAGGCTCCCACAGCACACGGTTCTTCTAGGCTCCCACAGCACACGTTCTAAGCTCCTGTGGCACAGGGTTCTAGGCTCCCACAGCACACAGGTCTAGGCTCCCACAGCACACGGTTCTTCTAGGCTCCCACAGCACACGTTCTAAGCTCCCGCGGCACATGGTTTTAGGCTCCCACAGCACACAGGTCTAGGCTCCCACAGCACACGGTTCTTCTAGGCTCCCACAGCACACGTTCTAAGCTCCTGTGGCACAGGGTTCTAGGCTCCCACAGCACACAGGTCTAGGCTCCCACAGCACACGGTTCTTCTAGGCTCCCACAGCACACGTTCTAAGCTCCCGCGGCACATGGTTTTAGGCTCCCACAGCACACAGGTCTAGGCTCCCACAGCACACGGTTCTTCTAGGCTCCCACAGCACACGTTCTAAGCTCCTGTGGCACAGGGTTCTAGGCTCCCATAGCACACAGGTCTAGGCTCCAACAGCACAGGGTTCTTCTAAGCTCCCACAGCACACGTTCTAAGCTCCCGCGGCACATGGTTTTAGGCTCCCACAGCACACAGGTCTAGGCTCCCACAGCACATGGTTCTTCTAGGCTCCCACAGCACACGTTCTAAGCTCCTGCGGCACATGGTTTTTTACTATCTTATGAACATAAGACCTAAAGGCTGTCCAGATTTGCTCACTGGTTGACTATCCTCTAAATACTACACCCAGAGGCCTCTCCTTGTTTACCCATTGGTGACTATCCTATGAATATGAGACCCACATGAACATTTCTTTGAAAATCTGCTAGGGTATGGACCTATGAACTCTAGGCCTACAGGCCTCTCCTCATTTTCCCATTGGTTGGCTATCTTATGGACATTAGGCCTACAGGCCTCTCCTCATTTTCCCATTGGTTGGCTATCTTATGGACATTAGGCCTACAGGCCTCTCCTCATTTTCCCATTGGTTGGCTATCTTATGGACATTAGGCCTACAGGCCTCTCCTCATTTTCCCATTGGTTGGCTATCTTATGGACATTAGGCCTACAGGCCTCTCCTCATTTTTCCATTGGTTGGCTATCTTCTGGACATTAGGCCTACAGGCCTCTCCTCATTTTTCCATTGACTGACTATCTTATGGACATTAGGCCTACAGGCCTCTCCTCATTTTCCCATTGGTTGGCTATCTTATGGACATTAGGCCTACAGGCCTCTCCTCATTTTTCCATTGGTTGGCTATCTTATGGACATTAGGCCTACAGGCCTCTCCTCATTTTTCCATTGGTTGGCTATCTTATGGACATTAGGCCTACAGGCCTCTCCTCATTTTTCCATTGGTTGGCTATCTTATGGACATTAGGCCTACAGGCCTCTCCTCATTTTTCCATTGGTTGGCTATCTTATGGACATTAGGCCTACAGGCCTCTCCTCATTTTTCCATTGGTTGGCTATCTTATGGACATTAGGCCTACAGGCCTCTCCTCATTTTCCCATTGGTTGGCTATCTTATGGACATTAGGCCTACAGGCCTCTCCTCATTTTCCCATTGGTTGACTATTATATGAACATTAGGCCTACAGGCCTCTCCTCATTTTCCCATTGGTTGGCTATCTTATGGACATTAGGCCTACTGGCCTCTCCTCATTTTCCCATTGGTTGGCTATCTTATAAACACTAGACCAACAGAACTGTATGGCTATGATTAAGGCCACAGGCTAAAACATGTAAGCCTTTGTATTTCTTGTACTCTACCTGTAATATTAAAATCATTATATTGGATGAGCAGGTTGCCGGCTTTCCATCTCCTACTTCAGACCCACAAGCCTGTCCTTACTTGGTGAGTTGTCTTATCAATTTTCAACCCATGGACCTGTCCTCACTTGCCCATTGGTTATCTTATGAATACTAGACCTGCAAGTCTGTCCTCATTTGCCCATTAGTTGCCTATCGTATGAACTCCAAACCCACAGCCCTCTCCTCATTTTCCCATTGGTGACTGTCTTATGAACATTAGACCCGCAGGCCTGTCTTTGCTGTCTATTTTGTTACTATCTTATCGACATATTTGCTCACTGGTTGACTTTCCTCTAAATACTACACCCTCTCCTCGTTTACCCATTGGTTGACTATCGTATGAATACTTTACCAGCAGGCCTGTCCTTATTTGCAATTAGTTGATTATTTGATGAACACTAGACTTGCATGACTGACATTTGCCGATTTTTGACTATCTTATGTGCAAGCCTGTCTTCATTTGCTAATTGGTAGACTATTTTATGAACACTAGACCTACAGACCTGTTCTTATTGGCCCATTGGGTAATGAACACTTCACTTGTTGCTATGGGGTCTTGGTATGATTTCACAGTCCAGAACTCCGCTCTTTCCACCAACCTCCCCGCTCTCTCCACCATCCTCCCCGCCTTCTCCACCAACCTCCCCGCTCTCTCCACCATCCTCCCCGCTCTTTCCACCAACCTCCCCACTCTTTCCACCAACCTCCCCGCTCTCTCCACCAACCTCCCCGCTCTCTCCACCATCCTCCCCGCTCTTTCCACCAACCTCCCCACTCTTTCCACCAACCTCCCTGCTCTCTCCACCAACCTCCCCGCTCTCTCCACCATCCTCCCCGCTCTTTCCACCAACCTCCCCACTCTTTCCACCAACCTCCCCGCTCTCTCCACCAACCTCCCCGCTCTCTCCACCATCCTCCCCGCTCTTTCCACCATCCTCCCCGCTCTCTCCACCATCCTCCCCGCCTTCTCCACCAACCTCCCCGCTCTCTCCACCATCCTCCCCGCTCTTTCCACCAACCTCCCCACTCTTTCCACCAACCTCCCCGCTCTCTCCACCAACCTCCCCGCTCTCTCCACCATCCTCCCCGCTCTTTCCACCAACCTCCCCGCTCTTTCCACCATCCTCCCCGCCTTCTCCACCAACCTCCCCGCTCTCTCCACCATCCTCCCCGCTCTCTCCACCAACCTCCCCGCTCTCTCCACCAACCTCCCCGCTCTCTCCACCAACCTCCCCGCTCTTTCCACCAACCTCCCCACTCTTTCCACCAACCTCCCCGCTCTCTCCACCAACCTCCCCGCTCTCTCCACCATCCTCCCCGCTCTCTCCACCATCCTCCCCGCTCTTTCCACCAACCTCCCCACTCTTTCCACCAACCTCCCCGCTCTCTCCACCAACCTCCCCGCTCTCTCCACCAACCTCCCTGCTCTTTCCACCAACCTCCCCACTCTTTCCACCAACCTCCCCGCTCTCTCCACCAACCTCCCCGCTCTCTCCACCATCCTCCCCGCCTTCTCCACCAACCTCCCCGCTCTCTCCACCATCCTCCCCGCTCTCTCCACCAACCTCTCCGCCTTCTCCACCAACCTCTAGGGTCTAGGCTCCCACAGCACACGGTTCTTCTAGGCTCCCACAGCACACGTTCTAAGCTCCCACAGCACAGGGTTCTAGGCTCCCACAGCACACAGGTCTAGGCTCCCACAGCACACGGTTCTTCTAGGCTCCCACAGCACACGTTCTAAGCTCCCGTGGCACAGGGTTCTAGGCTCCCACAGCACACAGGTCTAGGCTCTCACAGCACACGGTTCTTCTAGGCTCCCACAGCACACGTTCTAAGCTCCCGCGGCACATGGTTTTAGGCTCCCACAGCACACAGGTCTAGGCTCCCACAGCACACGGTTCTTCTAGGCTCCCACAGCACACGTTCTAAGCTCCTGTGGCACAGGGTTCTAGGCTCCCACAGCACACAGGTCTAGGCTCCCACAGCACACGGTTCTTCTAGGCTCCCACAGCACACGTTCTAAGCTCCCGTGGCACAGGGTTCTAGGCTCCCACAGCACACAGGTCTAGGCTCCCACAGCACACGGTTCTTCTAGGCTCCCACAGCACACGTTCTAAGCTCCCGCGGCACATGGTTTTAGGCTCCCACAGCACACAGGTCTAGGCTCCCACAGCACACGGTTCTTCTAGGCTCCCAGAGCACACGTTCTAAGCTCCTGTGGCACAGGGTTCTAGGCTCCCACAGCACACAGGTCTAGGCTCCCACAGCACACGGTTCTTCTAGGCTCCCACAGCACACGTTCTAAGCTCCCGCGGCACATGGTTTTAGGCTCCCACAGCACACAGGTCTAGGCTCCCACAGCACACGTTCTAAGCTCCCGCGGCACATGGTTTTAGGCTCCCACAGCACACAGGTCTAGGCTCTCACAGCACACGGCTCTAGGCTCCCACAGCACACGGGTCTGGCTTCTACAGCACACGATTCTAGGCTCCCCCAGAAGCATTCAGAGAGGAACTGGTGCTATTCTGGATGTCCTATTCACTCATTATTGGGTCTATGGATAGAGATTTGTGGTGTGAATAGAAGTGACACATATGGAGTCCTTATCTCCAATATCACAAGGCAGACTATTCCTATCCCAACCAATAAAACCTTCCCCTCTCTGGTGACACAGCGACTGATCCGTGTCCTCTTCTGTGTCTCTGTTCTCTGCTCTCTAATCTCAATGTTATTCTCTTGCAGACGTGTGAAGAAACAAACCACTTCTAAAAAGGTCCCCAAGATGGCGGCTTCCAGCCCCAGGTATCTGGGAGAGTTTATTCCCAAGACTTCCTCCCTCTGAGGAACGGAGAATAAACTTCTTATTCTGCTAATTCTATCAAATCACATAAATTTCCTGATTCATTATATTATTAATGGCTATGCTTCAGTCGCTTACTATGCATCTCTCTACTATGCTGTCCTGCTCTCACCTTTGTATCTCTATCATCAGACTGTTCTCCTTATTTCCACTCATTCATTATACATGGGGGGGGGGGGTCCTGCTATCTCCTACCCATTGGTGACTACCTTATAAATCTTAGACCAACACGCCTGTCACCATTTTCCTATTGGTTGACTATTATATGGACATTAGGCCTACAGGCCTCTCCTCATTTGCCCATTGGTTGTCCATCTTATGAAAACTAGACCTGCAAGCCTGTCTTGTCTATTTTTTTACTATCTTATGAACATAAGACCTAAAGGCTGTCCAGATTTGCTCACTGGTTGACTATCCTCTAAATACTACACCCAGAGGCCTCTCCTTGTTTACCCATTGGTGACTATCCTATGAATATGAGACCCACATGAACATTTCTTTGAAAATCTGCTAAGGTATGGACCTATGAACTCTAGGCCTACAGGCCTCTCCTCATTTTCCCATTTGTTGGCTATCTTATGGACATTAGGCCTACAGGCCTCTCCTCATTTTTCCATTGGTTGGCTATCTTATGGACATTAGGCCTACAGGCCTCTCCTCATTTTCCCATTGGTTGGCTATCTTATGGACATTAGGCCTACAGGCCTCTCCTCATTTTCCCATTGGTTGGCTATCTTATGGACATTAGGCCTACAGGCCTCTCCTCATTTTCCCATTGGTTGGCTATCTTATGGACATTAGGCCTACAGGCCTCTCCTCATTTTCCCATTGGTTGGCTATCTTATGGACATTAGGCCTACAGGCCTCTCCTCATTTTTCCATTGGTTGGCTATCTTCTGGACATTAGGCCTACAGGCCTCTCCTCATTTTTCCATTGACTGACTATCTTATGGACATTAGGCCTACAGGCCTCTCCTCATTTTCCCATTGGTTGGCTATCTTATGGACATTAGGCCTACAGGCCTCTCCTCATTTTTCCATTGGTTGGCTATCTTATGGACATTAGGCCTACAGGCCTCTCCTCATTTTTCCATTGGTTGGCTATCTTATGGACATTAGGCCTACAGGCCTCTCCTCATTTTTCCATTGGTTGGCTATCTTATGGACATTAGGCCTACAGGCCTCTCCTCATTTTTCCATTGGTTGGCTATCTTATGGACATTAGGCCTACAGGCCTCTCCTCATTTTTCCATTGGTTGGCTATCTTATGGACATTAGGCCTACAGGCCTCTCCTCATTTTCCCATTGGTTGGCTATCTTATGGACATTAGGCCTACAGGCCTCTCCTCATTTACCCATTGGTTGACTATCGTATGAATACTTTACCAGCAGGTCTGTCCTTATTTGCAATTAGTTGATTATTTGATGAACACTAGACTTGCATGACTGACATTTGCCGATTTTTGACTATCTTATGTGCAAGCCTGTCTTCATTTGCTAATTGGTAGACTATTTTATGAACACTAGACCTACAGACCTGTTCTTATTGGCCCATTGGGTAATGAACACTTCACTTGTTGCTATGGGGTCTTGGTATGATTTCACAGTCCAGAACTCCGCTCTTTCCACCAACCTCCCCGCTCTCTCCACCATCCTCCCCGCCTTCTCCACCAACCTCCCCGCTCTCTCCACCATCCTCCCCGCTCTTTCCACCAACCTCCCCACTCTTTCCACCAACCTCCCCGCTCTCTCCACCAACCTCCCCGCTCTCTCCACCATCCTCCCCGCTCTTTCCACCAACCTCCCCACTCTTTCCACCAACCTCCCCGCTCTCTCCACCAACCTCCCCGCTCTCTCCACCATCCTCCCCGCTCTTTCCACCAACCTCCCCGCTCTTTCCACCATCCTCCCCGCTCTCTCCACCATCCTCCCCGCCTTCTCCACCAACCTCCCCGCTCTCTCCACCATCCTCCTCGCTCTTTCCACCAACCTCCCCACTCTTTCCACCAACCTCCCCGCTCTCTCCACCAACCTCCCCGCTCTCTCCACCATCCTCCCCGCTCTTTCCACCAACCTCCCCGCTCTTTCCACCATCCTCCCCGCCTTCTCCACCAACCTCCCCGCTCTCTCCACCATCCTCCCCGCTCTCTCCACCAACCTCCCCGCTCTCTCCACCAACCTCCCCGCTCTCTCCACCAACCTCCCCGCTCTTTCCACCAACCTCCCCACTCTTTCCACCAACCTCCCCGCTCTCTCCACCAACCTCCCCGCTCTCTCCACCATCCTCCCCGCCTTCTCCACCAACCTCCCCGCTCTCTCCACCATCCTCCCCGCTCTCTCCACCAACCTCTCCGCCTTCTCCACCAACCTCTAGGGTCTAGGCTCCCACAGCACACGGTTCTTCTAGGCTCCCACAGCACACGTTCTAAGCTCCCACAGCACAGGGTTCTAGGCTCCCACAGCACACAGGTCTAGGCTCCCACAGCACACGGTTCTTCTAGGCTCCCACAGCACACGTTCTAAGCTCCCGTGGCACAGGGTTCTAGGCTCCCACAGCACACAGGTCTAGGCTCTCACAGCACACGGTTCTTCTAGGCTCCCACAGCACACGTTCTAAGCTCCCGCGGCACATGGTTTTAGGCTCCCACAGCACACAGGTCTAGGCTCTCACAGCACACGGCTCTAGGCTCCCACAGCACACGGGTCTGGCTTCTACAGCACACGATTCTAGGCTCCCCCAGAAGCATTCAGAGAGGAACTGGTGCTATTCTGGATGTCCTATTCACTCATTATTGGGTCTATGGATAGAGATTTGTGGTGTGAATAGAAGTGACACATATGGAGTCCTTATCTCCAATATCACAAGGCAGACTATTCCTATCCCAACCAATAAAACCTTCCCCTCTCTGGTGACACAGCGACTGATCCGTGTCCTCTTCTGTGTCTCTGTTCTCTGCTCTCTAATCTCAATGTTATTCTCTTGCAGACGTGTGAAGAAACAAACCACTTCTAAAAAGGTCCCCAAGATGGCGGCTTCCAGCCCCAGGTATCTGGGAGAGTTTATTCCCAAGACTTCCTCCCTCTGAGGAACGGAGAATAAACTTCTTATTCTGCTAATTCTATCAAATCACATAAATTTCCTGATTCATTATATTATTAATGGCTATGCTTCAGTCGCTTACTATGCATCTCTCTACTATGCTGTCCTGCTCTCACCTTTGTATCTCTATCATCAGACTGTTCTCCTTATTTCCACTCATTCATTATACATGGGGGGGGGGGGTCCTGCTATCTCCTACCCATTGGTGACTACCTTATAAATCTTAGACCAACACGCCTGTCACCATTTTCCTATTGGTTGACTATTATATGGACATTAGGCCTACAGGCCTCTCCTCATTTGCCCATTGGTTGTCCATCTTATGAAAACTAGACCTGCAAGCCTGTCTTGTCTATTTTTTTACTATCTTATGAACATAAGACCTAAAGGCTGTCCAGATTTGCTCACTGGTTGACTATCCTCTAAATACTACACCCAGAGGCCTCTCCTTGTTTACCCATTGGTGACTATCCTATGAATATGAGACCCACATAAACATTTCTTTGAAAATCTGCTAGGGTATGGACCTATGAACTCTAGGCCTACAGGCCTCTCCTCATTTTTCCATTGGTTGGCTATCTTATGGACATTAGGCCTACTGGCCTCTCCTCATTTTCCCATTGGTTGGCTATCTTATGGACATTAGGCCTACTGGCCTCTCCTCATTTTCCCATTGGTTGGCTATCTTATGGACATTAGGCCTACAGGCCTCTCCTCATTTTTCCATTGGTTGGCTATCTTATGGACATTAGGCCTACAGGCCTCTCCTCATTTTCCCATTGGTTGGCTATCTTATGGACATTAGGCCTACAGGCCTCTCCTCATTTTTCCATTGGTTGGCTATCTTCTGGACATTAGGCCTACAGGCCTCTCCTCATTTTCCCATTGGTTGGCTATCTTATGGACATTAGGCCTACAGGCCTCTCCTCAGTTTCCCATTGGTTGGCTATCTTATGGACATTAGGCCTACAGGCCTCTCCTCATTTTTCCATTGGTTGGCTATCTTATGGACAATAGGCCTACAGGCCTCTCCTCATTTTCCCATTGGTTGGCTATCTTATGGACATTAGGCCTACATGCCTCTCCTCATTTTCCCATTGGTTGACTATTATATGAACATTAGGCCTACAGGCCTCTCCTCATTTGCCCATTGGTTGTCCATCTTATGAAAACTAGACCTGCAAGCCTGTCTTGTCTATTTTTTTACTATCTTATGAACATAAGACCTAAAGGCTGTCCAGATTTGCTCACTGGTTGACTATCCTCTAAATACTACACCCAGAGGCCTCTCCTTGTTTACCCATTGGTGACTATCCTATGAATATGAGACCCACATGAACATTTCTTTGAAAATCTGCTAAGGTATGGACCTATGAACTCTAGGCCTACAGGCCTCTCCTCATTTTCCCATTGGTTGGCTATCTTATAGACATTAGGCCTACAGGCCTCTCCTCATTTTTCCATTGGTTGGCTATCTTATGGACATTAGGCCTACAGGCCTCTCCTCATTTTTCCATTGACTGACTATCTTATGGACATTAGGCCTACAGGCCTCTCCTCATTTTCCCATTGGTTGGCTATCTTATGGACATTAGGCCTACAGGCCTCTCCTCATTTTCCCATTGGTTGGCTATCTTATGGACATTAGGCCTACAGGCCTCTCCTCATTTTCCCATTGGTTGGCTATCTTATGGACATTAGGCTTACAGGCCTCTCCTCATTTTTCCATTGGTTGGCTATCTTCTGGACATTAGGCCTACAGGCCTCTCCTCATTTTTCCATTGGTTGGCTATCTTATGGACATTAGGCCTACAGGCCTCTCCTCATTTTTCCATTGACTGAATATCTTATGGACATTAGGCCTACAGGCCTCTCCTCATTTTCCCATTGGTTGGCTATCTTATGGACATTAGGCCTACAGGCCTCTCCTCATTTTCCCATTGGTTGGCTATCTTATGGACATTAGGCCTACAGGCCTCTCCTCATTTTCCCATTGGTTGGCTATCTTATGGACATTAGGCCTACAGGCCTCTCCTCATTTTCCCATTGGTTGGCTATCTTATGGACATTAGGCCTACAGGCCTCTCCTCATTTTCCCATTGGTTGGCTATCTTATGGACATTAGGCCTACAGGCCTCTCCTCATTTTTCCATTGGTTGGCTATCTTCTGGACATTAGGCCTACAGGCCTCTCCTCATTTTTCCATTGACTGACTATCTTATGGACATTAGGCCTACAGGCCTCTCCTCATTTTCCCATTGGTTGGCTATCTTATGGACATTAGGCCTACAGGCCTCTCCTCATTTTTCCATTGGTTGGCTATCTTATGGACATTAGGCCTACAGGCCTCTCCTCATTTTTCCATTGGTTGGCTATCTTATGGACATTAGGCCTACAGGCCTCTCCTCATTTTTCCATTGGTTGGCTATCTTATGGACATTAGGCCTACAGGCCTCTCCTCATTTTTCCATTGGTTGGCTATCTTATGGACATTAGGCCTACAGGCCTCTCCTCATTTTTCCATTGGTTGGCTATCTTATGGACATTAGGCCTACAGGCCTCTCCTCATTTTCCCATTGGTTGGCTATCTTATGGACATTAGGCCTACAGGCCTCTCCTCATTTTCCCATTGGTTGACTATTATATGAACATTAGGCCTACAGGCCTCTCCTCATTTTCCCATTGGTTGGCTATCTTATGGACATTAGGCCTACTGGCCTCTCCTCATTTTCCCATTGGTTGGCTATCTTATAAACACTAGACCAACAGAACTGTATGGCTATGATTAAGGCCACAGGCTAAAACATGTAAGCCTTTGTATTTCTTGTACTCTACCTGTAATATTAAAATCATTATATTGGATGAGCAGGTTGCCAGCTTTCCATCTCCTACTTCAGACCCACAAGCCTGTCCTTACTTGGTGAGTTGTCTTATCAATTTTCAACCCATGGACCTGTCCTCACTTGCCCATTGGTTATCTTATGAATACTAGACCTGCAAGTCTGTCCTCATTTGCCCATTAGTTGCCTATCGTATGAACTCCAAACCCACAGCCCTCTCCTCATTTTCCCATTGGTGACTGTCTTATGAACATTAGACCCGCAGGCCTGTCTTTGCTGTCTATTTTGTTACTATCTTATCGACATATTTGCTCACTGGTTGACTTTCCTCTAAATACTACACCCTCTCCTCGTTTACCCATTGGTTGACTATCGTATGAATACTTTACCAGCAGGCCTGTCCTTATTTGCAATTAGTTGATTATTTGATGAACACTAGACTTGCATGACTGACATTTGCCGATTTTTGACTATCTTATGTGCAAGCCTGTCTTCATTTGCTAATTGGTAGACTATTTTATGAACACTAGACCTACAGACCTGTTCTTATTGGCCCATTGGGTAATGAACACTTCACTTGTTGCTATGGGGTCTTGGTATGATTTCACAGTCCAGAACTCCGCTCTTTCCACCAACCTCCCCGCTCTCTCCACCATCCTCCCCGCCTTCTCCACCAACCTCCCCGCTCTCTCCACCATCCTCCCCGCTCTTTCCACCAACCTCCCCACTCTTTCCACCAACCTCCCCGCTCTCTCCACCAACCTCCCCGCTCTCTCCACCATCCTCCCCGCTCTTTCCACCAACCTCCCCACTCTTTCCACCAACTTCCCCGCTCTCTCCACCATCCTCCCCGCCTTCTCCACCAACCTCCCCGCTCTCTCCACCAACCTCCCCGCTCTTTCCACCAACCTCCCCACTCTTTCCACCAACCTCCCCGCTCTCTCCACCAACCTCCCCGCTCTCTCCACCATCCTACCCGCCTTCTCCACCAACCTCCCCGCTCTCTCCACCATCCTCCCCGCTCTTTCCACCAACCTCCCCACTCTTTCCACCAACCTCCCCGCTCTCTCCACCAACCTCCCCGCTCTCTCCACCATCCTCCCCACTCTTTCCACCAACCTCCCCGCTCTCTCCACCATCCTCCCCGCCTTCTCCACCAACCTCCCCGCTCTCTCCACCATCCTCCCCGCTCTTTCCACCAACCTCCCCACTCTTTCCACCAACCTCCCCGCTCTCTCCACCAACCTCCCCGCTCTCTCCACCATCCTCCCCGCTCTTTCCACCAACCTCCCCACTCTTTCCACCAACCTCCCCGCTCTCTCCACCATCCTCCCCGCCTTCTCCACCAACCTCCCCGCTCTCTCCACCAACCTCCCCACTCTTTCCACCAACCTCCCCACTCTTTCCACCAACCTCCCCGCTCTCTCCACCATCCTCCCCGCCTTCTCCACCAACCTCCCCACTCTTTCCACCAACCTCCCCGCTCTCTCCACCAACCTCCCCGCTCTCTCCACCATCCTCCCCGCCTTCTCCAATAACCTCCCCGCTCTCTCCACCATCCTCCCCGCTCTCTCCACCAACCTCTCCGCCTTCTCCACCAAACTCCCCGCTCTCTCCACCAACCTCTCCGCCTTCTCCACCAACCTTCCCGCTCTCTCCACCAACCTCTCCGCTCTCTCCACCATCCTCCCCACTCTCTTCACCAACCTCCCTGCTCTCTCCACCAACCTCTCCGCCTTCTCCACCAACCTTCCCGCTCTCTCCACCAACCTCTCCGCTCTTTCCACCAACCTCCCCGACTTCTCCACCAACCTCCCCGCTCTCTCCACCAACCTCTCCGCCTTCTCCACCAACCTTCCCGCTCTTTCCACCAACCTCCCCGCTCTGTCCGCCAACCTCCCCGCTCTTTCTACCAACCTCCCCGACTTCTCCACCAACCTCCCCAACTTCTCCACCAACCTCCCCGCTCTTTCCACCAACCAACCTGCTCCTTCCACCAACCTCTCTGCCTTCTCCACCAACCTCCCCGCTCTCTCCACCAACTTCCCCGCTCTCTCCACCAACCTCTCCGCCTTCTCCACCATCCTCTTCGCTCTGTCCACCAACCATTCCACTCTCTCCACCAACCTCTCCGCTCTTTCCACCAACCTCGCTGCTCTCTCCACCATCCTCCCCACTCTCTCCACCAACCTCTCCGTTCTCTCCACCAACCTTTCCACTCCCTCCACCAACCTCATGTCTCTCTCCACCAACCTCCTCCACCAACCTCTAGGCTCTCTCCACCAACCTCCCCGCTTTCTCCACCAACCACTCCACTCTCTCTACCAACCTCCCCGCTCTTTCCACCAACCTCCCTGCGCTCTCCACCAACCTCCCCACTCTCTCCACCAACCTCTTCTCTCTCTCCACAAACTTCCCCACTCCCTCCACCAACCTCCCTGTTCTCTCCACCAACCCCCCCGCTCTCTCCACCATCCTCTCCGCTCTCTCCACCATCCTCTCCACTCTCTCCACCAACCCCCCCGCTCTCTCTACCATCCTCTCCGCTCTCTCCACCATCCTCACCGCTCTCTCCACCATCCTCCCCGCTCTCTCCACCATCCTCCCCGCTCTCTCCACCATCCACTCCGCTCTCTCCACCATCCTCCCCGCTCTCTCCACCAACCCCCCCGCTCACTCCACCATCCTCTCCACTCTCTCCACCAACCCCCCCGCTCTCTCCACCATCCTCTCCGCTCTCTCCACCATCCTCTCCGCTCTCTCCACCATCCTCTCCGCTCCCTCCACCAACCTCCCCGCTCTGTCCAGCAACCTCAATGCTCTCACACATCTTCTCTGGGCTCCTCTCTGCCTTCTTCATTTTTCAGCACACAATTCTGTGTTATCAGAAGACCCCCTCTAAGCGATAAGCCTGCTTCCCAGAGAACATGTTGTACAGCAGATGTGACTCCTTGTAAAGATTTAGTATTGACTAATAAACAGCCTGTGGTTTGTGAGATCTTTGGGGCTCTGTGAGATCTTTGGGGCCCTGCGACGGCTTTGGGGCTCTGTGAGATCTTTGGGGTTCTGTGACGTCTTTGGGACTCTGTGATGTCTTTGGGGCTCTGTGACGTCTTTGGGGCTCTTTGACGTCTTTGGGGTTCTGTGACTTCTTTGGGGCTCTGTGACATCTTTGGGGTTCTGTGACGTCTTTGGGGCTCTGTGATGTCTTTGGGGCTCTGTGAGATCTTTGGGGCTCTGTGACGTCTTTGGGGCTCTGTGAGATCTTTGGGGTTCTGTGAGATCTTTGGGGCTCTGTGACATCTTTGGGGCTCTGTGACGTCTTTGGGGCTCTGTGAGATCTTTAGGGCTCTGTGACGTCTTTGGGACTCTGTGATGTCTTTGGGGCTCTGTGACGTCTTTGGGGCTCTATGACGTATTTGGGGCTCTGTGAGATCTTTGGGGCCCTGCGACGGCTTTGGGGCTCTGTGAGATCTTTGGGGTTCTGTGACGTCTTTGGGACTCTGTGATGTCTTTGGGGCTCTGTGACGTCTTTGGGGCTCTTTGACGTCTTTGGGGTTCTGTGACTTCTTTGGGGCTCTGTGACATCTTTGGGGTTCTGTGACGTCTTTGGGGCTCTGTGATGTCTTTGGGGCTCTGTGAGATCTTTGGGGCTCTGTGACGTCTTTGGGGCTCTGTGAGATCTTTGGGGCTCTGTGAGATCTTTGGGGTTCTGTGACATCTTTGGGGCTCTGTGAGATCTTTGGGGCTCTGTGACGTCTTTGGGGTTCTGTGAGATCTTTGGGGCTCTGTCACATCTTTGTGAGGAACAGTAAATCATATCTCGTGTTCGGTGGAGAGCTTCCTTAGGTCTTCTTTGCTGGAGAGGTCCCTCACTTGGTTCCTGGCTCCTTCATCTATACCACGGGCTCTGTAAGTGGCATGTTGTCGTCTTATTGGACCCCCCGGTGGTGACAGTACAAGTGATGGGGAATCAGGTGTGAGGTTCTGTATAAGGATGAGGAATGAGGAGAACTTCTATAGTTGGGGAAATGTGGAACTTGTGTGTACACAAGGCTCCAGCCACAGAATTCAAGTAGAATTCAGGACTGGCCGAGACATTCCCTGAACCTGTATCATAACCAATCATCATCTGTCAGCAAATAATCCAGCAGCAACCTTGTGTCATATCTTTGGTGAATTGTGATTTGATGCCATTTGTCCAACAGATCCTCTCCTAGTCAAGAGCCCAAAAAGAAAGAACTGAAGAACGGCGACAGGTAACAGGCCGGTTCCTCTGTGTGGTGGTGGAATGTGGCGGGAGGCTGGCCGGTACCTGGGGTGTCATGTTGTCTTTGTCTGCTGTCCTTGTGGTGTCATTGCTGGGGAAATGGGGGGCTAATTGGTTCCTGGGGTACTATGTGTTCTGCTTACATTGTGGTGCTGTTGATGGTGGGAGGTGGCAAGGAACGGGTGCTTCCTGAGGTGTCATGTGGTTTGCTTGCCTTGTGATGCTGGTTGTGGGAGGTGGCAAGGGGGACAGGGTGCTTCCTGGGGTGGCTTGCTTACTTTGTGGTGTTGATGGTGGGAGGTGGCAAGGAACGGGTGCTTCCTGGGGTGTCATGTGGTTTGCTTGCTTTGTAGTGTTGATGGTGGGAGGTGGCGAGGGGGACAGGGTGGTTCCTGGGGTGTCATGTGGCTTGCTTGCTTTGTGGTGTTGGTGGTAGAGTGTTAGGGGGGCTTTGTGGCTTCTTTGGCATTATACCTTCTGTTTGCTTTGTAGTGTCAGAGGTGGGATGAATTAGGGGAGGGGGCTGTGCAGTTTATGGGGTGTCTGCTGCCCTTGTGGTGTCAGTAATTGGATGAGGTTGGGGGAGAGGTTGTTTCTGGGGAGCCATGTAGTCTTCTCGCCTAGTTGTGTTGGTGGTCGGATGTGGTGGGGGGTTGGGTGGTTCCTGGAGGGTCTGATGTTTTGCTGATCATGTGTTATTAGTGCCAGGAAGCTGGGTGGTTCCTCTGGTGTTGTGGTCTACTTGCCTTGTGGTATTGGTGGGGGAATATGGTGGGAGTCTGGGCCTTCTCTGGGGTGTCATGTTGTCTGCTGGTGTTGTGCTGTTAGTGGTACGATGTGGTAGAAGTTGTGCAGTTTCTGGGGTTTTATGTGGTCTGCTGACTTTATGGTGTTGGGGTGGGATGTGGTGAGGGCTTTGCAGTTTCCGTGTTGTCATGTGTTATGATGACCTTGCGGTATTGGTGGTGGGGTGTGATTTGGGGGGTCTTTTTATTTTCTGGGGGGTCATGTGTTATGATGGCTGTACCGGCACCCCAAGTATGAAAGGGGTTAACGCCGTTTAGGATATTCCCTTTCTGAACACACATCAGCTACCGATACTCAACAGTCGGGCGACCGAGACCCATAGGAATAATTCTCCCAGAAATACGAGACAACCACTCTGTTTAGGTTTCCAACAGGTCTGACACTCTTTATTGAGAAAAGCAGGCCCTTATATACACTAAAAGAATACTGTAGTCCAAATGAACAACTCCACCCACATTACACAATGGTTACATAACGAGCCCCCAATACACATCATTCTGACATCTCTTAGCAAACAACAGGTGAGTTCATTAGCTAATCCCTTTACAGCTTAAATGAATACTATGCATAACCTTTATGTTTCCCAGACTGTCTGTCTGCTAATTTACAATACACACAATTACAGAGTTAATTATCACAATCCACATCACCACAAACAACAATGAAAAGGTCTTTTAGAAGCTAGTCTGGATTCATTAACATTACAACAGGCATCCAGGTGATTGGAGGTGAAGAAATCAGCATCTCTCAATTAACCTGTTGAGTTCAGAATCAAACAACCAGTAAATATTGTGGATAATTATTACTATCCCATTTTAGGTAGTCCAAGATGTATTTTCAATGTCCATTATTTCCTGGCTCATACTTTCTAAGAACTTCTGGGTCCTCCCATTACAATGGCATAGCGGTATTTTTGGTGGTATGTGATCGGGGGGGGCTTTTCATTTTTTTGGGTTGTCATGTGGTATGATGACCTTGCGGTATTGGTGGTGGGGTGTGATTTGGGGGGGGCTTTTTATTTTTTTGGGGTGTCATGTGTTATGATGGTATTGTGGTATTTTTGGTGGGATGTGATTGGGGCTGTGCAGTGTCATGTGATCTTCTAGGTGGGATGTGGTGGGGGCTGTGCAGTGTCATGTGATCTTCTGGGTGGGATGTGGTGGGGGCTGTGCAGTGTCATGTGATCTTCTGGGTGGGATGTGGTTGGGGTTGTGCAGTTTCTGGGGTGTCATGTGGTCTGTTGGCCTTGTGGTATTGGTGGTGGGATGTGATGGGGCTTTTTATTTTCTGGGGTGTCATGTTGTCTGCTGGTCTCTTTGTGTTGTCATCTTTGGCTGCCATGGTGGTTGCATGGCCTCTTGCTGCCCTGTGGTAAATATGTGACATGTTGGTGTCCTGTACGTGGCTGGTGATCCGTGTCACCCTGGAGGTGGATGATATTCAGAGACTGATTATTACTGTAGAAAACCCTGGCTTTGTTTTGGGTGTGGGTCCAGCCAATACCATTTTTTTCTAGTTTTGGATGGAGTGGGGAAAGATGAGAATCTTTGTTAGGATTTTCCTGCCATCTGGGGCTCCATCAGTGGGATTCCGGCTCACTTCCTGTCCTGATGACAACGATTTCCCAGATAGGAAGTGAGGGAAACTCTCCAACAAGAAGAGTTCTTCTTTTCCTTCGTAGAGTAGATTTCCCTCACTTCCTGTCTGATGAAAGCGTTGTCACCTAGACAGGAAGTGAGGTGAACTCCATCCAAAACGAAAGAATGTAAAGGTTTGGCATGACGTATACCCAGCATGATGGAGACATTACATTGTAAGCCCCTCTTCTGAACCTGCTTGTTACTGGCTGTCATGCCCAGCCTCTGGCTTCCCAGACATAAAACCAGAAGACAGATCAGGACTTTCCTCACCTACATACTGGTTCTTGGTTGGTCACCTGGTAAGTAGTGAAGCCAGAGGAGCAGCATGGAGCCAGGCAGTTGGTGTTTCTTGAAGTAGATCCAAAATAGCAGCTTCCATCTTTCTCTCATGGTGGGATTATTGTAAATTATCTGCATTTTCTATGTTTTAATCTTCGTCTGCAGCACTCGGAACTTCCCATGAAAACTAGAATTGCTCTTCCTTGCAACCACGGCAATGGTACTGTGAGCAGAGAAGGTTGTCCATTGTTCCTTGCCCCTGTAATGGGCTCACTGCTGATTCCTCCTGTATATGTAAGGTGGACATTGTTTCTTCCTCCTCCAGGACTTGGATTGTCCTCTATGAGTTCTCAATGGACATCTGAGTGTGGATTCAGGACTTGGATTGTCCTCTATGAGGCCTCAATGGACATCTGAGTGTGGATTCAGGACTTGGATTGTCCTCTATGAGGCCTCAATGGACGTCTGAGTGTGGATTCAGGACTTGGATTGTCCTCTATGAGATCTCAATGGACATCTGAGTGTGGATTCAGGACTTGGATTGTCCTCTGAGATCTCAATGGACATCTGAGTGTGGATTCAGGACTTGGATTGTCCTCTATGAGATCAATGGACATCTGAGTGTGGATTCAGGACTTGGATTGTCCTCTATGAGGTCTCAATGGACATCTGAGTGTGGATTCAGGACTTGGATTGTCCTCTATGAGGTCTCAATGGACATCTGAGTGTGGATTCAGGACTTGGATTGTCCTCTATGAGATCTCAATGGACATCTGAGTGTGGATTCAGGACTTGGATTGTCCTCTATGGGGCCTCAATGGACATCTGAGTGTGGATTCAGGACTTGGATTGTCCTCTGAGATCTCAATGGACATCTGAGTGTGGATTCAGGACTTGGATTGTCCTCTGAGATCTCAATGGACATCTGAGTGTGGATTCAGGACTTGGATTGTCCTCTGAGATCTCAATGGACGTCTGAGTGTGGATTCAGGACTTGGATTGTCCTCTATGAGGCCTCAATGGACATCTGAGTGTGGATTCAGGACTTGGATTGTCCTCTATGAGGCCTCAATGGACATCTGAGTGTGGATTCAGGACTTGGATTGTCCTCTATGAGGCCTCAATGGACATCTGAGTGTGGATTCAGGACTTGGATTGTCCTCTATGAGGTCTCAATGGACATCTGAGTGTGGATTCAGGACTTGGATTGTCCTCTATGAGGCCTCAATGGACATCTGAGTGTGGATTCAGGACTTGGATTGTCCTCTATGAGGCCTCAATGGACATCTGAGTGTGGATTCAGGAATTGGATTGTCCTCTATGGTGCCTCAATGGACATCTGAGTGTGGATTCAGGAATTGGATTGTCCTCTATGGTGCCTCAATGGACATCTGAGTGTGGATTCAGGACTTGGATTGTCCTCTGAGATCTCCATGGACATCTGAGTGTGGATTCAATCAGGACTTGGATTGTCCTCTATGAGGCCTCAATGGACATCTGAGTGTGGATTCAGGACTTGGATTGTCCTCTATGAGGCCTCAATGGACATCTGAGTGTGGATTCAGGACTTGGATTGTCCTCTATGAGATCTCAATGGACATCTGAGTGTGGATTCAGGACTTGGATTGTCCTCTATGAGATCTCAATGGACATCTGAGTGTGGATTCAGGACTTGGATTGTCCTCTGAGATCTCCATGGACACCTGAGTGTGGATTCAGGACTTGGTTTGTCTTCTCTGAGGCCTTAATGGACATCTACAGGATTGGAAATATCAGTGTGTAAATGGATAGAAAACTGGCTAAAAGACAGAATTCAGAGAGTCGTGGTTAATGATTCTTACTCTGATTGGTCCAAGGTTATCAGTGGTGTACCCCAAGGTTCAGTGCTGGGACCCTTACTTTTTAATATCTTTATAAATGATATTGGGTCTGAGATGAAAAGTAACATTTCAGTCTTTGCAGATGACACCAAGCTATGCAGTGGAATAACGTCCTTACAGGATGTCTCCAATTTACAAGCCGACCTCAATGTTCTGTCTAATTGGGTGACTATGTGGCAGATGAGGTTTAATGGTGATAAATGTAAAGTTCTGCACTTGGAGGCTAATGCCGCGTACACACGACCGTTTTTCCCGTCGAGAAAAATGAAATTTTTTCCTTTGGACGATAAAAACGATCGTCTGTGGGCTTTTTGTCGTTTTTCTCGACGGGAAAAACGGCATTAATCACGACGAGAAAAATTAGAACATGCTCTAATTTTTCTCGTCGTGATTCCCGTCGTTTTTTTCCACGGCAGTTTTCCCATAGGGAAACACTGCCACGGAGCCCAGAAACGGTCGTTTTTCTCGACCCAAAAAAAAATGTCGGGAAAAACGGACGTGTGTAGGGAACCAAGCCGTTCCCTCGTTTTTCCTGTCAATTTTCTCGACTGTGTTTTCACCGTCGAGAAAATCGATCGTGTGTACGCGGCATTAGAATATGAATGCATCATACATACTAGGGGGAGTACAACTCTGGGGGAGTCAATGGTGGAGAAGGATCTGGGGGGGATCCAGGGTGGAGAAGGAACTGGGGGGATCCGTAGTGGAGAAGGATCTGGGGGGATCCGTAGTGGAGAAGGATCTGGGGGGATATGTAGTGGAGAGGGATCTGGGAGGATCCGTAGTGGAGAAGGAACTGGGGGGATCCGTAGTGGAGAAGGATCTGGGGGGATCCGTAGTGGAGAAGGATCTGGGGGGATCCGTAGTGGAGAAGGATCTGGGGGGATCTGTAGTGGAGAAGGATCTAGGGGGATCCGTAGTGGAGAAGGATCTGGGGGGGATCCGTAGTGGAGAAGGATCTGGGGGGGATCCGTAGTGGAGAAGGATCTGGGGGATCCGTAGTGGAGAAGGATCTGGGGGATCCGTAGTGGAGAAGGATCTGGGGGGTTCGTAGTGGGGAAGGATCTGGGGGCTCCGTAGTGGAGAAGGATCTGGGGGGGATCCGTAGTGGAGAAGGATCTGGGGGGGATCCGTAGTGGAGAAGGATCTGGGGGAATCCGTAGTGGAGAAGGATCTGAAGGAATCCGTAGTGGAGAAGGATCTGGGGGGGATCCGTAGTGGAGAAGGATCTGGGGGATCCGTAGTGGAGAAGGATCTGGGGGGGATCCGTAGTGGAGAAGGATCTGGGGGATCCGTAGTGGAGAAGGATCTGGGGGGATCCGTAGTGGAGAAGGATCTGGGGGGATCCGTAGTGGAGAAGGATCTGGGGGGATCCGTAGTGGAGAAGGATCTGGGGATCCATAGTGGAGAAGGATCTGGGGGATCCATAGTGGAGAAGGATCTGGGGGATCCATAGTGGAGAAGGATCTGGGGGATCCATAGTGGAGAAGGATCTGGGGGATCCATAGTGGAGAAGGATCTGGGGGGATCCATAGTGGAGAAGGATCTGGGGGGATCCATAGTGGAGAAGGATTGGGGGGGATCCATAGTGGAGAAGGATCGGGGGGATCCATAGTGGAGAAGGATCGGGGGGATCCATAGTGGAGAAGGATCGGGGGGATCCATAGTGGAGAAGGATCTGGGGGATCCATAGTGGAGAAGGATCTGGGGGATCCGTAGTGGAGGAGGATCTGGGGGGGATCCGTAGTGGAGAAAGGTCTGGGGGGATCCGTAGTGGAGAAGGATCTGGGGGATCCGTAGTGGAGAAGGATCTGGGGGATCCGTAGTGGAGGAGGATCTGGGGGGATCTGTAGTAGAGAAGGGTCTGGGGGGGATCCGTAGTGGAGAAGGATCTGGGGGGATCCGTAGTGGAGGACGATCTGGGGGGATCCGTAGTGGAGGAGGATCTGGGGGGATCCATAGTGGAGAAGGATCTGGGGGATCCGTAGTGGAGAAGGATCTGGGGGGATCCATAGTGGAGAAGGATCTGGGGGGATCCGTAGTGGAGAAGGATCTGGGGGGATCCGTAGTGGAGAAGGATCTGGGGGGATCCGTAGTGGAGAAGGATCTGGGGGGATCCGTAGTGGAGAAGGATCTGGGGGGATCCGTAGTGGAGAAGGATCTGGGGGGATCCGTAGTGGAGAAGGATCTGTGGGGGGATCTGTAGTGGAGAAGGATCTGTGGGGGGGATCCGTAGTGGAGAAGGATCTGGGGGGATCCGTAGTGGAGAAGGATCTGGGGGTTTTGGTAGATCATAAGCTCAATAATAACATGCAATGCCAAGCTGCGGTTTCCAAAGCGAGAAAAGTCCTTTCTTGTATAAGAGAGGTATGGACTCCAGAGAGAGAGACATCATCTGTACAAATCATTAGTAAGATCTCATCTGGAATATGCAGTTCAGTTTTGGGCCCCAGTTCTCAAAAAGGATATTGGGGAACTGGAGAAAGTGCAGAGAAGGGCAACCAAACTGATAAGAGGCATGGAGGAGCTCAGCTATGAGGAGAGATTAGAGGAACTGAATTTATTCTCTCTTGAGAAGAGGAGATTAAGGGGGGATATGATCAACATGTACAAATATATAAGGGGTCCATATAGTGAACTTGGTGTTGAGTTATTCACTTTACGGTCATCACAAAGGACAAGGGGGCACTCTTTACATCTAGAGGAAAAGAGATTTCATCTCCAAATACGGAAAGGTTTCTTCACAGTAAGAGCTGTGAAAATGTGGAATAGACTCCCTCCAGAGGTGGATCTGGCCAGATCAGTAGATTGCTTTAAGAAAGGTCTGGATTCTTTCCTAAATGTACAGAATATAACTGGGTACTGACATTTATAGGGAAAGTTGATCCGGGGAATATCTGATTGCCTCTCGGGGGATCAGGAAGGAATTTTTTCCCCTGCTGTAGCAAATTGGATCATGCTCTGCTGGGGTTTTTCACCTTCCTCTGGATCAACTGTGGGTATAGAATTGTGTATATGGGATTGTACGATATTTATATATATATATATATATATATATATATATATATATATATATATATTTTTATGGTTGAACTGGATGGACTTGTGTCTTTTTTCAACCTGACTAACTATGTAACTATCTGAGTGTGGATTCAGGACTTGGATTGTCCTCTATGAGGCCTCAATGGACATCTGAGTGTGGATTCAGGACTTGGATTGTCCTCTATGAGGTCTCAATGGACATCTGAGTGTGGATTCAGGACTTGGATTGTCCTCTATGAGGTCTCAATGGACATCTGAGTGTGGATTCAGGACTTGGATTGTCCTCTATGAGATCTCAATGGACATCTGAGTGTGGATTCAGGACTTGGATTGTCCTCTATGGGGCCTCAATGGACATCTGAGTGTGGATTCAGGACTTGGATTGTCCTCTGAGATCTCAATGGACGTCTGAGTGTGGATTCAGGACTTGGATTGTCCTCTATGAGGCCTCAATGGACATCTGAGTGTGGATTCAGGACTTGGATTGTCCTCTATGAGGCCTCAATGGACATCTGAGTGTGGATTCAGGACTTGGATTGTCCTCTATGAGGCCTCAATGGACATCTGAGTGTGGATTCAGGACTTGGATTGTCCTCTATGAGGTCTCAATGGACATCTGAGTGTGGATTCAGGACTTGGATTGTCCTCTATGAGGCCTCAATGGACATCTGAGTGTGGATTCAGGACTTGGATTGTCCTCTATGAGGCCTCAATGGACATCTGAGTGTGGATTCAGGAATTGGATTGTCCTCTATGGTGCCTCAATGGACATCTGAGTGTGGATTCAGGAATTGGATTGTCCTCTATGGTGCCTCAATGGACATCTGAGTGTGGATTCAGGACTTGGATTGTCCTCTATGAGGCCTCAATGGACATCTGAGTGTGGATTCAGGACTTGGATTGTCCTCTATAAGGCCTCAATGGACATCTGAGTGTGGATTCAGGACTTGGATTGTCCTCTATGAGGCCTCAATTGGCATCTGAGTGTGGATTCAGGACTTGGATTGTCCTCTATGACAGTGGTCCCCAACCTTTTTGGCACCGAGGACCGGCGTTGTGTAATAGAATCGTGCCAAGGCCCGGGGGGGGTTGGGTTGTTATGTAGCTTTTTGCGGGCAGTTTGTTGGGGAAATGGCTGGTGTTAGCGCCTCAATCATCACAGAACAATGGCTGATATGGTGTTGGGATGATTGAAGCGCATTATTTCTGTCATTGCATTGTAATATAAAATGAAATAGTTCAAACTCACCATAATGCAGAATCTGCCACCAGATGCGGTTTGTCACTTGCCACGTCGCCTTCCACCAGGTGTGGATTGTTGCTTGCGACGTCACCTGCCACCAGGTGTGGATTGCCACGTCGCCTGCCACCAGGTGTGGATTGTTGCTTGCCACGTCACCTGCCACCAGGTGTGGATTGCCACGTCGCCTGCCACCAGATGTGGATTGCCACGTCGCCTGCCACCAGATGTGGATTGCCGCTTGCCACCTTGCCTGCCACCAGATGTGGATTGTCGCTTGCCACAACACCTGCCACCAGGTGTGGATTGCCATGTCGCCTGCCACCAGGTGCGGATTGCCACGTCGCCTGCCACCAGGTGCGGATTGCCACGTCGCCTGCCACCAGGTGTGGATTGCCACGTCACCTGCCACCAGGTGTGGATTGCCACGTCACCTGCCACCGGGTGTGGATTGCCACGTCACCTGCCACCAGGTGTGGATTGCTACTTGCCATGTCACCTGCCACCAGGTGTGGATTGCCACCTGCCACCAGAGGTGGTTTGCCACCTGCCAGTAGATTTTTTTGTCACCTGCCGTGGTGGCAGCACAGGCAGGTGAGGGAGAACAGCGGTAATGCGGGGCGGGCGGTGAGAGATGATCTCTCTGCTCCCGCGCCTCGCTGCAGTAGGAGCCCCGCTGTGTGGGCGGAAGTGCCGTGATCCGGGCGGGCGGTGAGAGATGTCATCTCTCTGCTTGCCCGCTGCCGCACCTCACACAGTGCAGCCTTCGCGGCCCATCTGCAAATAGGCAACGGCCCGGCAGTGGGCCGCGGACCGGGGGTTGGGGAACCCTGCTCTATGAGGCCTCAATGGACATCTGAGTGTGGATTCAGGACTTGGATTGTCTTTTCTGAGGCCTCAATGGACATCTGAGTGTGGATTAAGGACTTGGATTGTCTTCTCTGAGGTCTCAATGGACATCTGAGTGTGGATTCAGGACTTGGATTGTCCTCTATGAGGCCTCAATGGACATCTGAGTGTGGATTCAGGACTTGGATTGTCTTCTCTGAGGCCTCAATGGACATCTGAGTGTGGATTAAGGACTTGGATTGTCCTCTATGAGGCCTCAATGGACATCTGAGTGTGGATTCAGGACTTGGATTGTCTTCTCTGAGGCCTCAATGGACATCTGAGTGTGGATTAAGGACTTGGATTGTCCTCTATGGGGCCTCAATGGACATCTGAGTGTGGATTCAGGACTTGGATTGTCCTCTATGAGGTCTCAATGGACATCTGAGTGTGGATTCAGGACTTGGATTGTCCTCTGAGATCTCAATGGACATCTGAGTGTGGATTCAGGACTTGGATTGTCCTCTGAGATCTCAATGGACATCTGAGTGTGGATTCAGGACTTGGATTGTCCTCTGAGATCTCAATGGACGTCTGAGTGTGGATTCAGGACTTGGATTGTCCTCTATGAGGCCTCAATGGACATCTGAGTTTGGATTCAGGACTTGGATTGTCCTCTATGAGGCCTCAATGGACATCTGAGTGTGGATTCAGGACTTGGATTGTCTTCTCTGAGATCTCAATGGACATCTGAGTGTGGATTCAGGACTTGGATTGTCCTCTATGAGGCCTCAATGGACATCTGAGTGTGGATTCAGGACTTGGATTGTCCTCTATGAGGTCTCAATGGACATCTGAGTGTGGATTCAGGACTTGGATTGTCCTCTATGAGGTCTCAATGGACATCTGAGTGTGGATTCAGGACTTGGATTGTCCTCTATGAGGCCTCAATGGACATCTGAGTGTGGATTCAGGACTTGGATTGTCCTCTATGAGGTCTCAATGGACATCTGAGTGTGGATTCAGGACTTGGATTGTCCTCTATGAGGTCTCAATGGACATCTGAGTGTGGATTCAGGACTTGGATTGTCCTCTATGAGGTCTCAATGGACATCTGAGTGTGGATTCAGGACTTGGATTGTCCTCTATGAGGCCTCAATGGACATCTGAGTGTGGATTCAGGACTTGGATTGTCCTCTATGAGGCCTCAATGGACATCTGAGTGTGGATTCAGGACTTGGATTGTCCTCTATGGGGCCTCAATGGACATCTGAGTGTGGATTCAGGACTTGGATTGTCTTCTCTGAGATCTCAATGGACATCTGAGTGTGGATTCAGGACTTGGATTGTCCTCTATGAGGCCTCAATGGACATCTGAGTGTGGATTCAGGACTTGGATTGTCCTCTATGAGGTCTCAATGGACATCTGAGTGTGGATTCAGGACTTGGATTGTCCTCTATGAGGTCTCAATGGACATCTGAGTGTGGATTCAGGACTTGGATTGTCCTCTATGAGGCCTCAATGGACATCTGAGTGTGGATTCAGGACTTGGATTGTCCTCTATGAGGTCTCAATGGACATCTGAGTGTGGATTCAGGACTTGGATTGTCCTCTATGAGGTCTCAATGGACATCTGAGTGTGGATTCAGGATTTGGATTGTCCTCTATGAGGTCTCAATGGACATCTGAGTGTGGATTCAGGACTTGGATTGTCCTCTATGAGGCCTCAATGGACATCTGAGTGTGGATTCAGGACTTGGATTGTCCTCTATGGGGCCTCAATGGACATCTGAGTGTGGATTCAGGACTTGGATTGTCCTCTATGGGGCCTAAATGGACATCTGAGTGTGGATTCAGGACTTGGATTGTCCTCTGAGATCTCAATGGACGTCTGAGTGTGGATTCAGGACTTGGATTGTCCTCTATGAGGCCTCAATGGACATCTGAGTGTGGATTCAGGACTTGGATTGTCCTCTATGGGGCCTCAATGGACATCTGAGTGTGGATTCAGGACTTGGATTGTCCTCTATGGGGCCTAAATGGACATCTGAGTGTGGATTCAGGACTTGGATTGTCCTCTGAGATCTCAATGGACGTCTGAGTGTGGATTCAGGACTTGGATTGTCCTCTATGAGGCCTCAATGGACATCTGAGTGTGGATTCAGGACTTGGATTGTCCTCTATGAGGCCTCAATGGACATCTGAGTGTGGATTCAGGACTTGGATTGTCCTCTGAGATCTCAATGGACGTCTGAGTGTGGATTCAGGACTTGGATTGTCCTCTATGAGGCCTCAATGGACATCTGAGTGTGGATTCAGGACTTGGATTGTCCTCTATGAGGCCTCAATGGACATCTGAGTGTGGATTCAGGACTTAGACAGGGACCGGACGAATTTCAATCTATCTATGGGCGGGATGGTTGTTTTTTGCTTGATCAGTGCCACCGGCTATAGCCACCAACACTGATCCAGGTATTCTGACGGTGGGGAACTCTCCTCGCTGTCAGAATACAATGGCTGCGGGGGAGGGGTTTCTCTATTAACACTGAGTGTGTTGATGGGGGAAATCGGCACATTGAATGTAAAAAATGTATAATGTATCTGTAGCGATACCCCCGTAGGATCTGCTGGATTCATTTTGGGTCCTGCCGTCACCCCACATTCCACCTCTATTACTATGTTAAGTAATTAGAATAGAGGTGATTAGCAGTCACTTCAGTCTTTTACTCAATTTCTTTATTAAACAAGTTCAGGAAGGAGGATAGGGGGTTGGGGGAAGTTCGGATACCTTGGTTTTGCAGATCACTAATGCGGTTCTTGAATCCAGAGGACAGCAGCTTTCTGTCTTTGGATCTTGCGACAACCGGATAGGCCTCTCACACCGACCCAGCAGCCGGTATGAATCACGGACAAGTCTTTGCCACAGACTTAGCGATCGATAAGTGGAAACTCCTAGATAATCCTCTGCCACAGGATTGTTCAGCCAGTAATCAGTTAGTTAGGTCAGCTGCACGGTACCTGAACCTTTAAGCCATCCGGCAGTACTGTGAGGTAGAATAACTTAGGTGCGTCCCCCAAACGAGTTACCCGGGCCCTTCTGAGAGACCAGCCATCAGACTACCTCCCTCCAGCAAGGGTCCTCCCCCGAGTCTCCTCCGCTTGGCTTGGCTTCTTCCCGCAGGCAAGACAGCTCAGGACCACCTCCAGATTAGTAGGCCCCAGACAAGCTTCTGGGCCCACTTGCAGCAAACACAGCAGCATAGCCTCAGGCCTGGAGGGCCATGAGGCAAGAAGGACCCCGAAGCACATGGCACTGCCCCTTAAATATCCTTCCCCAGCATGCCCAGCTACAAAGAAGCTCCTGAATGGACTGTTTCTGAGGAAAGAATATCCAATGCACTTCCGCTGGCTGTATTTCTCACACTGGCCTGTGACAACAGTGACACCTACTGGTAACAGTGAGAAATGCGCACAACACAGCCAAAGCTGGAACAGAAACCAACAATTTACATAATCCCTCTGAGCTACTTACAGCTCAGATACCCCTAAATTTACACATAGTGCCTATTTAAAAGTAACAGGGCGCTACATATATGTAGTCTTCTCTGAAGCCTCAATGGACATGATGGTAAGGCTGGTCATACATGCCGCAATTTCAGGTCATTTCAACCACCTCTGACCAACCAGGAATGGAACATATGATGAAAAGGCAACGTTGAGACAATTTTTATGCTGCTTTGGACAGATTTTCACATTGGATTGTTTGAAGATTTGGATTTCAGCTCAATTGCAAGTGGTTGAAGTTACTGGAGAGTTGTCAGGAGTCCTCAAGAAGGACCGCAAATGAATAGTAAATGTCCAGAAACATGAGTGCTGTCATTGTATGACGGGATGAGGGCAGGGTGTACCTACAGGGGTGGCAATCGCACCCGGCCCCATGTTTAAGGGGGTCCGTGTGGTTCCCCTGTACACACCTGGATAGGAGGGTCGGCATGTAGAGGAACTGATCCCCCTCCATTTTCCTCCTGTAACCACTGAAAGCCAGCTTCTCCTCCCCCTCCTGCAGGAGGAAAATGAACGGGTATCCGGTCCGCTATATGCCACCCCTTGTTGCCCCTTCAATCCAGGTCCTGTTGCCCCCAGCCCCCCCCTGTGTGCTCTTCTGGCCTCCCTGACCCCCCCCCCTCGACAGCACTGCCAGCTTCCCTTCTTCCCCTCTCGCCGGCTGCTGCGGGGGATGTGTCAGGATGGAGAGTAGGGAAGGGGGCGTTAAATATATAATTTACTGGCCCCTTCCATTTCCAGAACCAGTGATCCGTACCAATCGCTCCTGTGTCCATTCATAACTATGCATGAAAGTTAAAGAAGACCTTCTGTGTGCTGCTCCCTCCACAGCCCCCCCCCAATACTCACCCGAGCCCCCTCTAGATCCAGCGATGTGCACGAGAGCCTCGGCTGTCCCGGGACTCCCTCTCCTCATTGGCTGTCAATCACAGCCAGTGAGCCAATGAGGAGAGAGTGGGAGTGGGGCCGGGCTGTGCCTTTATGTGTCCTATGTATGTATAGAGCAGGGCTCAGGAGCGAGCATGCACCAGTGCCCTAGAGCTCTTCCTGTCCATTCATTCTGTGCAGCAAAGGCTGTGCCCTCCATCTCCTTTCTCAAAAGAGAAGCATAAGAGGTCTATTTAGACCCCTGATATCTCACCAAAGCTCACAAACGGGGCTCCTGAAAAATGTAAAAAAAAAAAAAAAAATTGTAAAATAAAATGGTAAAAATAAATAAAAATAAAAGAATAACAAAATAAAAAAACTACTAACACCAGTGGCAGAATGACCACAAAGGTCGAACTTGCGACCGGGCCCTGGTGTTTTGCCACTGTGGCCCCAAGACAGCAAGGAAGGGGGCCCGCTGCGGGACTGAAATAAAGGGTCCTGCAATGAGAGCAAAAGGACGCCGGGCCCGGAGGGAAGGGCCCCAGCCGGGGGTCAGGGGGGCCTTAATGTTTTGTTCTACCAGGGCCCTGAAGGTTCTAGCTATGCCCCTGGATGACGGGTTTCCTCCATAACATCTCATGTATCTCATCACAATAAGCCTCCATTCCAGGAAGGTTATCGCTTTGCATTGTATTGGGCCCTCAGGATGTCTGTACCTGTAGAGGTCACATCTCAGACATGACCCTCAATGTGTCCGCAGTTCAGCTTCATTTCAGGGCTGGTCTTGTCCATATTTGTGGGAGTCGGGTCTCAGGACTGGTGAGGTCCATATTTGTGGGAGTCGGGTCTCAGGACTGGTGAGGTCCATACTTGTGGGAGTCGGGTCTCAGGACTGGTGAGGTCCATACTTGTGGAAGTCGGGTCTCAGGACTGGTGAGGTCCATACTTGTGGGAGTCGGGTCTCAGGAATGACCCTCAATGAGTCCATAGTTCAGCTTCATTTCATGGCTGGTGAGGTCCATATTTGTGGGAGTCGGGTCTCAGGACTGGTGAGGTTCATAATTGTGGGAGTCGGGTCTCAGGACTGGTGAGGTCCATATTTGTGGGAGTTGGGTCTCAGGACTGGTGAGGTCCATATTTGTGGGAGTCGGGTCTCAGGACTGGTGAGGTCCATACTTGTGGGAGTCGGGTCTCAGGACTGGTGAGGTCCATACTTGTCGAAGTCGGGTCTCAGGAATGACCCTCAATGAGTCCATAGTTCAGCTTCATTTCATGGCTGGTGATGTCCATATTTGTGGGAGTCGGGTCTCAGGACTGGTGAGGTCCATATTTGTGGGAGTCGGGTCTCAGGACTGGTGAGGTTCATAATTGTGGGAGTCGGGTCTCAGGACTGGTGAGGTCCATATTTGTGGGAGTCGGGTCTCAGGACTGGTGAGGTCCATATTTGTGGGAGTCGGGTCTCGGGACTGGTGAGGTCCATATTTGTGGGAGTCGGGTCTCAGGACTGGTGAGGTCCATATTTGTGGGAGTCGGGTCTCAGGACTGGTAAGGTCCATATTTGTTGGAGTCGGGTCTCAGGACTGGTGAGGTCCATATTTGTGGGAGTCGGGTCTCAGGACTGGTGAGGTCCATAATTGTGGGAGTCGGGTCTCAGGACTGGTGAGGTCCATATTTGTGGGAGTCGGGTCTCAGGACTGGTGAGGTCCATATTTGTGGGAGTCGGATCTCAGGACTGGTGAGGTCCATATTTGTGGGAGTCGGGTCTCAGGACTGGTGAGGTCCATATTTGTGGGAGTCGGGTCTTAGGACTGGTGAGGTCCATATTTGTGGGAGTCGGGTCTCAGGACTGGTGAGGTCCATATTTGTGGGAGTCGGGTCTCAGGACTGGTGAGGTCCATATTTGTGGGAGTCGGGTCTCAGGACTGGTGAGGTCCATATTTGTGGGAGTCGGGTCTCAGGACTGGTGAGGTCCATATTTGTGGGAGTCGGGTCTCAGGACTGGTGAGGTCCATATTTGTGGGAGTCGGGTCTCAGGACTGGTGAGGTCCATATTTGTGGGAGTCGGGTCTCAGGACTGGTGAGGTCCATATTTGTGGGAGTCGGGTCTCAGGACTGGTGAGGTCCATATTTGTGGGAGTCGGGTCTCAGGACTGGTGAGGTCCATATTTGTGGGAGTCGGGTCTCAGGACTGGTGAGGTCCATATTTGTGGGAGTCGGGTCTCAGGATTGGTGATGTCCATATTTGTGGGAGTCAGGCCTTGGACATGGTCCCTAAACAAGTTTGTAGTCCTGTTTCATGAGATGTCATGGTGACTGGAGACTCTGATCCTCTGACTTGGGAAAATAAGGCGATTCTTCACGCTGCTTCTTCTTTCTTCCACATTAAAACTCATCTTCTCTCCCGGAAATCCCGAGTCTCCAAGTCCTCCCGTTGGTCTTGTGAAGACATCACCCTTCATCATGGATGGGCCTGTACACAGCGAACGCCTTCTATGATTCATATCTGTGGGTTAAGAAAGTGTATTGGCCCCTCAGGGTCCCCCGTCTCAGGGTGACATAGTTAGTCAGGTTGAAAAAAGACACAAGTCCATCCAGTTCAACCATAAAAAAATCAAATAATAATATCATACAATCCCATATACCTAATTCTATACCCACAGTTGATCCAGAGGAAGGCAAAAAACCCCAGCAGAGCATGATCCAATTTACTACAGCAGGGGAAAAAATTCCTTCCTGATCCCCCGCGAGGCAATCGGATTTTCCCCGGATCAACTTTACCTATAAATGTCAGTACCCAGTTATATTCTGTACATTTAGGAAAGAATCCAGGCCTTTCTTAACAACTTTGTTTATCTTGCTCGTATCTTGCCAGGGTTGTCACTTGAGTTTCTTCTGAGAAACCAACCCGTCTGTTGCCTCTACAACTGATTTAGTACTTGGTGGCACCCAGTCAGTGGTGTTCTTGTGTTTATGGTGTTTTGTGTCCTCGCCTGGTTTGGATTTGGACTGTCCCATCATTTGCCCATTTTCACTTGTCGGCTCTCCTTCTCTTACGCAGGTTGTACCTGGAGAGGCAGAAGCCATCTTTTCGCTTGCACTCAGTGAAATGTGGCGGCACTGAAGTTCACCTTTCTCTATGTCCCTTCGAGTTCTACAAAGTGAACAGTACAGACAGCTGTCAAGACGGATCACCGGTTGTGATCAGCTGTACAGTTGGGTCGGCCTTTGTGGGTCATGGAGCTCCAGCCCAGGCTGCCATGAAGAAGAAGAAGGTATCACAGCAACAACGTGAGGTTAGTGATTCTTCTTCAATGTTCATAAATCTACCGAGTGAAGAGCACCGGCCAAGTTTCTTCATGTTCTTCATTGCAGGAGTTCATTCGGCTGAAGGGAGGCGCTCGTCCAGGAGAAGGCCGAGTGGAAGTCTTAAGGAAGGGAGAATGGGGAACCGTGTGTGATGACCGTTGGGACGTACAAGCCGCCAGTGTGGTGTGTAGACAGATGGGCTTTGGAAGTGCCAAGGAGGCCTTAACAGGGGCGCGAATGGGGCAAGGTGAGAGACAGAGAGGATCTGAAATGAGACATTAATGAATGTAGGTACCACCATACACAGCTGTATAATCACCCATATAGAGGGCCATTTATCCAACTGTCCATTCACACCTTGCGTCTTTGGTAATTTAACATTTTATAAATATATTTTGTCAATGTTTCTTTCATTATCTGGTTAGTTTGAGAAATTCAAAACATATCATTGGACTTTCCTGAAGTTTCTGGATAGCTCCCGAGGAGTGTTCTCTAGAATCCATTGACAAATCATACTTCTGTCACAGGCATGGGTCAGATCCACATGAACGAAGTGCGATGTACGGGCAGAGAAGACTCCCTCTTTGACTGCCAGTACAAGAACATCACACAGGAGGACTGCAAACACAGCGAGGACGCCTCCGTCAAGTGCAACATTCCATACATGGGGTATGAGAACACGGTCAGTAACGCCATGCTTTCCTCTATAACATTATCACAAGCCGTAAATGTCAAGTTCTGATTACTGCATGGATTGTGATTGTGGGAGAGGCAGAGAGAAGGGGAGAATCTGTGGACTAATGTGTGGAAGGGAAGAGAAGGAAGAGTCTTTAAGAAGAGTATGGTGTTGTGGATGGAGTGTAATATATAGAGTGATGTGTGGGACATGGGAGGGTTTTCTGGAGATGTAGAGGAGAAGGAAGAGTCTTTTAGAAGAGTATAGTGTTGTGGATGGAGTGGAATATATAGAGTGATGTGTTGTGGGACATGGGAGAGTTTTCTGGAGATATGGAGGAGAAGGAAGAGTCTTTTAGAAGAGTATAGTGTTGTGGATGGAGTGGAATATATAGAGTGATGTGTTGGACATGGGATGGTTTTCTGGAGATGTGGAGGAGAAGGAAGAGTCTTTTAGAAGAGTATGGTGTTGTGGATGGAGTGGAATATATTGAGTGATGTGTTGGACATGGGAGGGTTTTCTGGAGATATGGAAGAGAAGGAAGAGTCTTTTAGAAGAGTCTAGTGTTGTGGGTGGAGTGGAATGTATTGAGTGATGTGTTGGACATGTGAGGGTTTTCTGGAGATGTGGAGGAGAAGGAAGAGTCTTTTAGAAGAGTATGGTGTTGTGGATGGAGTGGAATATATAGAGTGATGTGTTGGACATGTGAGGGTTTTCTGGAGATGTAGAGGAGAAGGAAGAGTCTTTTAGAAGAGTATAGTGTTGTGGATGGAGTGGAATATATAGAGTGATGTGTTGTGGGACATGGGAGAGTTTTCTGGAGATATGGAGGAGAAGGAAGAGTCTTTTAGAAGAGTATGGTGTTGTGGATGGAGTGGAATATATTGAGTGATGTGTTGGACATGGGAGGGTTTTCTGGAGATATGGAAGAGAAGGAAGAGTCTTTTAGAAGAGTCTAGTGTTGTGGGTGGAGTGGAATGTATTGAGTGATGTGTTGGACATGTGAGGGTTTTCTGGAGATGTGGAGGAGAAGGAAGAGTCTTTTAGAAGAGTATGGCGTTGTGGATGGAGTGGAATATATTGAGTGATGTGTTGTGGGACATGGGATGGTTTTCTGGAGATGTGGAAGAGAAGGAGGAGTCTTTTAGAAGAGTATGGTGTTGTGGATGGAGTGGAATATATAGAGTGATGTGTTGGACATGGGATGGTTTTCTGGAGATGTGGAAGAGAAGGAAGAGTCTTTAAGAAGAGTATGGTGTTGTGGATGGAGTGGAATATATAGAGTGATGTGTTGGACATGGGATGGTTTTCTGGAGATGTGGAGAAGGAAGAGTCTTTTAGAAGAGTATGGTGCTGTGGATGGAGTGGAATATATAGAGTGATGTGTTGTGGGACATGTGATGGTTTTCTGGAGATATGGTGGAGAAGGAAGAGTCTTTTAGAAGAGTATGGTGTTGTGGATGGAGTAGAATATATTGAGTGATGTGATGATTTTCTGGAGATGTGGAAGAGAAGGAAGAGTCTTTTAGAAGAGTATGGTGTTGTGGATGGAGTGGAATATATTGAGTGATGTGTTGTGGGACATGGGAGGGTTTTCTGGAGATATGGAAGAGAATGGTGTTGTGGATGGAGTGGAATATATAGAGTGATGTGTTGTGGGACATGTGATGGTTTTCTGGAGATATGGAAGAGAAGGAAGAGTCTTTTAGAAGAGTATGGTGTTGTGGATGGAGTGGAATAAATAAAGTGATGTGTGGGACATGGGAGGGTTTGCTGGAGATATGGAAGAGAAGGAAGAGTCTTTTAGAAGAATATGGTGTTGTGGATGGAGTGGAATATATTGAGTGACGTGTTGTGGGACATGTGATGGTTTTCTGGAGATATGGAGGAGAAGGAAGAGTCTTTTAGAAGAGTATGGTGTTGTGGATGGAGTGGAATATATAGAGTGATGTGTGGGACATGGGATGGTTTTCTGGAGATGTGGAGGAGAAGGAAGAGTCTTTTAGAAGAGTATGGTGCTGTGGATGGAGTGGAATATATAGAGTGATGTGTTGTGGGACATGGGGTGGTTTTCTGGAGATGTGGAGGAGAAGGAAGAGTCTTTTAGAAGAGTATGGTGTGGTGGATGGAGTGGAATATATAGAGTGATGTGTGGGACATGGGAGGGTTTTCTGGAGATGTGGAAGAGAAGGAAGAGTCTTTTAGAAGAGTATGGTGCTGTGGATGGAGTGGAATATATTGAGTGATGTGTTGGACATGGGATGGTTTTCTGGAGATATGGAGGAGAAGGAAGAGTCTTTTAGAAGAGTATGGTGTTGTGGATGGAGTGGAATATATAGAGTGATGTGTTGTGGGACATGGGAGGATTTTCTGGAGATATGGAAGAGAAGGAAGAGTCTTTTAGAAGAGTATGGTGTTGTGGATGGAGTGGAATATATTGAGTGATATGTGGGACATGGGATGGTTTTCTGGAGATATGGAGGAGAAGGAAGAGTCTTTTAGAAGAGTATGGTGTTGTGGATGGAGTGGAATATATAGAGTGATGTGTGGGACATGGGAGGGTTTTCTGGAGATATGGAAGAGAAGGAAGAGTCTTTTAGAAGAGTATGGTGTTGTGGATGGAGTGGAATATATTGAGTGATGTGTTGGACATGGGATGGTTTTCTGAAGATATGGAAGAGAAGGAAGAGTCTTTTAGAAGAGTATGGTGTTGTGGATGGAGTGGAATATATTGAGTGATGTGTTGGACATGGGATGGTTTTCTGGAGATATGGAAGAGAAGGAAGAGTCTTTTAGAAGAGTATGGTGTTGTGGATGGAGTGGAATATATTGAGTGACGTGTTGTGGGACATGGGATGTTTTTCTGGAGATATGGAAGAGAAGGAAGAGTCTTTTAGAAGAGTATGGTGTTGTGGATGGAGTGGAATATATTAAGTGATGTGTCGGACATGGGAGGGTTTTCTGGAGATGTGGAAGAGAAGTGTAGCGGCCTCACCCCCTCTACTTGTTTATCGGTCATCCGATGGCTCTCGTCTAGGGGTACCTGGGTTTCGAGAGTGAGGTGCGCCACGGCCCATGTCCTCCCCATGGCTGTGGTTGAGGTGAAGGCCAGTATCAGTATCTTCCTCGGGCCAAATGTGCATTGGGTTGCGGAACTTAGCCCTGCTATGCTGGAATCTCCCTTTGCTCCCATTAACAGAGTCCATACACCGATCACAGTCCAACTCTCAGTTTTATTTTGTAGCTCCACAACAACAGGGTAATGGCAGGATATGGTGGGATGAGCAGGCCGAGGCACTATCCTGATTGTAGTCCCTACACCCCCTGTGCTATGACCAAGGGTTGCAGGAGTCTTGATTAGAACAACTTCGCTGCGCTGGGGCCTCTATCAGGGGAAGATGACCCTCCAAGGGAGTTACCGGAGGCCCGTCCGTCACCGGGTTGACGCTGCTCCGGAATCTTCAGACGGGTGACCTCCCAGGCCTCCTCACCTCAGATGCGGGTCCCCTCGCAAGGGGCACCCTGGAATCACTTCACCCTCGCGGGACCCAGTCGAAGTCACCAGGTCCCAGGCCCACGACATAGTACTTCACCCCAGGCTGAAGGTGCCTGGGATGGACTCCAACTCCATTCCGGCCAAGCCTAGGGGCCTGGGCCGGAATCCCGAACCGCCCGCACCCAGGCCTAAGGTGCCTGGGTGCGTGAAGAGATGATCCTCCAAGACCTCGTGGTGAGGGCGTCTCCCCCCTTTTATCTCCTCCCATCGACACCACGGCGGGTTCCCCGCCCCGGCCGTACCATCTCCGGAAAGGGACAAAAAGGGTAGCACTGCGGTAGTGATTCTGCCTGGAGCCTGTAGGTACCCCGCCACCCACAGGCCAAGGAGAATATTGCACCACCCAATCCTCCACGAATAACAAAAAGGGGTCTAAACCCTGTCATAATTACACACCTGGGTCACACTACCCCCAGGTGTATCCCACTAAATCTGAAGACCCCGCTACAGAAGGAAGAGTCTTTTAGAAGAGTATGGTGTTGTGGATGGAGTGGAATATATAGAGTGATGTGTTGGACATGGGAGGGTTTTCTGGAGATATGGAAGTGAAGGAAGAGTCTTTAGAAGAGTATGGTGTTGTGGATGGAGTGGAATATATAGAGTGATGTGTTGGACATGGGATGGTTTTCTGGAGATATGGAAGAGAAGGAAGAGTCTTTTAGAAGAGTATGGTGTTGTGGATGGAGTGGGATATATATAGTGATGTGTTGGACATGGGATGGTTTTCTGGAGATGTGGAAGAGAAGGAACAGTCTTTAGAAGAGTATGGTGTTGTGGATGGAGTAGAATATATTGAGTGATGTGATGATTTTCTGGAGATATGGAAGAGAAGGAAGAGTCTACAGAAGAGTATGGTGTTGTGGATGGAGTGGAATATATAGAGTGATGTGTTGGACATGGGCGGGTTTTCTGGAGAAGCGGTGAATACCTCCAAAACCTCTTCTAGGGGGCAGCGATTCCGTCCAGTTTTCTGACCAAAGAGTACAGAGAGTAACAGCTGCAAAAGTCAGCAGAGGTGGTGATCCTGATCCATGTCATTGATCGGATGTTTTCTCTGCACAGAAGAAGCGAGTCCGTGTCCCCGGTGTCTCCAGTGTCTCCAGTGTCATATTTTTGTTTTGTGAATGAAAATTTGGTTGGTAGGAATGACTCTTCAGATCCCCAACACTGGTCCAACAGAGCGATCTCTGGCACTATGAGGTCACAGGCCATACTTGACTCGTATGACGTGTGTCATACCAGGTCTCTATGGCCAACTTATTTGGTCAGGTGAATAAAATCTTTAGGGGAGCGATGGCCTAGGGGTGAGATGAATGTCTGACTCCTGAGACATCTCCATTCTACATCTACAATCGCCATTTTCAGATCAGTCTGGAAGTCCTGAGAACATCTTCTCTATGTTGTGTGAAGAAGACCAGACTCATGTGTGCCAGAGAAGAATTCTTTTCACTGTAGATCCTTTTATCTTAACTCCCAGATCCGCCTGCACGGGGGGAGAGCCCAGTATGAGGGGCGGGTGGAGGTGTTATGGGGACCTCGAGGACAAGAACGCTGGGGCCTGGTGTGTGGAGAAGGCTGGGGAAGTAGAGAGGCCAATGTTGTCTGCCAGCAGTTGGGTCTCGGATTCGTCAGCAGTGCACTGCAGGTACGTAGAATCTACGCAGGGTCCTTGAGATAAAGAACTATAGGGGGTGCCAAAACCAGCAAAAGTTGGATAGCAGGCAATTCCAGGATGCATGCATAGCACTGAGCAGAATGCCAGAGGGAACCGTATGTAGGACTAGAGGAAGAAAATTTGTGGGATCCTCAGAGGGAATAATGGGGGGTAAAATATTATGGTAAGACCTCCGCTGATACAGATATATGGCTCTTCTTGCAGCTGATTGTTGGTGGCTGGGATTACTAACCTCACCTCTCAGTGCTGCTCTTCTCACCCTCAGCTATGTGTACACTTTTATATACCATGAAGGTTGGCACTCTCCCCAGAACCCCCCAACGGAGGTATAGATTCTTGAGATGGAAGCAGATGGTATATAAATGATGAAATAAAGACAGATTGCTCCCCTTCATTCCAGAATTCAGCCCCAATACGCTGAGAATAGACTGGGAATCGAGAGACAACAAACCAAGGACTTTGGCCGCACACAGAGGCGATGTACAGTGTTTGGTTCTGCCCATTGTATGTGGAATCTTCCACAACAGAGTCATGTTATAAGACCAATGCAAGGAATGGAAATGAGCTCCTTCAAGGAGGCCTCAGACTCCCCTCATAAATACAGAGTTGTAAAATACCAACGTTATAGAACCTCAGGAAGAAAACTGAGAGTTTTCATACAGGACCGGCTCCTCCTTATCGCCTCATTCCTCACAGATTAGGACCGGCTGCCTTTTTTTCCCTTGTTGTATCTTTGGAGAAGCTTTTCATATAGTCTACTGTTACCAGCCATGATTAGTCCTATTTTATCAGACACACTGCATTACAACCATCAATGTCCATGGGGGACTAGCAGACCCCACACAAGAAGAAGACCAAATGCCCATAGGGCATCAGCAGACACCACATAATACAACCAGCAATGTTCATGGGGCACCAGCAGACCCTACACAATAACGCCACCAAATGTCACCAGCAAACATCAAATAATACAACTATCAACTATCCATGGGGCACCAGAAGACACCACACAATACATAATCTAATGTTCAATGGGGCATCAACAGACACCACACAAGATGACCATCTGATATCAATGAGGCACCAGTAGACATCGCACAATACAGCCATCTAATGTCCATGAGGCACCAACAGACACCACATAATATGACCATCTAGGGTCCATGGGGCATCAACAGACACCACACAAGATGACCATCTGATATCAATGAGGCACCAGCAGACACCACACAATATATGACCATCCAATGTCCATGGGGCACCAACATACACCACACAATATGACTATCAGGCCCATGAGGCACCAGCGGACACCACACAATACAATGATCTAATGTGCATGGGGCAACAACAGACACCATGCAATATGACCATCTGATATCAATGAGGCACCAGTAGACATCACACAATACAGCCATCTAATGTCCATGGGACACCAACAGACACCACACAATATGACTATCTAGGGTCCATGAGGCACCAGCAGACACCACACACGATGACCATGTCATGTCAATGAGGCACCAGCAGACACCACACAATACAATGATCTAATGTGCGTGATCTAATGTACAATATGACTATCAGGCCCATGGGGCACCAGCAGACACCACACAATATAACTATGTGATGCCGGGGGTGAAAGGTTGAAAAGCTTTGTACAGATGCTATTTTATTCTCCCTAATATGCCTACACCATAGCTTTCTCTAGTGCACCACCCTGCCTATCTGCATAGGGTGCATATGCACAGCTGCACCATGTAACCATTCCTGATACCATACCAGCTAAAACACCCTGAGGGTGATACAACGGACCTCCATCTACTTTCTGAAATCTAAGGCCAGCTTTGCTATTTTGTACAGCCAGCCTGACACCATGTCTATCCTCTGGAATAGCAGGACACGGTTCTGGTCCTCAGTGAAGGTTGGGAAGAATATGAGCCCTCAGCATGGCTCCATAAAACTGACAATACAAAGAAAGGGTGGGTTTCTGTGCCTGCCATGTGCATGTCGCTCCTCTGTGCTGGTCTCTGTGCTGTAGGGATGCTGTGTGTTGTGTCGGCTCTCCTGTGTATGTGTTGGTGGCGTTGATGGATGGGCCGCTATGCTGTATGTTCATGGTTTGGTTTGAGGTAAGTTTGCCGCCTGCTTTGTTTCCTGTGTACGTGTTGGTAGTGTTGATGGATGGGCTGCTATGCTGTATGTTCATGGTTTGGTTTGAGGTAAGTTTGCCGCCTGCTTTGTTTCCTGTGTACGTGTTGGTAGTGTTGTTGGATGGGCCGCTATGCTGTATGTTCATGGTTTGGTTTGAGGTAAGTTTGCTGCCTGCGTTGTTTCCTGTGTACGTGTTGGTAGTGTTGATGGATGGGCTGCTATGCTGTATGTTCATGGTTTGGTTTGAGGTAAGTTTGCCGCCTGCTTTGTTTCCTGTGTACGTGTTGGTAGTGTTGTTGGATGGGCCGCTATGCTGTATGTTCATGGTTTGGTTTGAGGTAAGTTTGCTGCCTGCGTTGTTTCCTGTGTACGTGTTGGTAGTGTTGATGGATGGGCCGCTATGCTGTATGCTCATGGTTTGGTTTGAGGTAAGTTTGCTGCCTGCGTTGTTTCCTGTGTACGTGTTGGTGGCGTTGATGGATGGGCCGCTATGCTGTATGTTCATGGTTTGGTTTGAGGTAAGTTTGCCGCCTGCTTTGTTTCCTGTGTACGTGTTGGTAGTGTTGATGGATGGGCCGCTATGCTGTATGTTCATGGTTTGGTTTGAGGTAAGTTTGCTGCCTGCGTTGTTTCCTGTGTACGTGTTGGTAGTGTTGATGGATGGGCTGCTATGCTGTATGTTCATGGTTTGGTTTGAGGTAAGTTTGCTGCCTGCGTTGTTTCCTGTGTACGTGTTGGTAGTGTTGATGGATGGGCCGCTATGCTGTATGTTCATGGTTTGGTTTGAGGTAAGTTTGCTGCCTGCTTTGTTTCCTGTGTACGTGTTGGTAGTGTTGATGGATGGGCTGCTATGCTTTATGTTCATGGTTTGGTTTGAGGTAAGTTTTCCACCTGCTTTGTTTCCTGTGTACGTGTTGGTAGCGTTGATGGATGGGCCGCTATGCTGTATGTTCATGGTTTGGTTTGAGGTAAGTTTGCTGCCTGCTTTGTTTCCTGTGTACGTGTTGGTAGCGTTGATGGATGGGCCGCTATGCTGTATGTTCATGGTTTGGTTTGAGGTAAGTTTGCCGCCTGCTTTGTTTCCTGTGTACGTGTTGGTAGTGTTGATGGATGGGCTGCTATGCTGTATGTTCATGGTTTGGTTTGAGGTAAGTTTGCCGCCTGCTTTGTTTCCTGTGTACGTGTTGGTAGTGTTGATGGATGGGCCGCTATGCTGTATGTTCATGGTTTGGTTTGAGGTAAGTTTGCCGCCTGCTTTGTTTCCTGTGTACGTGTTGGTAGTGTTGATGGATGGGCTGCTATGCTGTATGTTCATGGTTTGGTTTGAGGTAAGTTTGCCGCCTGCTTTGTTTCCTGTGTACGTGTTGGTAGTGTTGATGGATGGGCCGCTATGCTGTATGTTCATGGTTTGGTTTGAGGTAAGTTTGCCGCCTGCTTTGTTTCCTGTGTACGTGTTGGTAGTGTTGATGGATGGGTCGCTATGCTGTATGTTCATGGTTTGGTTTGAGGTAAGTTTGCCGCCTGCTTTGTTTCCTGTGTACGTGTTGGTAGTGTTGATGGATGGGCCGCTATGCTGTATGTTCATGGTTTGGTTTGAGGTAAGTTTGCCGCCTGCTTTGTTTCCTGTGTACGTGTTGGTAGTGTTGATGGATGGGCTGCTATGCTGTATGTTCATGGTTTGGTTTGAGGTAAGTTTGCCGCCTGCTTTGTTTCCTGTGTACGTGTTGGTAGTGTTGATGGATGGGCCGCTATGCTGTATGTTCATGGTTTGGTTTGAGGTAAGTTTGCCGCCTGCTTTGTTTCCTGTGTACGTGTTGGTAGTGTTGATGGATGGGCCGCTATGCTGTATGTTCATGGTTTGGTTTGAGGTAAGTTTGCCGCCTGCTTTGTTTCCTGTGTACGTGTTGGTAGTGTTGATGGATGGGCCGCTATGCTGTATGTTCATGGTTTGGTTTGAGGTAAGTTTGCCGCCTGCTTTGTTTCCTGTGTACGTGTTGGTAGTGTTGATGGATGGGCCACTATGCTGTATGTTCATGGTTTGGTTTGAGGTAAGTTTGCCGCCTGCTTTGTTTCCTGTGTACGTGTTGGTAGTGTTGATGGATGGGCCACTATGCTGTATGTTCATGGTTTGGTTTGAGGTAAGTTTGCCGCCTGCTTTGTTTCCTGTGTACGTGTTGGTAGTGTTGATGGATGTGCTGCTATGCTGTATGTTCATGGTTTGGTTTGAGGTGTGTCTGCTGCATGCTTTGATTCCTGTGGTCTCCCAGGAAGACTCCAGTCTTGCCTTGTTGTTCACTTGTCTCCATGAAGAAGCTTGTCTCTGCTTCTTGTAAGTATGACATTTCCCTCCTGTGTCTTATCATATTTCTGATATCCAGAGTCGCTCCCACCTCACGGTGTCCATGTTGTCGTACCATGTAATTGACCTCAATGGTGCTTTGTCTGATGTCTCTATGTCACTGCTTGCCGCACTCTGGCTGCCTCACAGATACGCATTGTTGGGGGGCGCACACGGTATGAGGGGCGCGTGGAACTGAAGCTTGGAACGTCTTGGGGTTACCTGTGCAGCGATGGCTGGACCACTAAGGAGGCAATGGTGGCTTGTCGGCAGCTCGGCTTGGGGTACTCTCTGCATGCTGTGACGGTACGTACAGTGGAGGGTCTTACCTGTCCCCATGTCATGTATATGAGAATAAAGTGTATAGGCTGAGAGGACCTCATAGAATGAATAGAGGGTCACAGTACCATATAGAAGAGGAGGGGGGGGGTACACAATAATCAGACTATGCATGGGGTAATATTTAGGCATCATTTGAGGTTTGGAGTGTTTGTTCTGCTTGTGCTGTTATGTATCACTGTCTTCCCCCAGGAAACCTGGTACTGGGACACCAGCAATATGACGGATATGATCATGAGTGGGGTACGCTGCTCCGGCACTGAGTTGTCCCTACAGCAATGTACTCATCACCGTGCCGTCAGCTGCAAGAACACTGGCTCGCGACATGCAGCCGGAGTCATATGTTCTGAAAGTGAGTATGATAATAAAGATATTGGATAAGTCAGAGAATGGAAAGGAAAAGTCTTTAGCTCTGTCGGTTGGCAGGTGATAGGATTTACCATAATCTGGTCTAGTCTACCATTGGTCTTATAGAAGGTGACTTATTCACTACCTTTGTAGAAGGGACCAGAAAGTCAATGGTTGTTCATAAAGTCCAGCTTCAAAGGGTGGAGAATGGTTCTAGAAGTTGTAGGAACATGGCTCATCAGGTATAGGGTAGAAGGTGATGGCCTCTGGCTTTTGTCGGTGGAGGAACATGGCTCATCAGGTATAGGGTAGAAGGTGATGGCCTCTGGCTTTTGTCGGTGGAGGAGCACAGCTTATCAGGTGTAGGTTAGAAGGTGATGGCCTCTGGCTTTTGTCGGTGGAGGAACATGGCTCATCGGGTGTAGGGTAGAAGGTGATGGCCTCTGGCTTTTGTCGGTGGAGGAGCACAGCTTATCAGGTGTAGGTTAGAAGGTGATGGCCTCTGGCTTTTGTCGGTGGAGGAACATGGCTCATCAGGTGTAGGGTAGAAGGTGATGGTCTCTGGCTTTTGTCAGTAGAGGAGCACAGCTCATCAGGTGTAGGGTAGAAGGTGATGGCCTCTGGCTTTTGTCGGTGGAGGAACATGGCTCATCAGGTGTAGGGTAGAAGGTGATGGTCTCTGGCTTTTGTCAGTAGAGGAGCACAGCTCATCAGGTGTAGTGTAGAAGGTGATGGCCTCTGGCTTTTGTCGGTGGAGGAGCACAGCTCATCAGGTGTAGGGTAGAAGGCGATGGCCTCTGGCTTTTGTCAGTGGAGGAGCACAGCTCATCAGGTGTAGGGTAGAAGGTGATGGCCTCTGGCTTTTGTCAGTGGAGGAGCACAGCTCATCAGGTGTAGGGTAGAAGGTGATGGCCTCTGGCTTTTGTTGGTGGAGGAGCACAGCTCATCAAGTATAGGGTAGAAGATGATGGCCTCTGGCTTTGGTCGGTGGAGTAGAAACAGCTCATCGGGTGTAGGGTAGAAGGTGATGGCCTCTGGTTTCCGTCAGTGGAGGAACATGGCTCATCAGGTATAGGGTAGAAGATGATGGCCTCTGGCTTTGGTCGGTGGAGGAACACAGCTCATCGGGTATAGGGTAGAAGATGATGGCCTCTGGCTTTGGTCGGTGGAGGAGCATAGCTCATCGGGTGTAGGGTAGAAGGTGATGGCCTCTGGCTTTGGTCGGTCGAGGAGCACAGCTCATCGGGTGTAGGGTAGAAGGTGATGGCCTCTGGTTTTCGTCAGTGGAGGAGCACAGCTCATCGGGTGTAGGGTAGAAGGTGATGGCCTCTGGCTTTTGTCGGTGGAGGAACATGGCTCATCAGGTATAGGGTAGAAGGTGATGGCCTCTGGCTTTTGTCGGTGGAGGAGCATAGCTCATCAGGTGTAGGGTAGAAGGTGATGGCCTCTGGATTTTGTCAGTGAAGGAGCACAGCTCATCAGGTATAGGGTAGAAGGTGATGGCCTCTGGCTTTTGTCGGTGGAGGAACATGGCTCATCAGGTATAGGGTAGAAGGTGATGGCCTCTGGCTTTTGTTGGTGGAGGAGCACAGCTCATCAGGTATAGGGTAGAAGGTGATGGCCTCTGGCTTTTGTTGGTGGAGGAGCACAGCTCATCAGGTGTAGGATAGAAGGTGATGGCCTCTGGCTTTGGTAGGTGGAGGAGCACAGCTCTTCAGGTGTAGGGTAGATGGTGATGGCCTCTGGCTTTTGTCATTGGAGGAGCACAGCTCATCAGGTGTAGGATAGAAGGTGATGGCCTCTGGCTTTAGTAGGTGGAGGAGCACAGCTCATCAGGTATAGGGTAGAAGACGATGGCCTCTGGCTTTTGTTGGTGGAGGAGCACAGCTCATCAGGTGTAGGATAGAAGGTGATGGCCTCTGGCTTTGGTAGGTGGAGGAGCACAGCTCTTCAGGTGTAGGGTAGATGGTGATGGCCTCTGGCTTTTGTCATTGGAGGAGCACAGCTCATCAGGTGTAGGATAGAAGGTGATGGCCTCTGGCTTTAGTAGGTGGAGGAGCACAGCTCATCAGGTATAGGGTAGAAGACGATGGCCTCTGGCTTTTGTTGGTGGAGGAGCACAGTTTATCAGGTGTAGGATAGAAGGTGATGGCCTCTGGCTTTGGTAGGTGGAGGAGCACAGCTCTTCAGGTGTAGGGTAGATGGTGATGGCCTCTGGCTTTTGTCATTGGAGGAGCACAGCTCATCAGGTGTAGGATAGAAGGTGATGGCCTCTGGCTTTAGTAGGTGGAGGAGCACAGCTCATCAGGTATAGGGTAGAAGACGATGGCCTCTGGCTTTTGTTGGTGGAGGAGCACAGCTCATCAGGTGTAGGATAGAAGGTGATGGCCTCTGGCTTTGGTAGGTGGAGGAGCACAGCTCTTCAGGTGTAGGGTAGATGGTGATGGCCTCTGGCTTTTGTCATTGGAGGAGCACAGCTCATCAGGTGTAGGATAGAAGGTGATGGCCTCTGGCTTTAGTAGGTGGAGGAGCACAGCTCATCAGGTATAGGGTAGAAGATGATGGCCTCTGGCTTTGGTCGGTGGAGGAGCACAGCTCATCAGGTATAGGGTAGAAGATGATGGCCTCTGGCTTTTGTCGGTGGAGGAGCACAGCTCATCGGGTGTAGGGTAGAAGATGATGGCCTCTGGCTTTGGTCGGTGGAGGAGCACAGCTCATCAGGTGTAGGGTAGAAGGTGATGGCCTCTGGCTTTTGTCGGTGGAGGAGCACAGCTCATCAGGTGTAGGATAGAAGGTGATGGCCTCTGGCTTTTGTCGGTGGAGGAGCACAGCTCATCAGGTGTAGGATAGAAGGTGATGGCCTCTGGCTTTGGTCGGTGGAGGAGCACAGCTCATCAGGTGTAGGGTAGAAGATGATGGCCTCTGGTTTTCGTTGGTGGAGGAACATGGCTCATCAGGTATAGGGTAGAAGGTGATGGCCTCTGGCTTCGGTCGGTGGAGGAGCACAGCTCATCAGGTGTAGGGTAGAAGATGATGGCCTCTGGCTTTTGTCGGTGGAGGAACATGGCTCATCAGGTATAGGGTAGAAGGTGATGGCCTCTGGTTTTCGTCGGTGGAGGAACATGGCTCATCAGGTATAGGGTAGAAGGTGATGGCCTCTGGTTTTCGTCGGTGGAGGAACATGGCTCATCAGGTATAGGGTAGAAGGTGATGGCCTCTGGTTTTTGAAAGTGGAGCAAAAGAGATGAGATTTGGGTAATATAGATTGAGCCACAAGTCCAATGGATTGGGGACATGAAGACTATGGCTCAGTTACAGTTTATAATGAAGATTGCAGAATGGGTCTGGTGGGTTCAGGAAGAAGAGAAGAGATGGGTTGCAGTTATTATAAAATAAAATTCAGTGGATTGGGAGGGTTAAGATTTGGTTCAGCAAAGAGACATGGATAAAGACTGGAGCATTGGTCTGGGTGGTCCATAGCATGGAGGAGAAATGACAAGGAGCAATAAATATAGAACAGATCCAGTGTACTGGGAGGTAAAGACTCTGGATCAATATACTGTTAGAGAAGAAGATTGGAGCATGGGTCTGTATGGTCCACAGAGAGGATAGAGGGGCGGATGAAAAGTATGGTCAGTACACATTAATGGAAGCATGGGGGATCTGGTGGGTCCATGTGAAGGAGAGACATCATGCAGACAATATAGGACTTGATTGGGGTGCATATAGACTGTAGTATGTACACAGTTAGGGTCTGGTGGGTCCAGGTGGAGGAGAAACAGGGTGCTATTAATATAGAATATGTCCATTGGATTGGGGAGCATGTAGACTATAGTCAGAACACAGTTAAGAAAGCATGGTGAATTCATGTGCAGGAGAGACAGGATGCAAATAATATAGAATTGGGTTGGATTGAGGGAGGGGGCATATAGACTTTAGATAGTACACAGGTAAAGACGCATGGGTCTGCTGGGTTTATGTGGAAGAGAGATGGGGGTGCAGTTCATAAGTCCACTGGATTAGGGGTACAGCCTATAGCCAGTACACAGTTCAGCAAGCATGGACCAGGATGGTTGAGGTAGAAGAAAGACAGGGAGCAGTTAATATATAATATGTCCAGTGGATTGGGGTGGGGTATTGACTATGGTCAGCACACAGATAGGGAAGCATAGATCTGGTGGGTCCAGACTGAGGAGAGACGAGGTGCAGTTAATACTATAGACCAGTGGTATGCAACCTCGACACTCCAGCTGTGGTGAAACTACAAATCCCATCATGCCTCTAGGAGTCATGACTGTGATTGTCAGGGTCTTGCAATGTCTCATGGGACTTGTAGTTTCAGCACAGCTGGAGGGCCGAGGTTGCCTCCCCCTGGTATAAACTATGGTCAGTACATAGCTGGGGAAGCATGGGTCAGGATGGTAGAGGTAGAGGATAGATTGGGTGCAGACAATAGACTATGGTCAGTACATAGCTGGGGAAGCATGGGTCAGGATGGTAGAGGATAGATGGGGTGCAGACAATAGACTGTGGTCAGTACATAGCTGGGGAAGCATGGGTCAGGATGGTAGAGGTAGAGGATAGATTGGGTGCAGACAATAGACTGTGGTCAGTACATAGTTGGGGAAGCATGGGTCAGGATGGTAGAGGATAGATGGGGTGAAGACAATAGACTATGGTCAGTACATAGTTGGGGAAGCATGGGTCAGGATGGTAGAGGTAGAGGAAAGATGGGGTGCAGACAATAGACTGTGGTCAGTACATAGTTGGGGAAGCATGGGTCAGGATGGTAGAGGATAGATGGGGTGCAGACAATAGACTATGGTCAGTACATAGTTGGGGAAGCATGGGTCAGGATGGTAGAGGATAGATGGGGTGCAGACAATAGACTATGGTCAGTACATAGCTGGGGAAGCATGGGTCACGATGGTAGAGGTAGAGGATAGATGGGGTGCAGACAATAGACTATGGTCAGTACATAGTTGGGGAAGCATGGGTCAGGATGGTAGAGGTAGAGGATAGATGGGGTGCAGACAATAGACTATGGTCAGTACATAGTTGGGGAAGCATGGGTCAGGATGGTAGAGGTAGAGGATAGATGGGGTGCAGACAATAGACTATGGTCAGTACATAGCTGGGGAAGCATGGGTCAGGATGGTAGAGGATAGATCATGGGGTGAAGACAATAGACTGTGGTCAGTACATAGTTGGGGAAGCATGGGTCAGGATGGTAGAGGATAGATGGGGTGCAGACAATAGACTGTGGTCAGTACATAGTTGGGGAAGCATGGGTCAGGATGGTAGAGGATAGATGGGGTGCAGACAATAGACTATGGTCAGTACATAGCTGGGGAAGCATGGGTCACGATGGTAGAGGTAGAGGATAGATGGGGTGCAGACAATAGACTCTGGTCAGTACATAGTTGGGGAAGCATGGGTCAGGATGGTAGAGGTAGAGGATAGATGGGGTGCAGACAATAGACTATGGTCAGTACATAGTTGGGGAAGCATGGGTCAGGATGGTAGAGGTAGAGGATAGATGGGGTGCAGACAATAGACTATGGTCAGTACATAGTTGGGGAAGCATGGGTCAGGATGGTAGAGGATAGATGGGGTGCAGACAATAGACTATGGTCAGTACATAGCTGGGGAAGCATGAATCACGATGGTAGAGGATAGATGGGGTGCAGACAATAGACTATGGTCAGTACATAGCTGAGGAAGCATGGGTCACGATGGTAGAGGTAGAGGATAGATGGGGTGAAGACAATAGACTATGGTCAGTACATAGCTGGGGAAGCATGGGTCAGGATGGTAGAGGATAGATCATGGGGTGAAGACAATAGACTATGGTCAGTACATAGTTGGGGAAGCATGGGACAGGTGAGTAGAGGCTAGATGGGGTGCAGACAATAGACTATGGTCAGTACATAGCTGGGGAAGCATGGGTCACGATGGTAGAGGTAGAGGATAGATGGGGTGCAGACAATAGACTGTGGTCAGTACATAGCTGGGGAAGCATGGGTCAGGATGGTAGAGGATAGATGGGGTGCAGACAATAGACTGTGATCAGTACATAGTTGGGGAAGCATGGGTCAGGATGGTAGAGGTAGAGGATAGATGGGGTGAAGACAATAGACTATGGTCAGTACGTAGTTGGGGAAACATGGCTCAGGATGGTAGAGGTAGAGGATAGATGGGGTGCAGACAATAGACTGTGGTCAGTACATAGTTGGGGAAGCATGGGTCAGGATGGTAGAGGATAGATGGGGTGCAGACAATAGACTGTGGCCAGTACATAGTTGGGGAAGCATGGGTCAGGATAGTAGAGGATAGATGGGGTGCAGACAATAGACTGTGGTCAGTACATAGTTGGGGAAGCATGGGTCAGGATGGTAGAGGATAGATGGGGTGCAGACAATAGACTGTGATCAGTACATAGTTGGGGAAGCATGGGTCAGGATGGTAGAGGTAGAGGATAGATGGGGTGAAGACAATAGACTATGGTCAGTACATAGTTGGGGAAGCATGGGTCAGGATGGTAGAGGATAGATGGGGTGCAGACAATAGACTGTGGTCAGTACATAGCTGGGGAAGCATGGCTCAGGATGGTAGAGGTAGAGGATAGATGGGGTGCAGACAATAGACTGTGGTCAGTACATAGCTGGGGAAGCATGGCTCAGGATGGTAGAGGTAGAGGATAGATGGGGTGCAGACAATAGACTGTGGTCAGTACATAGCTGGGGAAGCATGGCTCAGGATGGTAGAGGTAGAGGATAGATGGGGTGCAGACAATAGACTGTGGTCAGTACATAGTTGGGGAAGCATGGGTCAGGATGGTAGAGGTAGAGGATAGATGGGGTGCAGACAATAGACTATGGTCAGTACATAGTTGGGGAAGCATGGCTCAGGATGGTAGAGGTAGAGGATAGATGGGGTGCAGACAATAGACTGTGGTCAGTACATAGCTGGGGAAGCATGGCTCAGGATGGTAGAGGTAGAGGATAGATGGGGTGCAGACAATAGACTGTGGTCAGTACATAGTTGGGGAAGCATGGCTCAGGATGGTAGAGGTAGAGGATAGATGGGGTGCAGACAATAGACTGTGGTCAGTACATAGTTGGGGAAGCATGGGTCAGGATGGTAGAGGATAGATGGGGTGCAGACAATAGACTGTGGTCAGTACATAGCTGGGGAAGCATGGGTCAGGATGGTAGAGGATAGATGGGGTGCAGACAATAGACTGTGGTCAGTACATAGTTGGGGAAGCATGGGTCAGGATGGTAGAGGATAGATGGGGTGCAGACAATAGACTGTGGTCAGTACATAGCTGGGGAAGCATGGCTCAGGATGGTAGAGGATAGATGGGGTGCAGACAATAGGCTGTGGTCAGTACATAGCTGGGGAAGCATGGGTCAGGATGGTAGAGGTAGAGGATAGATGGGGTGCAGACAATAGACTGTGGTCAGTACATAGCTGGGGAAGCATGGGTCAGGATGGTAGAGGATAGATGGGGTGCAGACAATAGACTGTGGTCAGTACATAGCTGGGGAAGCATGGGTCAGGATGGTAGAGGATAGATGGGGTGCAGACAATAGACTGTGGTCAGTACATAGTTGGGGAAGCATGGGTCAGGATGGTAGAGGATAGATGGGGTGCAGACAATAGACTGGTCAGTACATAGCTGGGGAAGCATGGCTCAGGATGGTAGAGGTAGAGGATAGATGGGGTGCAGACAATAGACTGGTCAGTACATAGCTGGGGAAGCATGGGTCAGGATGGTAGAGGTAGAGGATAGATGGGGTGCAGACAAAAGACTGTGGTCAGTACATAGCTGGGGAAGCATGGCTAAGGATGGTAGAGGTAGAGGATAGATGGGGTGCAGACAATAGACTGTGGTCAGTACATAGTTGGGGAAGCATGGGTCAGGATGGTAGGGGTAGAGGATAGATGGGGTGCAGACAATAGACTATGGTCAGTACATAGCTGGGGAAGCATGGGTCAGGATGGTAGAGGTAGAGGATAGATGGGGTGCAGACAATAGACTATGGTCAGTACATAGCTGGGGAAGCATGGGTCAGGATGGTAGAGGTAGAGGATAGATGGGGTGCAGACAATAGACTGTGGTCAGTACATAGTTGGGGAAGCATGGGTCAGGATGGTAGAGGTAGAGGATAGATGGGGTGCAGACAATAGACTGTGGTCAGTACATAGCTGGGGAAGCATGGGTCAGGATGGTAGAGGATAGATGGGGTGCAGACAATAGACTGTGGTCAGTACATAGCTGGGGAAGCATGGGTCAGGATGGTAGAGGATAGATGGGGTGCAGACAATAGACTGTGGTCAGTACATAGCTGGGGAAGCATGGCTCAGGATGGTAGAGGTAGAGGATAGATGGGGTGCAGACAATAGACTGGTCAGTACATAGCTGGGGAAGCATGGGTCAGGATGGTAGAGGTAGAGGATAGATGGGGTGCAGACAAAAGACTGTGGTCAGTACATAGCTGGGGAAGCATGGGTCAGGATGGTAGAGGTAGAGGATAGATGGGGTGCAGACAAAAGACTGTGGTCAGTACATAGCTGGGGAAGCATGGCTCAGGATGGTAGAGGTAGAGGATAGATGGGGTGCAGACAATAGACTATGGTCAGTACATAGCTGGGGAAGCATGGCTCAGGATGGTAGAGGTAGAGGATAGATGGGGTGCAGACAATAGACTATGGTCAGTACATAGTTGGGGAAGCATGGGTCAGGATGGTAGAGGTAGAGGATAGATGGGGTGCAGACAATAGACTATGGTCAGTACATAGTTGGGGAAGCATGGGTCAGGATGGTAGAGGTAGAGGATAGATGGGGTGCAGACAATAGACTATGGTCAGTACATAGTTGGGGAAGCATGGCTCAGGATGGTAGAGGTAGAGGATAGATGGGGTGCAGACAATAGACTGTGGTCAGTACATAGTTGGGGAAGCATGGGTCAGGATGGTAGAGGTAGAGGATAGATGGGGTGCAGACAATAGACTGTGGTCAGTACATAGTTGGGGAAGCATGGGACAGGATAGTAGAGGTAGAGGATAGATGGGGTGCAGACAATAGACTGTGGTCAGTACATAGCTGGGGAAGCATGGGTCAGGATGGTAGAGGATAGATGGGGTGCAGACAATAGACTATGGTCAGTACATAGTTGGGGAAGCATGGGTCAGGATGGTAGAGGTAGAGGATAGATGGGGTGCAGACAATAGACTGTGGTCAGTACATAGTTGGGGAAGCATGGGTCAGGATGGTAGAGGTAGAGGATAGATGGGGTGCAGACAATAGACTGTGGTCAGTACATAGCTGGGGAAGCATGGCTCAGGATGGTAGAGGTAGAGGATAGATGGGGTGCAGACAATAGACTGTGGTCAGTACATAGTTGGGGAAGCATGGGTCAGGATGGTAGAGGTAGAGGATAGATGGGGTGCAGACAATAGACTGTGGTCAGTACATAGTTGGGGAAGCATGGGTCAGGATGGTAGGGGTAGAGGATAGATGGGGTGCAGACAATAGACTATGGTCAGTACATAGCTGGGGAAGCATGGGTCAGGATGGTAGAGGTAGAGGATAGATGGGGTGCAGACAATAGACTGTGGTCAGTACATAGTTGGGGAAGCATGGGTCAGGATGGTAGAGGTAGAGGATAGATGGGGTGCAGACAATAGACTATGGTCAGTACATAGTTGGGGAAGCATGGCTCAGGATGGTAGAGGTAGAGGATAGATGGGGTGCAGACAATAGACTGTGGTCAGTACATAGCTGGGGAAGCATGGGTCAGGATGGTAGAGGATAGATGGGGTGCAGACAATAGACTGTGGTCAGTACATAGCTGGGGAAGCATGGGTCAGGATGGTAGAGGTAGAGGATAGATGGGGTGCAGACAATAGACTGTGGTCAGTACATAGTTGGGGAAGCATGGGTCAGGATGGTAGGGGTAGAGGATAGATGGGGTGCAGACAATAGACTGTGGTCAGTACATAGCTGGGGAAGCATGGGTCAGGATGGTAGAGGATAGATGGGGTGCAGACAATAGACTGTGGTCAGTACATAGCTGGGGAAGCATGGGTCACGATGGTAGAGGTAGAGGATAGATGGGGTGCAGACAATAGACTGTGGTCAGTACATAGTTGGGGAAGCATGGGACAGGATAGTAGAGGTAGAGGATAGATGGGGTGCAGACAATAGACTGTGGTCAGTACATAGTTGGGGAAGCATGGGTCAGGATGGTAGGGGTAGAGGATAGATGGGGTGCAGACAATAGACTGGTCAGTACATAGCTGGGGAAGCATGGGACAGGATAGTAGAGGTAGAGGATAGATGGGGTGCAGACAATAGACTGTGGTCAGTACATAGCTGGGGAAGCATGGGTCAGGATGGTAGAGGTAGAGGATAGATGGGGTGCAGACAATAGACTGTGGTCAGTACATAGCTGGGGAAGCATGGCTCAGGATGGTAGAGGATAGATGGGGTGCAGACAATAGACTGTGGTCAGTACATAGCTGGGGAAGCATGGCTCAGGATGGTAGAGGTAGAGGATAGATGGGGTGCAGACAATAGACTGTGGTCAGTACATAGTTGGGGAAGCATGGCTCAGGATGGTAGAGGTAGAGGTAGAGGATAGATGGGGTGCAGACAATAGACTGTGGTCAGTACATAGCTGGGGAAGCATGGCTCAGGATGGTAGAGGATAGATGGGGTGCAGACAATAGACTGTGGTCAGTACATAGTTGGGGAAGCATGGGACAGGATAGTAGAGGTAGAGGATAGATGGGGTGCAGACAATAGACTGTGGTCAGTACATAGTTGGGGAAGCATGGGTCAGGATGGTAGAGGATAGATGGGGTGCAGACAATAGACTGTGGTCAGTACATAGCTGGGGAAGCATGGGTCAGGATGGTAGAGGTAGAGGATAGATGGGGTGCAGACAATAGACTGTGGTCAGTACATAGTTGGGGAAGCATGGGACAGGATAGTAGAGGTAGAGGATAGATGGGGTGCAGACAATAGACTGTGGTCAGTACATAGTTGGGGAAGCATGGGTCAGGATGGTAGGGGTAGAGGATAGATGGGGTGCAGACAATAGACTGTGGTCAGTACATAGCTGGGGAAGCATGGGACAGGATAGTAGAGGTAGAGGATAGATGGGGTGCAGACAATAGACTGTGGTCAGTACATAGCTGGGGAAGCATGGGTCAGGATGGTAGAGGTAGAGGATAGATGGGGTGCAGACAATAGACTGTGGTCAGTACATAGCTGGGGAAGCATGGCTCAGGATGGTAGAGGATAGATGGGGTGCAGACAATAGACTGTGGTCAGTACATAGCTGGGGAAGCATGGCTCAGGATGGTAGAGGTAGAGGATAGATGGGGTGCAGACAATAGACTGTGGTCAGTACATAGTTGGGGAAGCATGGCTCAGGATGGTAGAGGTAGAGGTAGAGGATAGATGGGGTGCAGACAATAGACTGTGGTCAGTACATAGCTGGGGAAGCATGGCTCAGGATGGTAGAGGATAGATGGGGTGCAGACAATAGACTGTGGTCAGTACATAGTTGGGGAAGCATGGGACAGGATAGTAGAGGTAGAGGATAGATGGGGTGCAGACAATAGACTGTGGTCAGTACATAGTTGGGGAAGCATGGGACAGGATAGTAGAGGATAGATGGGGTGCAGACAATAGACTGTGGTCAGTACATAGCTGGGGAAGCATGGGTCAGGATGGTAGGGGTAGAGGATAGATGGGCTGCAGACAATAGACTATGGTCAGTACATATCCAGTTGTCTGAAGTACTGTCCGACCCTCTCTGTCATCGAGTCCAGTCGGCAGGTGCCAAAGAATTCCAGCTGATTTGTCCGATAAGCTTTTATTTAAGCTCCGTTTGTGAGTAAGATTACTGCTTTTTTATATTTTAAATAAAACGTCTAAGTGGTAATACACTAGGTCGGTGCGCCCTCCTTTTTTCTTTCTTCTTTTTTCCAGTACATAGCTGGGGAAGCATGGCTCAGGATGGTAGAGGATAGATGGGGTGAAGACAATAGACTATGGTCAGTACATAGTTGGGGAAGCATGGGTCAGGATGGTAGAGGATAGATGGGGTGCAGACAATAGACTGTGGTCAGTACATAGCTGGGGAAGCATGGGTCAGGATGGTAGAGGTAGAGGATAGATGGGGTGCAGACAATAGACTGTGGTCAGTACATAGTTGGGGAAGCATGGGTCAGGATGGTAGAGGATAGATGGGGTGCAGACAATAGACTGTGGCCAGTACATAGTTGGGGAAGCATGGGTCAGGATAGTAGAGGATAGATGGGGTGAAGACAATAGACTATGGTCAGTACATAGTTGGGGAAGCATGGGTCAGGATGGTAGAGGATAGATGGGGTGCAGACAATAGACTGTGGTCAGTACATAGCTGGGGAAGCATGGCTCAGGATGGTAGAGGTAGAGGATAGATGGGGTGCAGACAATAGACTGTGGTCAGTACATAGTTGGGGAAGCATGGGTCAGGATGGTAGAGGTAGAGGATAGATGGGGTGCAGACAATAGACTATGGTCAGTACATAGTTGGGGAAGCATGGGTCAGGATGGTAGAGGTAGAGGATAGATGGGGTGCAGACAATAGACTGTGATCAGTACATAGCTGGGGAAGCATGGGTCAGGATGGTAGAGGTAGAGGATAGATGGGGTGCAGACAATAGACTGTGATCAGTACATAGCTGGGGAAGCATGGGTCAGGATGGTAGGGGTAGAGGATAGATGGGGTGCAGACAATAGACTGTGGTCAGTACATAGCTGGGGAAGCATGGGTCAGGATGGTAGGGGTAGAGGATAGATGGGGTGCAGACAATAGACTGGTCAGTACATAGTTGGGGAAGCATGGGTCAGGATGGTAGGGGTAGAGGATAGATGGGGTGCAGACAATAGACTGTGGTCAGTACATAGTTGGGGAAGCATGGGTCAGGATGGTAGGGGTAGAGGATAGATGGGGTGCAGACAATAGACTGTGGTCAGTACATAGTTGGGGAAGCATGGGTCAGGATGGTAGAGGATAGATGGGGTGCAGACAATAGACTGTGGTCAGTACATAGCTGGGGAAGCATGGGTCAGGATAGTAGAGGTAGAGGATAGATGGGGTGCAAACAATAGACTGGTCAGTACATAGTTGGGGAAGCATGGGTCAGGATGGTAGGGGTAGAGGATAGATGGGGTGCAGACAATAGACTGTGATCAGTACATAGCTGGGGAAGCATGGCTCAGGATGGTAGAGGATAGATGGGGTGAAGACAATAGACTGTGGTCAGTACATAGTTGGGGAAGCATGGGTCAGGATGGTAGAGGTAGAGGATAGATGGGGTGCAGACAATAGACTGTGATCAGTACATAGTTGGGGAAGCATGGGTCAGGATGGTAGAGGTAGAGGATAGATGGGGTGCAGACAATAGACTGTGATCAGTACATAGCTGGGGAAGCATGGGTCAGGATGGTAGAGGATAGATGGGGTGCAGACAAAAGACTGTGATCAGTACATAGTTGGGGAAGCATGGGTCAGGATGGTAGAGGTAGAGGATAGATGGGGTGCAGACAATAGACTGGTCAGTACATAGCTGGGGAAGCATGGCTCAGGATGGTAGAGGTAGAGGATAGATGGGGTGAAGACAATAGACTATGGTCAGTACATAGTTGGGGAAGCATGGGTCAGGATGGTAGGGGTAGAGGATAGATGGGGTGCAGACAATAGACTGGTCAGTACATAGCTGGGGAAGCATGGCTCAGGATGGTAGAGGTAGAGGATAGATGGGGTGAAGACAATAGACTATGGTCAGTACATAGTTGGGGAAGCATGGGTCAGGATGGTAGAGGTAGAGGATAGATGGGGTGCAGACAATAGACTGGTCAGTACATAGTTGGGGAAGCATGGGTCAGGATGGTAGAGGATAGATGGGGTGCAGACAATAGACTGTGATCAGTACATAGCTGGGGAAGCATGGCTCAGGATGGTAGAGGTAGAGGATAGATGGGGTGCAGACAATAGACTGGTCAGTACATAGTTGGGGAAGCATGGGTCAGGATGGTAGGGGTAGAGGATAGATGGGGTGCAGACAATAGACTGTGATCAGTACATAGTTGGGGAAGCATGGGTCAGGATGGTAGAGGTAGAGGATAGATGGGGTGAGGTCTGGTGGGTCAGGTGAAGGAGGATAATGGTTATTGGTTGCAGATGATGGGTTGGAAGGTGACTGGTGATGGTTGGGACATTGTAGCACAGTGTACACAAGTGGAAGGAGATTGTATTGGAGGTCCAGTGATTGGATAATGATTCACACAAACATTCGATGAAACAAATAATGTGACACGTTACTTTATCCCAACAGCTGCTTCTGATCTGATCCTTCACGCACCTCTTGTCCAGGAGACGGCCTACATCGAGGACCGACCACTCCACATGTTGTACTGTGCGGCTGAGGAGAACTGTCTGTCCAGCTCCGCTCGCAGTGCCAACTGGCCATATGGCCACCGGCGACTACTGCGATTCTCCTCCCAAATACACAACATCGGGCGAGCTGATTTCAGGCCAAAGGCTGGCAGACACTCCTGGGTGTGGCATGAATGCCATGGGTAAGTGAGCCTAATAGAGAGAGAAGAAGGCCTATCCCTCCTCCTGTAGGGTGACAGAAGGGGACTATGAGTCTGTCCTCCTCCTCCTGCAGGGTGACAGAAGGGGACTATGAGTCTGTCCTCCTCCTCCTGCAGGGTGACAGAAGGGGACTATGAGTCCGTCCTCCTCCTCCTGCAGGGTGACAGAAGGGGACTATGAGTCTGTCCTCCTGCAGGGTGACAGAAGGGGACTATGAGTCTGTCCTCCTGCAGGGTGACAGAAGAGGACTATGCGTCTGTCCCCCTCCTCCTGCAGGGTGACAGAAGGGGACTATGAGTCCGTCCTCCTCCTCCTGCAGGGTGACAGAAGGGGACTATGAGTCTGTCCTCCTGCAGGGTGACAGAAGGGGACTATGAGTCTGTCCTCCTGCAGGGTGACAGAAGGGGACTATGAGTCTGTCCTCCTGCAGCAGGGTGACAGAAGAGGACTATGAGTCTGTCCTCCTCCTCCTGCAGGGTGACAGAAGGGGACTATGAGTCCGTCCTCCTCCTCCTGCAGGGTGACAGAAGGGGACTATGAGTCTGTCCTCCTGCAGGGTGACAGAAGGGGACTATGAGTCTGTCCTCCTGCAGGGTGACAGAAGGGGACTATGAGTCTGTCCTCCTGCAGGGTGACAGAAGAGGACTATGAGTCTGTCCTCCTCCTCCTGCAAGGTGACAGAAGGGGACTATGAGTCTGTCCTCCTGCAGGGTGACAGAAGGGGACTATGAGTCTGTCCTCCTGCAGGGTGACAGAAGGGGACTATGAGTCTGTCCTCCTGCAGGGTGACAGAAGAGGACTATGAGTCTGTCCTCCTCCTCCTGCAGGGTGACAGAAGGGGACTATGAGTCTGTCCTCCTCCTCCTGCAAGGTGACAGAAGGGGACTATGAGTCTGTCCTCCTCCTCCTGCAGGGTGACAGAAGGGGACTATGAGTCTGTCCTCCTCCTCCTGCAGGGTGACAGAAGGGGACTATGAGTCTGTCCTCCTGCAGGGTGACAGAAGAGGACTATGAGTCTGTCCTCCTCCTCCTCCTGCAGGGTGACAGAAGGGGACTATGAGTCTGTCCTCCTGCAGGGTGACAGAAGGGGACTATGAGTCTGTCCTCCTGCAGGGTGACAGAAGGGGACTATGAGTCTGTCCTCCTGCAGGGTGACAGAAGAGGACTATGAGTCTGTCCTCCTCCTCCTCCTGCAGGGTGACAGAGGGGGACTATGAGTCTGTCCTCCTGCAGGGTGACAGAAGGGGACTATGAGTCTGTCCTCCTGCAGGGTGACAGAAGGGGACTATGAGTCTGTCCTCCTGCAGGGTGACAGAAGAGGACTATGAGTCTGTCCTCCTCCTCCTCCTCCTGCAGGGTGACAGAAGGGGACTATGAGTCTGTCCTCCTCCTCCTCCTGCAGGGTGACAGAAGGGGACTATGAGTCTGTCCTCCTCCTCCTCCTGCAGGGTGACAGAAGGGGACTATGAGTCTGTCCTCCTGCAGGGTGACAGAAGGGGACTATGAGTCTGTCCTCCTCCTCCTCCTGCAGGGTGACAGAAGGGGACTATGAGTCTGTCCTCCTGCAGGTTGACAGAAGGGGACTATGAGTCTGTCCTCCTCCTCCTCCTGCAGGGTGACAGAAGGGGACTATGAGTCTGTCCTCCTGCAGGGTGACAGAAGAGGACTATGAGTCTGTCCTCCTCCTCCTCCTGCAGGGTGACAGAAGGGGACTATGAGTCTGTCCTCCTCCTCCTCCTGCAGGGTGACAGAAGGGGACTATGAGTCTGTCCTCCTGCAGGGTGACAGAAGAGGACTATGAGTCTGTCCTCCTCCTCCTCCTGCAGGGTGACAGAAGGGGACTATGAGTCTGTCCTCCTGCAGGGTGACAGAAGAGGACTATGAGTCTGTACTCCTCCTCCTGCAGGGTGACAGAAGGGGACTATGAGTCTGTCCTCCTCCTCCTCCTGCAGGGTGACAGAAGGGGACTATGAGTCTGTCCTCCTCCTCCTCCTGCAGGGTGACAGAAGGGGACTATGAGTCTGTCCTCCTGCAGGGTGATATATAAAATTGGTTGTCTTCTGATCTTCTCACACTCTTGTGTCTCCTCAGACATTACCACAGTATGGACATTTTCACACACTATGATCTGCTGACATCAAATGGAACTAAAGTGGCAGAAGGACACAAGGCCAGCTTCTGCCTGGAGGACACGGAGTGCCAGGAGTGTAAGTATTTCCTGTGTGGAGAGCCCAGAGGTATCTGTAGAGGGAAGAGTATGGTCTATCTTCTGTGTTGGTTCATCTCTCAATGTTCAAAGCTCTTCTAACACCTGTCCGTTGGTCTGTTGTATGGTCCGTCCATATTGTTTTACTTTTCTGGTGCTTTCAGTCACTTCCATTATGTCTAAGGGTCTCAGAGTTCTTCAGGGCTTTTAGATGAGATTCGTGAGCTATTGGGGTGAAATACTGTAGCTAGTCAGTCTTTTTGCGCCACAGACATTAGAAGCCCAAGAACACATACCTGTGTGGGCAACCAATGCCATTGGCTGTAACTGGCAGCTCACTAGGTTTCTAATTATTTTGGGGCTGATCTGAGGTCCGAAGTCCATGCATTGGGGCTGATCTGAAGTCCATGCACGGGGGCTGATCAGAGGTGTGAAGTTCATGCATTGGGGCTGATCTGAGATCTGAAGTCCATGCATTGGGGCTGATCTGAGATCTGAAGTCCATGCATTGGGGCTGATCTGAGATCTGAAGTCCATGCATTGGGGCTGATCTGAGATCTGAAGTCCATGCATTGGGGCTGATCTGAGATCTGAAGTCCATGCATTGGGGCTGATCTGAAGTCCATGCACTGGGGCTGATCTGAGATCTGAAGTCCATGCACTGGGGCTGATCTGAGATCTGAAGTCCATGCATTGGGGCTGATCTGAGATCTGAAGTCCATGCATTGGGGCTGATCTGAGGTTTGAAGTCCATGCGTTGGGGCTGATCTGAGGTCTGAAGTTCATGCATTGGGGCTGATCTGATGTTTGAAGTCCATGCATTGGGGCTGATCTGAGGTTTGAAGTCCATGCATTGGGGCTGATCTGAGGTGTGAAGTTCATGCATTGGGGCTGATCTGAGGTCTGAAGTTCATGCATTGGGGCTGATCTGAGGTGTGAAGTTCATGCATTGGGGCTGATCTGAGGTCTGAAGTTCATGCATTGGGGCTGATCTGAGGTTTGAAGTTCATGCATTGGGGCTGATCTGAGGTGTGAAGTTCATGCATTGGGGCTGATCTGAGGTGTGATTTTCATGCATTGGGGCTGATCTGAGGTGTGAAGTTCATGCGTTGGGGCTGATCTGAGGTGTGATTTTCATGCATTGGGGCTGATCTGAGGTTTGAAGTTCATGCGTTGGGGCTGATCTGAGGTGTGAAGTTCATGCGTTGGGGCTGATCTGAGGTGTGAAGTTCATGCATTGGGGCTGATCTGAGGTGTGAAGTTCATGCATTGGGGCTGATCTGAGGTGTGAAGTTCATGCATTGGGGCTGATCTGAGGTGTGAAGTTCATGCGTTTGGGCTGATCTGAGGTGTGAAGTTCATGCATTGGGGCTGATCTGAGGTGTGAAGTCCATGCGTTGGGGCTGATCTGAGGTGTGATTTTCATGCGTTGGGGCTGATCTGAGGTGTGAAGTTCATGCATTGGGGCTGATCTGAGGTGTGAAGTCCATGCGTTGGGGCTGATCTGAGGTGTGAAGTTCATGCATTGGGGCTGATCTGAGGTGTGATTTTCATGCATTGGGGCTGATCTGAGGTGTGAAGTTCATGCGTTTGGGCTGATCTGAGGTGTGATTTTCATGCATTGGGGCTGATCTGAGGTGTGAAGTTCATGCATTGGGGCTAATCTGAGGTGTGAAGTTCATGCATTGGGGCTGATCTGAGGTGTGAAGTCCATGCGTTGGGGCTGATCTGAGGTGTGATTTTCATGCATTGGGGCTGATCTGAGGTGTGAAGTTCATGCGTTTGGGCTGATCTGAGGTGTGATTTCCATGCATTGGGGCTGATCTGAGGTGTGAAGTTCATGCATTGGGGCTGATCTGAGGTGTGAAGTTCATGCGTTGGGGCTGATCTGAGGTGTGAAGTTCATGCATTGGGGCTGATCTGAGGTGTGAAGTTCATGCGTTGGGGCTGATCTGAGGTGTGAAGTTCATGCGTTTGGGCTGATCTGAGGTGTGATTTTCATGCATTGGGGCTGATCTGAGGTGTGAAGTTCATGCATTGGGGCTGATCTGAGGTGTGAATTTCATGCGTTGGGGCTGATCTGAGGTGTGAAGTTCATGCATTGGGGCTGATCTGAGGTGTGATTTTCATGCATTGGGGCTGATCTGAGGTGTGATTTTCATGCATTGGGGCTGATCTGAGGTGTGAAGTTCATGCATTGGACTGATCTGAGGTGTGAAGTTCATGCGTTGGGGCTGATCTGAGGTGTGAAGTTCATGCATTGGGGCTGAATGGAGATCTGATGTTCATGAATTGGACCAGTGATTGTGCTGGGAAGCTTCCAATAGGACACTATAGCACATACCTCCCTCCCCTGAGTTGCCAATTGATTATGGAGGGGGTGGTGCTATGCTGGGGTGGGGCAGTAAGCCAAGGAAAGATTAGACTGACACTGCACTGTTCTCCTGCTCTTTACTAGAATGACATTGCACCGCTGCTGATCTGGAGGGACCCCGTATGGGAGTACCGCCTGTACCGAGGGCCTTGTATGTGAGTGCTGTCTGTACCCGGGGCCCTGTATGGGAGTACCGCCTGTACCCAAGGCCCTGTATGGAAATACCGCCTTGGCCCCTTTACATGAAGAAGGAATAGACATCACCGTTGTATATCAGATGTGGTCTTGGCCATTCTCCATGGCAGAGGGAGTTCCTGTCACCTTCCTATATATGTGGCGGTCTTGGCCCTTCTTCATGGCAATGGGAGTAGTCATCACCTTTGTATCTCAGGCGTGGTCCTAGTCCTTCTCCAAAAAGAGGGATCTGCCGCCACCTTCCTATAAATCATGTGGTCTTAGAAACCCTCTCTCGGCCATGGAGAATGACTATCACATTAATATATCAAATGTTGTTCTAGCCTTTCTCCATGGGAGGGGGGAGTTGCCATCACTTCCTGTATAAGATGTGGCCTTGCCCACTCTTCATGGCAGAGGGAATAACCATCACCTTCATATATCAAATGTGGCTGTGGCCCTTCTCCTTGAAGAGGGAGTAGCCATCACTATTGTGTATCAGATGAGGTCTTGGCCTTTTTCCATGGCACAGGAAATAACTGTCACCTTCATATATCGGATGTGGTCTTGGTCCTTCTCTATAAAGAGGGTGTTGCCATCACATTAATTAATCAGATATGGTCTTGTCCATTCTCCATGGTGGAAGGAATAACCGTCACCTTCCTATATCAGATGTGATTTTGGCCCTTCTCCATGAAGAGGGAGTAGCCATCACCATTGTGCATCAGATGAGGTCTTGGCCTTTCGCCATGGCAGAGGAAATAACCGTCCACTTTATATATGGGATATAGTCTTGTCCATTCTCCATGGCGAAGGAAATAACTGTAAAAATCCTATAACAGATGTGGTCTTGGCCATTTTCCATAAAGAGGGAGAAGCCATCACCATTGTAGATCAGATGAGGTCTTGGCCATTCTCCGCCAGAGGGAGTTGCCATAACAGTCATATATCTGATGAGGCCTAGCCATTCTCCATGAAGAGGGAGTAGCCATCACCATTGTAGATCAGATGAGGTCTTGGCTTTCTCCATGGCAGCTGGAGATGCTGTCACCTTTGTATATTGGATATGGTCTTGTCCATTCTCTATGGTGGAGGGAATAACCGTCACCTTCCTATAACAGATGTAGTCTTGTCCATTCTCTATGGTGGAGGGAATAACCGTCACCTTCCTATAACAGATGTGGTCTTGGCCATTTTCCATAAAGAGGGAGAAGCCATCACCATTGTAGATCAGATGAGGTCTTGGCTTTCTCCATGGCAGCTGGAGATGCTGTCACCTTTGTATATTGGATATGGTCTTGTCCATTCTCTATGGTGGAGGGAATAACCGTCACCTTCCTATAACAGATGTAGTCTTGTCCATTCTCTATGGTGGAGGGAATAACCGTCACCTTCCTATAACAGATGTGGTCTTGGCCATTTTCCATAAAGAGGGAGAAGCCATCACCATTGTAGATCAGATGAGGTCTTGGCTTTCTCCATGGCAGTGGGACATGCTGTCAAGTTTTTCATATCAGATGGGGCCTAGTCCTTCTGTATGGTATGAGGAGTAGGTGTCACTGCCCTATATCAGATGTGGTCTTGGCCTCTCTCCATGGCAGTGGGAGGTGCTGTCACCTTTGTATATCAGATGTGGTCTTGACTTCTCTCCATGGCAGTGGGAGGTGCTGTCACCTTTGTATATCAGATGTGGTCTTGGCTTCTCTCCATGGCAGTGGGAGGTGCTGTCACCTTTGTATATCAGATGTGGTCTTGGCCTCTCTCCATGGGAGTGGGAGGTGCTGTCACCTTTGTATATCAGATGTGGTCTTGGCCTCTCTCCATGGCAGTGGGAGGTGCTGTCACCTTTGTATATCAGATGTGGTCTTGGCCTCTCTCCATGGCAGTGGGAGGTGCTGTCACCTTTGTATATCAGATGTGGTCTTGGCTTCTCTCCATGGCAGTGGGAGGTGCTGTCACCTTTGTATATCAGATGTGGTCTTGGCCTCTCTCCATGGGAGTGGGAGGTGCTGTCACCTTTGTATATCAGATGTGGTCTTGGCCTCTCTCCATGGCAGTGGGAGGTGCTGTCACCTTTGTATATCAGATGTGGTCTTGGCTTCTCTCCATGGCAGTGGGAGGTGCTGTCACCTTTGTATATCAGATGTGGTCTTGGCCTCTCTCCATGGCAGTGGGAGGTGCTGTCACCTTTGTATATCAGATGTGGTCTTGTATACACGGTCTAACAGCTTGCTTTAAAAACAGAGGTTTTAGTCACACATTTGTTTATATATGTGGAAGCTGTATTGCGTCTGTAGAGTGCGGTCCTAACTCCAATCTATGAGAGTCTCCACGTTGGATCATATATAGCAATAGAGAAATTTAAAGCCCGGTATACACGGAGGGAGTCTATTCCTCTCTAAAATAGCAGGAACCTATTAGAAGCCCAACAAGAGCACAGAGGCCTATGAAGGTGTCCAATGTGTCACCACAGCAATTCCAGCAAAGAAGCCATACAAAGATGGCCACCACCCCAACCTATAACTAGTTGTCAAAGTGAGGTGCACATGGAAGAACACACAAAACTGAACTGACAGAAAACCTGCAAAACAAAGTCTGATATCAGTTGGAGGGTGATGGATTCCTTTTGTCCCTTATCACCATAATCTGCATGGTTACATTGTCTCCTCTATATCTTTATATCATTACCTGTAAAGTTATACTGTCTCCTGTGTATATGTATATATATATATAAAATCTTTGCCTGTGTGGTTGTTGAGAAGCTGACGGGAAGTGTCTCGCTCTCTCGGTAGTGGTCAGTAAGCGATATGAATGCGCCAACTTTGGTGAACAAGGAATCACGGTGGGATGCTGGGATCTGTACCGCCATGACATTGACTGTCAGTGGATCGATATAACGGACGTCAAACCCGGAAATTATATCCTCCAGGTAAGAACGTTCGGTCATCTACAGCTCTCTCTGCTCAGATAAATCACTGATATCTCTTCTATATACCGGCTGGTGGTTTTCTATTGTCTTCTCCTTTTTTTCTTATTCCCAGGTTGTCATCAACCCAAATTTTGAGGTGGCCGAGAGCGACTTCACCAATAACGCAATGAAATGTAACTGCAAATACGACGGCCATCGAATCTGGATACACAACTGCCATATCGGTAAGCACAGATTTATAATATATATATATATATTAATAAATTATTGGGGTCACCACGATTACACCCCCCCATGCCTAGAAGGACATGGATGTTCTGGAAGGTCAGCAGGATTCTGGGTTGGGGGGGGACCTCTGACGTCCATTATACTTTGCTGGGGCTAATCTACAGCCAGCTCTAGGCCGGTGTGACCCATCATAAGGGGTGTGTGCTATGAGCAGATCTCCCCAGGGTGTGTCCCATCATAAGGGGTGTTGTGCTATCAGCAGATCTCCTCCAGGTGTGACCCGTCATAAGGGGTGTGTGCTATCAGCAGATCTCCCCCGGGTGTGTCCCATCATAAGGGGTGTGTACTATCAGCAGATCTCCCCCGGGTGTGACCCATCATAAGGGGTGTGTGCTATCAGCAGATCTCCTCCGGGTGTGACCCGTCATAAGGGGTGGGTGCCGTCAGCAGACCGCTCACCTCCCTCCCTCTGCCCCTGCAGGAATCACACTACATGAGCAGAACTGAGAACTGATCACTCTTAATTGATGGAGGGTTTATGATGGACAATTGTTTCCTGTAGTATGGAAGTGTAGCAAGATACTGAAACTGAGAAATGGTTTGGATCACTTCAAAGGTGACAGCAAAGATTAATTCCAGGAAATGTAGAGACAGAATGTCTACTGATGTCTGAATAAGTAAATTGGGTTAATTGGGGGTCTGAGGTAGCGTTCCATTCATCTATTGTCAGTGTGTTAATGACCCCAGCTATTATCTGCTACGGGATGTAATTACACTCCTAGTAATGTGTCTGGCACGGTTTCATTGTTATGGGTAAATATGCGGCGACAAACGTCTCACGCATACTTGGTTGTTAGAAATAGTTCCAGGTAATTAAATCACTGTCATCTGTTAGTTGTTGAATGGGATGTCCCTGGAAAATGAGTTAAAAAACCCCTTGCATGGGAAATGATATAAAAAGCCAGCTGGGGCAAAATAAAGTGTTGATTTACTCCCAGAACTGTGTTTCGTCCAGTTACTGGGGGGTAACAGGTTGCCTTGGATAAGTCAGTACTTCCTCAGCTTCAAGGATTTCCCAGCGGACGTTGGAGTTCCGCTACACTGGTTGGCAGCGGTGGGATTAAAGCCTTGCAGCAAGAGGAAGCAGCGTTCATGCAAATTCGGTTACATGAATGGAAGTGTGAATGGAGACAAACTATGCTGGATTAAAACAAGCAGTTTGACCAAGAAGTGAAACGCAGGCTAGCGTTTTATGGAGAAAACCACTCCACCAAGCTGGTACAGGCAACGTTAGCCCAAGTGGATGCCTTTATCACGGCAAGAGAAGAACGGGAGACCCAACTCCGGCTGGCGGAACAGCGCGCCTCTGAGAGACTGCTAACGACCACACCGGCACCAGAGACAAAACTAAAAGTACCCCATGATGCCTTTAAAAAGTTTGTGGAAGCAGAGGAAGAGATCGATAGCTTCCTGCAAGATTTTGAATGGCAATGCAAGCTGTACCAAGTACCCCAGACAGACTGGGTACGGATCTTAGCTGGTAAGCTGTCAGGCCGTGCAGCAGAAGCCTACAGAGCCGTGCTAGAGGAGGAAATCACAAGCTATAGCCAGGTAAAGGAAGTTATTTTGGCATGGTATGCCATCACCCCAGAAGCATACAGGAGACGCTCCCGGGACACAAAGAAACAGGAGAAGGACTCCCACACCGAATGGGCTTGCCGAATGCAGAGGGCAGCCCTAGCTTGGCTGCAAGCCCGTCAGGCAACCACAGCAGATGCGATCACCCAGCTGATTTTACTGGAGCAATTCTTTAATGGACTAAACCCAGAGGTACAGGAGTGGGTAAGGGATCGCAAACCTACCACTCTCTTGGAAGCGGCCAGGCAAGCTGATGAATATCAAGATGCCCGCAGGCCATCACAGACTAGCTTCAGACCAAACACCAGACCACTGAACAATAACCCAGGGCCACCAGCTACACAACAACCCGGGCTAATCCCTACCCCCCCTGCAAATCGATACTTCGGGCGCAAGGGAGTGCAGTGCCATTCATGCAAGCAATTTGGGCACTATCAGAGAGACTGCACTCAGAACCAGGACCAAGCTGCATGGATTCGACCAGGGCCACCCCCTCCAGCATGGGCTGCCGCTCATTGCTATCACACGGAAGCGGCCCCAGACAACCGCGGAGCTGAAGAATTGGAGGAACAATGGGGCGTCCTACACGAGGCTGATCCAATACAAGCAGCTAACCGGGACAACCGGCAGCAACACAGGCAGACGGTCTGGGTCAATGGAAAGGTAGCCAATGGCCTACATGATACTGGCACCACCCTGACCCTACTACGGAAGAACCTCATCCCAGGGAGCCAACACACCGGAGACACTGTAGCCGTAAGAGTAGCGGGAGGCACCGTCTTCCGGCTACCCGTTGCCCATGTTCACTTGGATTGGGGGGTTGGTTCGGGACACATGAATGTGGGGGTGATGAAGGATTTGCCAGCGGATGTACTACTGGGGAATGATTTGGCCCCCATTGTTTCGGCTTACGCCCCGATGAGCCCCGCTGAAGCCAACCCCGTGACTACCTGTGCACCGACCCGTGCTGCTGGAACCGACCCGCGTGCTGCTGAGACCCGGGTAAGACTATCTTCCCCGACAGATACCGTAGATCAGGCACAATATCACAGTCTAAAATTGGAATGTGACAAGTTGGCCAGTGAGAAATCGGAGATGCAACGACACTACGTCATGTATTATAAAATGTCACATGGCTTGAACATTGAAATGCACAAACAGGCTGAAATTTGCAAAAGGTTAAATGGGATTTGTGCCCAGGTTTTGCCGTACCTCTCCCAAGAGCATCAGCAGCAAGTTTTGGGAGCCATTGAGAGAGCAAAGCAAGTGACTGTTCCAGAACTGAATTCCATTATTCGCCCTGCAACCTTACAACTTCACCATCAGCTACTGACCCGGGAAACAGAACGGCCATGCTGACGGATTATCGCAGCAAAGTGGACCGGAAAAGTGATCCGTGAGTACTCTCCGGACATCCCCAAGCCGATCCGTTAAGGATCAGACTGTGTATGCCGGCTTGTGGGTAAGGGGGAGCAGTGTAGCAAAATACTGAAACTGAGAAATGGTTTGGATCACTTCAAAGGTGACAGCAAAGATTCATTCCAGGAAATGTAGAGACAGAATGTCTACTGATGTCTGAATAAGTAAATTGGGTTAATTGGGGGTCTGAGGTAGCGTTCCATTCATCTATTGTCAGTGTGTTAATGACCCCACCTATTATCTGCTACGGGATGTAATTACACTCCTAGTAATGTGTCTGGCACGGTTTCGTTGTTATGGGCAAATATGCGGCGACAAACGTCTCACGCATACTTGGTTGTTAGAAATAGTTCCAGGTAATTAAATCACTGTCATCTGTTAGTTGTTGAAGGGAATGCCCCTGGAAAATTAGTTAAGAAACCCCTTGCATGGGAAATGATATAAAAAGCCAGCTGGGGCAAAATAAAGTGTTGATTTACTCCCAGAACTGTGTGTCGTCCAGTTACTGGGGGATAACAGGTTGCCTTGGATCAGTCAGTACTTCCTCAGCTTCAAGGATTTCCCAGCGGACGTTGGAGTTCCGCTACAGGGAGTATATACAGTATATAGTATGGAGAGAGGGCGGTATTTAGAGAATGTATAGAGGGGTCGTTCCATGTAGGAAGTCGGTATGTATGGAGGGGTCGTTCCATGTAGGAGGTCGGTATGTATGGAGGGGTTGTTCCATGTAGGAGGTCGGTATCTATAGAGGGGTCGTTCCATATAGGAGGTCGGTATGTATAGAGGGGTCGTTCCATGTAGGAGGTCGGTATGTATAGAGGGGTCGTTCCATTAAGGAGGTCGGTATGTATAGAGGGGTCGTTCCATGTAGGAGGTCGGTGTGTATGGAGGGGTCGTTCCATGTAGGAAGTCGGTATGTATGGAGGGGTCGTTCCATGTAGGAGGTCGGTATGTATGGAGGGGTTGTTCCATGTAGGAGGTCGGTATCTATAGAGGGGTCGTTCCATATAGGAGGTCGGTATGTATAGAGGGGTCGTTCCATGTAGGAGGTCGGTATGTATAGAGGGGTCGTTCCATTAAGGAGGTCGGTATGTATAGAGGGGTCGTTCCATGTAGGAGGTCGGTGTGTATGGAGGGGTCGTTCCATGTAGGAGGTCGGTATGTATAGAGAGGTCGTTCCATGTAGGAGGTCGGAATGTATAGAGGGGTCGTTCCATGTAGGAGGTCGGTATCTATAGAGGGGTCGTTCCATGTAGGAGGTCGGTATCTATAGAGGGGTCGTTCCACGTAGGAGGTCGGTATCTATAGAGGGGTCGTTCCACGTAGGAGGTCGGTATCTATAGAGGGGTCGTTCCATGTAGGAGGTCGGTATGTATGGAGGGGTCGTTCCATGTAGGAGGTCGGTATGTATAGAGGGGTCGTTCCATGTAGGAGGTCGGTATCTATAGAGGGGTCGTTCCATGTAGGAGGTTGTGACTGATCTCAGATACCCCAGGTGGGCACATCCGCCAGACCTGTGTCTCCTGTCCTCCAAACGCACCCGCAGCCTGCAGATTCACCATAACCAGCCCTTAACCCCTCAATCACGAGACAAGCCACACAGGTGTTGAGGGTTAAACATTCAGAGCATAAAACAGTTTATTAAATACATATACTTTTACACACAGTTAGGGACACTCCCCTTAGCCTTGTCATAGAGGGGGGGTAGGGGACAAGGAAGAACCAATGGGAACTGAACACTTGTACATTGAAACAGAGACTACAGATAAACATAAAGGGATTATGGTGAGCAGGCAACCCCTCAATACACATTCCCTGCGGAGAGATGTCTGCAGTCCAGACCATTGTCTATGTGCCATGACTCAACACAGCTAAACACAGCAACAAGAGGGGGGGGGGGGTGGGGGAGAAGGGAAGTAGCATTACATTACATTATCTCAATGCCAGCTTTCCCCCAGTCTCAGTCTCTTCTGGGCCATAATCTGTGGGTAGGAGGCCCGCCCTCAGTCCCTTCCAAAGCACACAGTGACAGTGAGTTCTGTCACATTTCTCCCCTTTTAAAAACAGACTAACCAGGTTCCTGACCCCCAACTGGTCTGGACCTGCGTTAGTCACAAACTTCCACCCCAGGCAACCAGGAAAAGGAAAAGTACGTCTCTGGCGCTGGGGAGCAAAATCGCACATACGGTCTTGCGTGAATAAAAACAGCCGCTGCAGAGTGGGAACAGCTGTCTGCACTCCCGTGATCCGGGGCTGGGTTGCAGATATTGAGGGGATCTGAATAATCCTCTGCCCCGATGCCAGCGCTTCAGCTTGTAGGGAACATAGGCTGGCAGTGCTATGCAGTTGGGGAGGGAAAGGTTCTTGCTTTTCTCCTGGAGTAGTTACCAGCCGCTGAGGAGGTATCTTGCAGGGACTATCTCCCAGACTCTCCATCTCTTCTTCTGATGCTGGGCAGAGGCCAACAGCGCTCTGCTCCGTAGCCAGCGATTCTGCTAGGGGGACATATACAACGGTAGAGTTCAGCCGCTGGAGAGGGTGAAGGGTTTTTCCCCCTCCTGGTTCTGTGACCAGCTGCTGAGGCGACTTCTGACAGGGGCTGTCTCCCAAACCCTCCAAAGACATACTGAGGGCTGGGCAGGGGCCCGTGGCACTCTGCCATGCAGCCAGCGCTTCAGCTGGGGGGATAAACACTGGGGTAGTGTCCAAGTGCTGAGCAACCAGCTCACTGAGGTCATCCCTCGGACTCCCTGGATCCAACTCTGAGGGTGGGCAGAGGCCAGCGGCACTCTGCCCCGTAGCCAGCGCTTCTGCTGGGGGGATGAACACTGGGGTTGTGTCCAAGTGCTGGGGAAACAGCTCACTGAGGTCATCCCTCGGACTCCCTGGATCCAACTCTGAGGGTGGGCAGAGGCCAGCGGCACTCTGCCCTGCAGCCAGCGCTTTTGCTGGGGGGATGAACATTGGGGTACTGTCCAATTGCTGGGGAGGGAGAATTGCTTCCTCCACTCCCGTTGGGGATATCTGCTGTTGGGGAAACGGCTCACGAAGAGCATCTCTCAGACTCTCCGGGTCCAACTCTTTTTCTGATGCTGGGCAGAGGTCAGCGGCACTCTGCCCTGTAGCCAGCGCTTCTGCTGGGGCACCGGATTCGATACTCTGGACTTGCTGCTGATCACCATTTACCAGCCTTCCAGCGTCCGTCTCAACCTCCCCTTCTGAGACCTTTATGCTTTTATCTTGTCTCGCTGCCTGGGAAACCTCTGGTGCATTCTGGCATTCTAGCACTCGCAGTGCCCTCTGTATCATCGCCGCTTCTTCCATTGCGGTTAGGACGGGAAAACGTAGGGGCACTCCTGGCCCCATTTGCTCTGCATCTTCGCGACTGTCCGCTATTTCTCCAGGACAGTCCCAGGCAACGGGAGCCATGCCAGGCTGCTGATCACCGTCAAACAGCCGCTTGTAGGCAATCTCGAGCTCCCATTCCTGCTCAACCAGGAACTCCAATTCCTCCAGGCCACACGCCTCTTCGGGAAGGTCCAGCACCTCATCTCGGAAGTCCAGGATGTCTTCCAGCCGCCACTCTTCGTCGCTCCCAAAGTCTGGGTCTCCATACATTTTTTGATGGAGCAGCCCCACGCTGCCGTAGCCAACGCCTTCTGTCGGGCTGCCATCTGCTGTACTTGGCCACAGTTGAGCCGCGAACCACCGGAGGGCTCTGTAGCTGGCGTCCAGCCTCATCTCCTCCTGGACCAATCTTCCGAGCTCCATCTAACACTCATCTCGCGGTCGTTCCCTCAGAAACACCTCTCGCGCACGGTACTGCGTCCAGTACATCTCTGTGGAGGAGGGAAGGATCTTCCCCTGATGGTGCCACTCGTGGCTTAGTGTCTCCTGCCAGAGTTGCCAGCGGATCACATCCTCCCAGCTGAGCATGGTGCGCTCTGTCGTTGGTCCCTGATGTTGCTTCCGCATGCCTTGCAGCCTCCTCCCATACTCCGCTCTCATGCTGGCCGGTCCCCGTATCGCTCCTCGGCGGCTGCCCGGCTCTTGAATCCTGGTGGTGGTTTGGATGTCCCGGACTGCAGGAGACATCCCACTGCTGCCAACACTGTGACGGATCTCAGATACCCCAGGTGGGCACATCCGCCAGACCTGTGTCTCCTGTCCTCCAAACGCACCCGCAGCCTGCAAATTCGCCATAACCAGCCCTTAACCCCTCAATCACGAGACAAGCCACACAGGTGTTGAGGGTTAAACATTCAGAGCATAAAACTGTTTATTAAATACAAAACATACACTTTTACACACAGTTAGGGACACTCCCCTTAGCCTTGTCATAGAGGGGGGGTAGGGGACAAGGAAGAACCAATGGGAACTGAACACTTGTACATTGAAACAGAGACTACAGATAAACATAAAGGGATTATGGTAAGCAGGCAACCCCTCAATACACATCCCCTGCGGAGAGATGCCTGCAGTCCAGACCATTGTCTATGTGCCATGACTCAACACAGCTAAACACAGCAACAAGGGGGGGGGGGGGGGTGGGGGAGAAGGGATGTAGCATTACATTACATTATCTCAATGCCAGCTTTCCCCCAGTCTCAGTCTCTTCTGGGCCATAATCTGTGGGTAGGAGGCCCGCCCTCAGTCCCTTCCAAAGCACACAGTGACAGTGAGTTCTGTCACAGAGGTCAATATCTATAGAGGGGTCTTCCATGTAGGAGGTCGGTATCTATGGAGGGGTTGTTTCATGTAGGAGGTCGGTATGTATAGAGAGGTCGTTCCATGTAGGAGGTCGGTATGTATGGAGGGGTCGTTCCATGTAGGAGGTCGGCGTGTATGGAGGGGTCGTTCCATGTAGGAGGTCGGTGTGTATGGAGGGGTCGTTCCATGTAGGAGGTCGGTATGTATGAAGGGGTCGTTCCATGTAGGAGGTCGGTATGTATGAAGGGGTCGTTCCATGTAGGAGGTCGGTATGTATGAAGGGGTCGTTCCATGTAGGAGGTCGGTATCTATAGAGGGGTCGTTCCATGTAGGAGGTCGGTATGTATAGAGGGGTCGTTCCATGTAGGAGGTCGGTATGTATGAAGCGGTCGTTCCATGTAGGAGGTCAGTATGTATGGAGGGGTCGTTCCATGTAGAAGGTCAGTATGTATAGAGGGGTCGTTCCATGTAGGAGGTCAGTATGTATAGAGGGGTCGTTCCATGTAGGAGGTGGGTAGGTATGGAGTGGTCGTTCCATGTAGGAGGTCGGTATGTATGGAGGGGTCGTTCCATGTAGGAGGTCGGTATGTATAGAGGGGTTGTTCCATGTAGGAGGTCGGAATGTATAAAGGGGTCGTTCCACGTAGGAGGTCGGTATCTATAGAGGGGTCGTTCCATGTAGGAGGTCGGTATGTATGGAGGGGTCGTTCCATGTAGGAGGTCGGAATGTATAAAGGGGTTGTTCCATGTAGGAGGTCGGTATGTATAGAGGGGTTGTTCCATGTAGGAGGTCGGTGTGTATGGAGTGGTCGTTCCATGTAGGAGGTCGGTATGTATGGAGGGGTCGTTCCATGTAGGAGGTCGGTATGTATGGAGGGGTCGTTCCATGTAGGAGGTCGGTATCTATGGAGGGGTCGTTCCATGTAGGAGGTCAATATCTATAGACGGGTCGTTCCATGTAGGAGGTCGGTATCTATGGAGGGGTCGTTCCATGTAGGAGGTCGGTACGTATAGAGGGGTCGTTCCATCTGGAGGTCGGTATGTATAGAGGGGTCGTTCCATGTAGGAGGTCGGTATGTATGGAGGGGTCGTTCCATCTGGAGGTCGGTATGTATAGAGGGGTCGTTTCATGTAGGAGGTCGGTATGTATAGAGAGGTCGTTCCATGTAGGAGGTCGGTATGTATGGAGGGGTCGTTCCATGTAGGAGGTCGGCGTGTATGGAGTGGTCGTTCCATGTAGGAGGTGGGTAGGTATGGAGTGGTCGTTCCATGTAGGAGGTGGGTAGGTATGGAGTGGTCGTTCCATGTAGGAGGTCGGAATGTATAGAGGGGTCGTTCCATGTAGGAGGTCAGTATGTATAGAGGGGTCGTTCCATGTAGGAGGTCGGTATGTATGGAGGGGTCGTTCCATGTAGGAGGTCGGAATGTATAAAGGGGTTGTTCCATGTAGGAGGTCGGTATGTATAGAGGGGTTGTTCCATGTAGGAGGTCGGTGTGTATGGAGTGGTCGTTCCATGTAGGAGGTCGGTATGTATGGAGGGGTCATTCCATGTAGGAGGTCGGTATGTATGGAGGGGTCGTTCCATGTAGGAGGTCGGTATCTATGGAGGGGTCGTTCCATGTAGGAGGTCAATATCTATAGACGGGTCGTTCCATGTAGGAGGTCGGTATCTATGGAGGGGTCGTTCCATGTAGGAGGTCGGTACGTATAGAGGGGTCGTTCCATCTGGAGGTCGGTATGTATAGAGGGGTCGTTTCATGTAGGAGGTCGGTATGTATAGAGAGGTCGTTCCATGTAGGAGGTCGGTATGTATGGAGGGGTCGTTCCATGTAGGAGGTCGGCGTGTATGGAGTGGTCGTTCCATGTAGGAGGTGGGTAGGTATGGAGTGGTCGTTCCATGTAGGAGGTCGGTATGTATGGAGGGGTCGTTCCATGTAGGAGGTCGGTATGTATAGAGGGGTCGTTCCATGTAGGAGGTCGGTATGTATGGAGGGGTCATTCCATGTAGGAGGTCGGTATGTATGGAGGGGTCGTTCCATGTAGGAGGTCGGTATCTATGGAGGGGTCGTTCCATGTAGGAGGTCAATATCTATAGAGGGGTCGTTCCATGTAGGAGGTCGGTATCTATGGAGGGGTCGTTCCATGTAGGAGGTCGGTACGTATAGAGGGGTCGTTCCATGTAGGAGGTCGGTACGTATAGAGGGGTCGTTCCATCTGGAGGTCGGTATGTATAGAGGGGTCGTTTCATGTAGGAGGTCGGTATGTATAGAGAGGTCGTTCCATGTAGGAGGTCGGTATGTATGGAGGGGTTGTTCCATGTAGGAGGTCGGCGTGTATGGAGGGGTCGTTCCATGTAGGAGGTCGGCGTGTATAGAGGGGTCGTTCCATGTAGGAGGTCGGTGTGTATGAAGGGGTCGTTCCATGTAGGAGGTCGGTATGTATGAAGGGGTCGTTCCATGTAGGAGGTCGGTATCTATAGAGGGGTCGTTCCATGTAGGAGGTCGGTATGTATGAAGGGGTCGTTCCATGTAGGAGGTCGGTATGTATGGAGGGGTCGTTCCATGTAGGAGGTCGGTATGTATAGAGGGGTCGTTCCATGTAGGAGGTCGGTATGTATAGAGGGGTCGTTCCATGTAGGAGGTCGGTATGTATGGAGGGGTCGTTCCATGTAGGAGGTCGGTATGTATAGAGGGGTCGTTCGGTGTAGGAGGTCAGTACGTATAGAGGGGTCGTTCCATGTAGGAGGTTGGTACGTATGGAGGGGTCGTTCCATGTAGGAGGTCGGTATGTATAGAGAGGTCGTTCCATGTAGGAGGTCAGTATGTATAGAGAGGTCGTTCCATGTAGGAGGTCGGTGTGTATGGAGGGGTCGTTCCATGTAGGAGGTCGGTATGTATAGAGAGGTCGTTCCATGTAGGAGGTCGGTGTGTATGGAGGGGTCGTTCCATGTAGGAGGTCGGTATGTATAGAGAGGTCGATATGTATGGAGGGGTCGTTCCATGTATGAGGTCGGTATGTATGGAGGGGTCGTTCCATGTAGGAGGTCGGTAGGTATGGAGGGGTCGTTCCATGTAGAAGGTCGGTGTGTATGGAGGGGTCGTTCCATGTAGGAGGTCGGAATGTATAGAGGGGTCGTTCCATGTAGGAGGTCGGTATGTATGGAGGGGTCGTTCCATGTAGGAGGTCGGTATCTATAGAGGGGTCGTTCCATGTAGGAGGTCAGTATGTATAGAGGGGTCGTTCCATGTAGGAGGTCGGTATGTATGGAGGGGTCGTTCCATGTAGGAGGTCGGAATGTATAAAGGGGTTGTTCCATGTAGGAGGTCGGTATGTATAGAGGGGTTGTTCCATGTAGGAGGTCGGTGTGTATGGAGTGGTCGTTCCATGTAGGAGGTCGGTAGGTATGGAGTGGTCGTTCCATGTAGGAGGTCGGTATGTATAAAGGGGTCGTTCCATGTAGGAGGTCGGTATGTATAGAGGGGTTGTTCCATGTAGGAGGTGGGTAGGTATGGAGTGGTCGTTCCATGTAGGAGGTCGTTATGTATGGAGGGGTCGTTCCATGTAGGAGGTCGGTATGTATAGAGGGGTCGTTCCATGTAGGAGGTCGGTATGTATGGAGGGGTCGTTCCATGTAGGAGGTCGGAATGTATAAAGGGGTCGTTCCATGTAGGAGGTCGGTGTGTATGGAGTGGTCGTTCCATGTAGGAGTTCGGTATGTATAGAGGGGTCGTTCCATGTAGGAGGTCGGTACATATAGAGGGGTCGTTCCATCTGGAGGTCGGTATGTATAGAGGGGTCGTTTCATGTAGGAGGTCGGTATGTATGGAGAGGTCGTTCCATGTAGGAGGTCGGTATGTATGGAGGGGTCGTTCCATGTAGGAGGTCGGCGTGTATGGAGGGGTCGTTCCATGTAGGAGGTCGGCGTGTATGGAGGGGTCGTTCCATGTAGGAGGTCGGTGTGTATGGAGGGGTTGTTCCATGTAGGAGGTCGGTGTGTATGGAGGGGTTGTTCCATGTAGGAGGTCGGTATGGATGGAGGGGTCGTTCCATGTAGGAGGTCGTTATGTATGGAGGGGTCGTTCCATGTAGGAGGTCGGTATGTATGAAGGGGTCGTTCCATGTAGGAGGTCGGTATGTATGAAGGGGTCGTTCCATGTAGGAGGTCGGTATCTATAGAGGGGTCGTTCCATGTAGGAGGTCGGTATGTATGAAGGGGTCGTTCCATGTAGGAGGTCGGTATGTATGGAGGGGTCGTTCCATGTAGGAGGTCGGTATGTATGGAGGGGTCGTTCCATGTAGGAGGTCGGTGTGTATGGAGGGGTTGTTCCATGTAGGAGGTCGGTATGTATGGAGGGGTCGTTCCATGTAGGAGGTCGGTATGTATGGAGGGGTCGTTCCATGTAGGAGGTCGGTATGTATGGAGGGGTCGTTCCATGTATGAGGTCGGTGTGTATGGAGGGGTCGTTCCATGTAGGAGGTCGGTATGTATAGAGGGGTCGTTCCATGTAGGAGGTCGGTATGTATAGAGAGGTCGTTCCATGTAGGAGATCGGTATGTATGGAGGGGTCGTTCCATGTAGGAGGTCGGCGTGTATGGAGGGGTCGTTCCATGTAGGAGGTCGGCGTGTATGGAGGGGTCGCTCCATGTAGGAGGTCGGTGTGTATGGAGGGGTTGTTCCATGTAGGAGATCGGTGTGTATGGAGGGGTCGTTCCATGTAGGAGGTCGGTATGTATGAAGGGGTCGTTCCATGTAGGAGGTCGGTATGTATGAAGGGGTCGTTCCATGTAGGAGGTCGGTATCTATAGAGGGGTCGTTCCATGTAGGAGGTCGGTATGTATGAAGGGGTCGTTCCATGTAGGAGGTCGGTATGTATGGAGGGGTCGTTCCATGTAGGAGGTCGGTATGTATAGAGGGGTCGTTCCATGTAGGAGGTCGGTATGTATAGAGGGGTCGTTCCATGTAGGAGGTCGGTATGTATAGAGGGGTCGTTCCATGTAGGAGGTGGGTAGGTATGGAGGGGTCGTTCCATGTAGGAGGTCGGTATCTATAGAGGGGTCGTTCCATGTAGGAGGTCGGTAGGTATGGAGGGGTCGTTCAAAGGAGAAGGTCGGTATGTATGGAGGGGTCGTTCCATGTAGGAGGTCGGTATGTATAGAGGGGTCGTTCCATGTAGGAGCTCGGTATGTATGGAGGGGTCGTTCCATGTATGAGGTCGGTGTGTATGGAGGGGTTGTTCCATGTAGGAGGTCGGTGTGTATGAAGGGGTCGTTCCATGTAGGAGGTCGGTATGTATAGAGGGGTCGTTCCATGTAGGAGGTCGGCGTGTATGGAGGGGTCGTTCCATGTAGGAGGTCGGTGTGTATGGAGGGGTTGTTCCATGTAGGAGGTCGGGGTGTATGGAGGGGTCGTTCCATGTAGGAGGTCGGTATGTATAGAGGGGTCGTTCCATGTAGGAGGTCGGTATCTATAGAGGGGTCGTTCCATGTAGGAGGTCGGTATGTATAGAGGGGTCATTCCATGTAGGAGGTGGGTAGGTATGGAGGGGTCGTTCCATGTAGGAGGTCGGTATGGATGGAGGGGTCGTTCCATGTAGGAGGTCGGTATCTATAGAGGGGTCGTTCCATGTAGGAGGTTGGTATGTATGGAGGGGTCGTTCCATGTAGGAGGTCGGTATGTATGGAGGGGTCGTTCCATGTAGGAGGTCGGTATGTATAGAGGGGTCGTTCGGTGTAGGAGGTCAGTACGTATAGAGGGGTCGTTCCATGTAGGAGGTTGGTACGTATGGAGGGGTCGTTCCATGTAGGAGGTCGGTATGTATAGAGAGGTCGTTCCATGTAGGAGGTCAGTATGTATAGAGGGGTCGTTCCATGTAGGAGGTCGGAGTGTATGGAGGGGTCGTTCCATGTAGGAGGTCGGTATGTATAGAGAGGTCGTTCCATGTAGGAGGTCGGCGTGTATGGAGTGGTCGTTCCATGTAGGAGGTGGGTAGGTATGGAGTGGTCGTTCCATGTAGGAGGTCGGTATGTATGGAGGGGTCGTTCCATGTAGGAGGTCGGTATGTATAGAGGGGTTGTTCCATGTAGGAGGTGGGTAGGTATGGAGTGGTCGTTCCATGTAGGAGGTCGGAATGTATAGAGGGGTCGTTCCATGTAGGAGGTCAGTATGTATAGAGGGGTCGTTCCATGTAGGAGGTCGGTATGTATGGAGGGGTCGTTCCATGTAGGAGGTCGGAATGTATAAAGGGGTTGTTCCATGTAGGAGGTCGGTATGTATAGAGAGGTCGTTCCATGTAGGAGGTCGGTATGTATGGAGGGGTCGTTCCATGTAGGAGGTCGGCGTGTATGGAGGGGTCGTTCCATGTAGGAGGTCGGTGTGTATGGAGGGGTTGTTCCATGTAGGAGGTCGGTGTGTATGGAGGGGTTGTTCCATGTAGGAGGTCGGTATGGATGGAGTGGTCGTTCCATGTAGGAGGTGGGTAGGTATGGAGTGGTCGTTCCATGTAGGAGGTCGGTATGTATGGAGGGGTCGTTCCATGTAGGAGGTCGGTATGTATAGAGGGGTCGTTCCATGTAGGAGGTCGGTATGTATGGAGGGGTCATTCCATGTAGGAGGTCGGTATGTATGGAGGGGTCGTTCCATGTAGGAGGTCGGTATCTATGGAGGGGTCGTTCCATGTAGGAGGTCAATATCTATAGAGGGGTCGTTCCATGTAGGAGGTCGGTATCTATGGAGGGGTCGTTCCATGTAGGAGGTCGGTACGTATAGAGGGGTCGTTCCATGTAGGAGGTCGGTACGTATAGAGGGGTCGTTCCATCTGGAGGTCGGTATGTATAGAGGGGTCGTTTCATGTAGGAGGTCGGTATGTATAGAGAGGTCGTTCCATGTAGGAGGTCGGTATGTATGGAGGGGTCGTTCCATGTAGGAGGTCGGCGTGTATGGAGGGGTCGTTCCATGTAGGAGGTCGGCGTGTATAGAGGGGTCGTTCCATGTAGGAGGTCGGTGTGTATGGAGGGGTTGTTCCATGTAGGAGATCGGTGTGTATGGAGGGGTCGTTCCATGTAGGAGGTCGGTATGTATGAAGGGGTCGTTCCATGTAGGAGGTCGGTATGTATGAAGGGGTCGTTCCATGTAGGAGGTCGGTATCTATAGAGGGGTCGTTCCATGTAGGAGGTCGGTATGTATGAAGGGGTCGTTCCATGTAGGAGGTCGGTATGTATGGAGGGGTCGTTCCATGTAGGAGGTCGGTATGTATAGAGGGGTCGTTCCATGTAGGAGGTCGGTATGTATAGAGGGGTCGTTCCATGTAGGAGGTCGGTATGTATAGAGGGGTCGTTCCATGTAGGAGGTGGGTAGGTATGGAGGGGTCGTTCCATGTAGGAGGTCGGAATGTATAAAGGGGTTGTTCCATGTAGGAGGTCGGTATGTATAGAGGGGTCGTTCCATGTAGGAGGTCGGTATGTATGGAGGGGTCGTTCCATGTAGGAGGTCGGTATGTATAGAGGGGTCGTTCCATGTAGGAGGTCGGTATGTATAGAGGGGTCGTTCGGTGTAGGAGGTCAGTACGTATAGAGGGGTCGTTCCATGTAGGAGGTTGGTACGTATGGAGGGGTCGTTCCATGTAGGAGGTCGGTATGTATAGAGAGGTCGTTCCATGTAGGAGGTCAGTATGTATAGAGAGGTCGTTCCATGTAGGAGGTCGGTGTGTATGGAGGGGTCGTTCCATGTAGGAGGTCGGTATGTATAGAGAGGTCGTTCCATGTAGGAGGTCGGTGTGTATGGAGGGGTCGTTCCATGTAGGAGGTCGGTATGTATAGAGAGGTCGATATGTATGGAGGGGTCGTTCCATGTATGAGGTCGGTATGTATGGAGGGGTCGTTCCATGTAGGAGGTCGGTAGGTATGGAGGGGTCGTTCCATGTAGAAGGTCGGTGTGTATGGAGGGGTCGTTCCATGTAGGAGGTCGGAATGTATAGAGGGGTCGTTCCATGTAGGAGGTCGGTACGTATGGAGGGGTCGTTCCATGTAGGAGGTCGGTATCTATAGAGGGGTCGTTCCATGTAGGAGGTCAGTATGTATAGAGGGGTCGTTCCATGTAGGAGGTCGGAATGTATAGAGGGGTCGTTCCATGTAGGAGGTCAGTATGTATAGAGGGGTCGTTCCATGTAGGAGGTCGGTATGTATGGAGGGGTCGTTCCATGTAGGAGGTCGGAATGTATAAAGGGGTTGTTCCATGTAGGAGGTCGGTATGTATAGAGGGGTTGTTCCATGTAGGAGGTCGGTGTGTATGGAGTGGTCGTTCCATGTAGGAGGTGGGTAGGTATGGAGTGGTCGTTCCATGTAGGAGGTCGGTATGTATGGAGGGGTCATTCCATGTAGGAGGTCGGTATGTATAGAGGGGTTGTTCCATGTAGGAGGTGGGTAGGTATGGAGTGGTCGTTCCATGTAGGAGGTCGTTATGTATGGAGGGGTCGTTCCATGTAGGAGGTCGGTATGTATAGAGGGGTCGTTCCATGTAGGAGGTCGGTATGTATGGAGGGGTCGTTCCATGTAGGAGGTCGGAATGTATAAAGGGGTTTTTCCATGTAGGAGGTCGGTGTGTATGGAGTGGTCGTTCCATGTAGGAGTTCGGTATGTATAGAGGGGTCGTTCCATCTGGAGGTCGGTATGTATAGAGGGGTCGTTTCATGTAGGAGGTCGGTATGTATGGAGAGGTCGTTCCATGTAGGAGGTCGGTATGTATGGAGGGGTCGTTCCATGTAGGAGGTCGGTAGGTATGGAGGGGTCGTTCCATGTAGAAGGTCGGTGTGTATGGAGGGGTCGTTCCATGTAGGAGGTCGGAATGTATAGAGGGGTCGTTCCATGTAGGAGGTCGGTACGTATGGAGGGGTCGTTCCATGTAGGAGGTCGGTATCTATAGAGGGGTCGTTCCATGTAGGAGGTCAGTATGTATAGAGGGGTCGTTCCATGTAGGAGGTCGGAATGTATAGAGGGGTCGTTCCATGTAGGAGGTCAGTATGTATAGAGGGGTCGTTCCATGTAGGAGGTCGGTATGTATGGAGGGGTCGTTCCATGTAGGAGGTCGGAATGTATAAAGGGGTTGTTCCATGTAGGAGGTCGGTATGTATAGAGGGGTTGTTCCATGTAGGAGGTCGGTGTGTATGGAGTGGTCGTTCCATGTAGGAGGTGGGTAGGTATGGAGTGGTCGTTCCATGTAGGAGGTCGGTATGTATGGAGGGGTCATTCCATGTAGGAGGTCGGTATGTATAGAGGGGTTGTTCCATGTAGGAGGTGGGTAGGTATGGAGTGGTCGTTCCATGTAGGAGGTCGTTATGTATGGAGGGGTCGTTCCATGTAGGAGGTCGGTATGTATAGAGGGGTCGTTCCATGTAGGAGGTCGGTATGTATGGAGGGGTCGTTCCATGTAGGAGGTCGGAATGTATAAAGGGGTTTTTCCATGTAGGAGGTCGGTGTGTATGGAGTGGTCGTTCCATGTAGGAGTTCGGTATGTATAGAGGGGTCGTTCCATCTGGAGGTCGGTATGTATAGAGGGGTCGTTTCATGTAGGAGGTCGGTATGTATGGAGAGGTCGTTCCATGTAGGAGGTCGGTATGTATGGAGGGGTCGTTCCATGTAGGAGGTCGGCGTGTATGGAGGGGTCGTTCCATGTAGGAGGTCGGCGTGTATGGAGGGGTCGTTCCATGTAGGAGGTCGGTGTGTATGGAGGGGTTGTTCCATGTAGGAGGTCGGTGTGTATGGAGGGGTTGTTCCATGTAGGAGGTCGGTATGGATGGAGGGGTCGTTCCATATAGGAGGTCGTTATGTATGGAGGGGTCGTTCCATGTAGGAGGTCGGTATGTATGAAGGGGTCGTTCCATGTAGGAGGTCGGTATGTATGAAGGGGTCGTTCCATGTAGGAGGTCGGTATCTATAGAGGGGTCGTTCCATGTAGGAGGTCGGTATGTATGAAGGGGTCGTTCCATGTAGGAGGTCGGTATGTATGGAGGGGTCGTTCCATGTAGGAGGTCGGTATGTATAGAGGGGTCGTTCCATGTAGGAGGTCGGTATGTATAGAGAGGTCGTTCCATGTAGGAGGTCGGTATGTATGGAGGGGTCGTTCCATGTAGGAGGTCGGCGTGTATGGAGGGGTCGTTCCATGTAGGAGGTCGGCGTGTATGGAGGGGTCGCTCCATGTAGGAGGTCGGTGTGTATGGAGGGGTTGTTCCATGTAGGAGATCGGTGTGTATGGAGGGGTCGTTCCATGTAGGAGGTCGGTATGTATGAAGGGGTCGTTCCATGTAGGAGGTCGGTATGTATGAAGGGGTCGTTCCATGTAGGAGGTCGGTATCTATAGAGGGGTCGTTCCATGTAGGAGGTCGGTATGTATGAAGGGGTCGTTCCATGTAGGAGGTCGGTATGTATAGAGGGGTCGTTCCATGTAGGAGGTCGGAATGTATAGAGGGGTCGTTCCATGTAGGAGGTCGGTATGTATAGAGGGGTCGTTCCATGTAGGAGGTCGGTATGCATAGAGGGGTCGTTCCATGTAGGAGGTCGGTATGTATAGAGGGGTCGTTCCATGTAGGAGGTGGGTAGGTATGGAGGGGTCGTTCCATGTAGGAGGTCGGTATCTATAGAGGGGTCGTTCCATGTAGGAGGTCGGTAGGTATGGAGGGGTCGTTCAAAGGAGAAGGTCGGTATGTATGGAGGGGTCGTTCCATGTAGGAGGTCGGTATGTATAGAGGGGTCGTTCCATGTAGGAGCTCGGTATGTATGGAGGGGTCGTTCCATGTATGAGGTCGGTGTGTATGGAGGGGTTGTTCCATGTAGGAGGTCGGTGTGTATGAAGGTGTCGTTCCATGTAGGAGGTCGGTATGTATAGAGGGGTCGTTCCATGTAGGAGGTCGGCGTGTATGGAGTGGTCGTTCCATGTAGGAGGTCGGTGTGTATGGAGGGGTTGTTCCATGTAGGAGGTCGGTGTGTATGGAGGGGTCGTTCCATGTAGGAGGTCGGTATGTATAGAGGGGTCGTTCCATGTAGGAGGTCGGTATCTATAGAGGGGTCGTTCCATGTAGGAGGTCGGTATGTATAGAGGGGTCATTCCATGTAGGAGGTGGGTAGGTATGGAGGGGTCGTTCCATGTAGGAGGTCGGTATGGATGGAGGGGTCGTTCCATGTAGGAGGTCGGTATCTATAGAGGGGTCGTTCCATGTAGGAGGTTGGTATGTATGGAGGGGTCGTTCCATGTAGGAGGTCGGTATGTATGGAGGGGTCGTTCCATGTAGGAGGTCGGTATGTATAGAGGGGTCGTTCGGTGTAGGAGGTCAGTACGTATAGAGGGGTCGTTCCATGTAGGAGGTTCGTACGTATGGAGGGGTCGTTCCATGTAGGAGGTCGGTATGTATAGAGAGGTCGTTCCATGTAGGAGGTCAGTATGTATAGAGGGGTCGTTCCATGTAGGAGGTCGGAGTGTATGGAGGGGTCGTTCCATGTAGGAGGTCGGTATGTATAGAGAGGTCGTTCCATGTAGGAGGTCGATATGTATGGAGGGGTTGTTCCATGTATGAGCTCGGTGTGTATGGAGGGGTCGTTCCATGTAGGAGGTCGGTGTGTATGGAGGGGTCGTTCCATGTAGGAGGTCGGTATGTATAGAGAGGTCGTTCCATGTAGGAGGTCGATATGTATGGAGGGGTCGTTCCATGTAGGAGGTCGGTATGTATGGAGGGGTCGTTCCATGTAGGAGGTCGGTATCTATAGAGGGGTCGTTCCATGTAGGAGGTCAGTATGTATAGAGGGGTCGTTCCATGTAGGAGGTCGGTATGTATAGAGGGGTCGTTCCATGTAGGAGGTCGATATGTATGGAGGGGTCGTTCCATGTAGGAGGTCGGTATGTATGGAGGGGTCGTTCCATGTAGGAGGTCGGTATGTATGGAGGGGTCGTTCCATGTAGGAGGTCGGAATGTATAAAGGGGTTGTTCCATGTAGGAGGTCGGTATGTATAGAGGGGTCGTTCCATGTAGGAGGTCGGTATGTATGGAGGGGTCGTTCCATGTAGGAGGTCGGTATGTATGGAGGGGTCGTTCCATGTAGGAGGTCGGTATGTATAGAGGGGTCGTTCCATGTAGGAGGTCGGTATGTATAGAGGGGTCGTTCGGTGTAGGAGGTCAGTACGTACAGAGGGGTCGTTCCATGTAGGAGGTTGGTACGTATGGAGGGGTCGTTCCATGTAGGAGGTCGGTATGTATAGAGAGGTCGTTCCATGTAGGAGGTCAGTATGTATAGAGGGGTCGTTCCATGTAGGAGGTCGGTGTGTATGGAGGGGTCGTTCCATGTAGGAGGTCGGTATGTATAGAGAGGTCGATATGTATGGAGGGGTCGTTCCATGTAGGAGGTCGGTATCTATGGAGGGGTCGTTCCATGTAGGAGGTCAGTATCTATAGAGGGGTCGTTCCATGTAGGAGGTCAGTATGTATAGAGGGGTCGTTCCATGTAGGAGGTCGGAATGTATAGAGGGGTCGTTCCATGTAGGAGGTCAGTATGTATAGAGGGGTTGTTCCATGTAGGAGGTCGGTATGTATGGAGGGGTCGTTCCATGTAGGAGGTCGGAATGTATAGAGGGGTTGTTCCATGTAGGAGGTCGGTGTGTATGGAGGGGTCGTTCCATGTAGGAGGTCGGTATGTATAGAGGGGTCGTTCCATTAAGGAGGTTGGTATGTATAGAGGGGTCTTCCATGTAGGAGGTCGGTATCTATGGAGGGGTTGTTCCATGTAGGAGGTCGGTATGTATAGAGGGGTCGTTCCATGTAGGAGGTCGGTATGTATAGAGAGGTCGTTCCATGTAGGAGGTGGGTAGGTATGGAGTGGTCGTTCCATGTAGGAGGTCGGTATGTATGAAGGGGTCGTTCCATGTAGGAGGTCGGTATGTATGAAGGGGTCGTTCCATGTAGGAGGTCGGTATGTATGGAGGGGTCGTTCCATTAAGGAGGTCGGTATGTATAGAGGGGTTGTTCCATGTAGGAGGTCGGTGTGTATGGAGGGGTCGTTCCATGTAGGAGGTCGGTATGTATAGAGGGGTCGTTCCATTAAGGAGGTCGGTATGTATAGAGGGGTCTTCCATGTAGGAGGTCGGTATCTATGGAGGGGTTGTTCCATGTAGGAGGTCGGTATGTATAGAGGGGTCGTTCCATGTAGGAGGTCGGTATGTATAGAGAGGTCGTTCCATGTAGGAGGTGGGTAGGTATGGAGTGGTCGTTCCATGTAGGAGGTCGGTATGTATGAAGGGGTCGTTCCATGTAGGAGGTCGGTATGTATGAAGGGGTCGTTCCATGTAGGAGGTCGGTATGTATGAAGGGGTCGTTCCATGTAGGAGGTCGGTATGTATGAAGGGGTCGTTCCATGTAGGAGGTCGGTATGTATGGAGGGGTCGTTCCATGTAGGAGGTCGGTATGTATGGAGGGGTCGTTCCATGTAGGAGGTCGGTATGTATAGCGGGGTCGTTCCATGTAGGAGGTCGGTATGTATAGAGGGGTCGTTCCATGTAGGAGGTCGGAATGTATAGAGGGGTCGTTCCATGTAGGAGGTGGGTAGGTATGGAGGGGTCGTTCCATGTAGGAGGTGGGTAGGTATGGAGGGGTCGTTCCATGTAGGAGGTCGGTATCTATAGAGGGGTCGTTCCATGTAGGAGGTCGGTAGGTATGGAGGGGTCGTTCCATGTAGGAGGTCGGTATGTATGGAGGGGTCGTTCCATATAGGAGGTCGGTATGTATAGAGGGGTCGTTCCATGTATGAGGTCGGTGTGTATGGAGGGGTCGTTCCATGTATGAGGTCGGTGTGTATGGAGGGGTTGTTCCATGTAGGAGGTCGGTGTGTATGAAGGGGTCGTTCCATGTAGGAGGTCGGTATGTATAGAGGGGTCGTTCCATGTAGGAGGTTGGCGTGTATGGAGGGGTCGTTCCATGTAGGAGGTCGGTATGTATGGAGGGGTCGTTCCATGTAGGAGGTCGGTATGTATGGAGGGGTCGTTCCATGTAGGAGGTCGGTATGTATAGAGGGGTCGTTCCATGTAGGAGGTCGGTATGTATAGAGGGGTCGTTCGGTGTAGGAGGTCAGTACGTATAGAGGGGTCGTTCCATGTAGGAGGTCGGTGTGTATGGAGGGGTCGTTCCATGTAGGAGGTCGGTATGTATAGAGAGGTCGTTCCATGTAGGAGGTCGATATGTATGGAGGGGTCGTTCCATGTAGGAAGTCGGTATGTATGGAGGGGTCGTTCCATGTAGGAGGTCGGTATCTATAGTGGGGTCGTTCCATGTAGGAGGTCAGTATGTATAGAGGGGTCGTTCCATGTAGGAGGTCGGAATGTATAGAGGGGTCGTTCCATGTAGGAGGTCAGTATGTATAGAGGGGTCATTCCATGTAGGAGGTCGGTATGTATGGAGGGGTCGTTCCATGTAGGAGGTCGGAATGTATAAAGGGGTTGTTCCATGTAGGAGGTCGGTATGTATAGAGGGGTCGTTCCATGTAGGAGGTCGGTATGTATGGAGGGGTCGTTCCATGTAGGAGGTCGGTATGTATAGAGGCGTCGTTCGGTGTAGGAGGTCAGTACGTATAGAGGGGTCGTTCCATGTAGGAGGTTGGTACGTATGGAGGGGTCGTTCCATGTAGGAGGTCGGTATGTATAGAGAGGTCGTTCCATGTAGGAGGTCAGTATGTATAGAGGGGTCGTTCCATGTAGGAGGTCGGTGTGTATGGAGGGGTCGTTCCATGTAGGAGGTCGGTATGTATGGAGGGGTCGTTCCATGTAGGTCGGTATGTATGGAGGGGTCGTTCCATGTAAGAGGTCGGTATGTATGGAGGGGTCGTTCCATGTAGGAGGTCGGTATGTATGGAGGGGTCGTTCCATGTAGGAGGTCAGTATGTATAGAGGGGTCGTTCCATGTAGGTGGTCGGAATGTATAGAGGGGTCATTCCATGTAGGAGGTCAGTATGTATAGAGGGGTCGTTCCATGTAGGAGGTCGGTATGTATGGAGGGGTCGTTCCATGTAGGAGGTCGGAATGTATAAAGGGGTTGTTCCATGTAGGAGGTCGGTATGTATAGAGAGGTCGTTCCATTAAGGAGGTCGGTATGTATAGAGGGGTCGTTCCATGTAGGAGGTCGATATGTATGGAGGGGTCGTTCCATGTAGGAGGTCGGTATGTATGGAGGGGTCGTTCCATGTAGGAGGTCGGAATGTATGGAGGGGTCGTTCCATGTAGGAGGTCGGAATGTATAAAGGGGTTGTTCCATGTAGGAGGTCGGTATGTATAGAGGGGTCGTTCCATGCAGGAGGTCGGTATGTATGGAGGGGTCGTTCCATGTAGGAGGTCGGTATGTATGGAGGGGTCGTTCCATGTAGGAGGTCGGTATGTATAGAGGGGTCGTTCCATGTAGGAGGTCGGTATGTATAGAGGGGTCGTTCGGTGTAGGAGGTCAGTACGTATAGAGGGGTCGTTCCATGTAGGAGGTTGGTACGTATGGAGGGGTCGTTCCATGTAGGAGGTCGGTATGTATAGAGAGGTCGTTCCATGTAGGAGGTCAGTATGTATAGAGGGGTCGTTCCATGTAGGAGGTCGGTGTGTATGGAGGGGTCGTTCCATGTAGGAGGTCAGTATGTATAGAGGGGTCGTTCCATGTAGGAGGTCAGTATGTATAGAGGGGTCGTTCCATGTAGGAGGTCGGTATGTATGGAGGGGTCGTTCCATGTAGGAGGTCGGTATGTATGGAGGGGTCGTTCCATGTAGGAGGTCGGAATGTATAGAGGGGTCGTTCCATGTAGGAGGTCAGTATGTATAGAGGGGTCGTTCCATGTAGGAGGTCGGTATGTATGGAGGGGTCGTTCCATGTAGGAGGTCGGAATGTATAAAGGGGTTGTTCCATGTAGGAGGTCGGTATGTATAGAGGGGTCGTTCCATGTAGGAGGTCGGTATGTATAGAGGGGTCGTTCCAAGTAGGAGGTCGGTATGTATAGAGGGGTCGTTCCATGTAGGAGGTGGGTAGGTATGGAGGGGTCGTTCCATGTAGGAGGTCGGTATCTATAGAGGGGTCGTTCCATGTAGGAGGTCGGTAGGTATGGAGGGGTCGTTCCATGTAGAAGGTCGGTATCTATAGAGGGGTCGTTCCATGTAGGAGGTGGGTAGGTATGGAGTGGTCGTTCCATGTAGGAGGTCGATATGTATGGAGGGGTCGTTCCATGTAGGAGGTCGGTATGTATGGAGGGGTCGTTCCATGTAGGAGGTCGGAATGTATGGAGGGGTCGTTCCATGTAGGAGGTCGGAATGTATGGAGGGGTCGTTCCATGTAGGAGGTCGGAATGTATAAAGGGGTTGTTCCATGTAGGAGGTCGGTATGTATAGAGGGGTCGTTCCATGTAGGAGGTCGGTATGTATAAAGGGGTCGTTCCATGTAGGAGGTCGGTATGTATGGAGGGGTCGTTCCATGTAGGAGGTCGGAATGTATAGAGGGGTCGTTCCATGTAGGAGGTCGGAATGTATAGAGGGGTCGTTCCATGTAGGAGGTCGGTATGTATGGAGTGGTCGTTCCATGTAGGAGGTTGGTACGTATGGAGGGGTCGTTCCATGTAGGAGGTCGGTATGTATAGAGAGGTCGTTCCATGTAGGAGGTCAGTATGTATAGAGGGGTCGTTCCATGTAGGAGGTCGGTGTGTATGGAGGGGTCGTTCCATGTAGGAGGTCGGTATGTATGGAGGGGTCGTTCCATGTAGGAGGTCGGTATGTATAGAGGGGTCGTTCCATGTAGGAGGTCGGTATGTATGGAGGGGTCGTTCCATGTAGGAGGTCGGAATGTATGGAGGGGTCGTTCCATGTAGGAGGTCGGAATGTATAAAGGGGTTGTTCCATGTAGGAGGTCGGTATGTATAGAGGGGTCGTTCCATGCAAGAGGTCGGTATGTATGGAGGGGTCGTTCCATGTAGGAGGTCGGTATGTATGGAGGGGTCGTTCCATGTAGGAGGTCGGTATGTATAGAGGGGTCGTTCCATGTAGGAGGTCGGTATGTATAGAGGGGTCGTTCGGTGTAGGAGGTCAGTACGTATAGAGGGGTCGTTCCATGTAGGAGGTTGGTACGTATGGAGGGGTCGTTCCATGTAGGAGGTCGGTATGTATAGAGGGGTCGTTCCATGTAGGAGGTCGGTATGTATAGAGGGGTCGTTCGGTGTAGGAGGTCAGTACGTATAGAGGGGTCGTTCCATGTAGGAGGTTGGTACGTATGGAGGGGTCGTTCCATGTAGGAGGTCGGTATGTATGGAGGGGTCGTTCCATGTAGGAGGTCGGTGTGTATGGAGGGGTCGTTCCATGTAGGAGGTCGGTATGTATGGAGGGGTCGTTCCATGTAGGAGGTCGGTATGTATAGAGGGGTCGTTCCATGTAGGAGGTGGGTAGGTATGGAGGGGTCGTTCCATGTAGGAGGTCGGTATCTATAGAGGGGTCGTTCCATGTAGGAGGTGGGTAGGTATGGAGGGGTCGTTCCATGTAGGAGGTGGGTATGTATGGAGGGGTCGTTCCATGTAGGAGGTCGGTAGGTATGGAGGGGTTGTTCCATGTAGGAGGTCGGTATGTATAGAGGGGTCGTTCCATTAAAGGAGCACTATACCTTTTTTTTTTTTTGCTTTAAAATAACAAACATGTTATACTTACCTCCACTGTGCAGCTCGTTTTGCACACAGTGGCCCCGATCCTGGTCTTCTGGGGTCCCTCGGCGGCTGTCTTGGCTCCTCCCCGCAAGGACTCCACACCTTAATGCGAGTGAGCTCGCATGGTGTGGAGTGATTGCGGGCGCGCTCCCGTGATACAGCGGTGGCCATAGCCGCCGACTGTATCACTCGGCCCCGCCCCCCGGCGTGCCGCGTCATTGGATGTGATTGACAGCAGCGCCAGCCAATGGCTGCGCTGCTTTCAATCTATCCAGTGTAGCCAATCGGCGGCCAGGCAGAAAAACGAAGAGGATGACGGGGACGAGCATGGGACTTTCGAGGGGCCAGGTAAGAAAAACGGGGGCTCGGGGGGGGGCGGTATTGTCGAATGTTTTTTCACCTTAATGCATAGGATGCATTAAGGTGAAAAAACATGTAACTTTACTACTCCTTTAAGGAGGTCGGTATGTATAGAGGGGTCGTTCCATGTAGGAGGTGGGTAGGTATGGAGTGGTCGTTCCATGTAGGAGGTCGATATGTATGGAGGGGTCGTTCCATGTAGGAGGTCGGTATGTATGGAGGGGTCGTTCCATGTAGGAGGTCGGTATGTATAGAGGGGTTGTTCCATGTAGGAGGTGGGTAGGTATGGAGTGGTCGTTCCATGTAGGAGGTCGGTATGTATGGAGGGGTCGTTCCATGTAGGAGGTCGGTATGTATAGAGGGGTCGTTCCATGTAGGAGGTGGGTAGGTATGGAGTGGTCGTTCCATGTAGGAGGTCAGTATGTATAGAGGGGTCGTTCCATGTAGGAGGTCGGAATGTATAGAGGGGTCGTTCCATGTAGGAGGTCAGTATGTATAGAGGGGTCGTTCCATGTAGGAGGTCGGTATGTATGGAGGGGTCGTTCCATGTAGGAGGTCGGAATGTATAAAGGGGTTGTTTCATGTAGGAGGTCGGTGTGTATGGAGTGGTCGTTCCATGTAGGAGGTGGGTAGGTATGGAGTGGTCGTTCCATGTAGGAGGTCGTTATGTATGGAGGGGTCGTTCCATGTAGGAGGTCGGTATGTATAGAGGGGTCGTTCCATGTAGGAGGTCGGTATGTATGGAGGGGTCGTTCCATGTAGGAGGTCGGTATGTATAGAGGGGTCGTTCCATGTAGGAGGTCAGTATGTATAGAGGGGTCGTTCCATGTAGGAGGTCGGTATGTATGGAGGGGTCGTTCCATGTAGGAGGTGGGTAGGTATGGAGTGGTCGTTCCATGTAGGAGGTCGGTATGTATAAAGGGGTCGTTCCATGTAGGAGGTCGGTATGTATAAAGGGGTCGTTCCATGTAGGAGGTCGGTATGTATAGAGGGGTCGTTCCATGTAGGAGGTCGGTATCTATAGAGGGGTCGTTCCATGTAGGAGGTCGGTATCTATAGAGGGGTCGTTCCATGTAGGAGGTCGGTATGTATAAAGGGGTCGTTCCATGTAGGAGGTCGGTATGTATGGAGGGGTCGTTCCATGTAGGAGGTCGGAATGTATAGAGGGGTCGTTCCATGTAGGAGGTCGGTATGTATGGAGGGGTCGTTCCATGTAGGAGGTCGGAATGTATAGAGGGGTTGTTTCATGTAGGAGGTCGGTATGTATGGAGGGGTCGTTCCATGTAGGAGGTCGGTATGTATAGAGGGGTTGTTCCATGTAGGAGGTCGGTATGTATAGAGGGGTTGTTCCATGTAGGAGGTGGGTAGGTATGGAGTGGTCGTTCCATGTAGGAGGTCGGTATGTATAGAGGGGTTGTTCCATGTAGGAGGTCGGTATGTATAGAGGGGTTGTTCCATGTAGGAGGTGGGTAGGTATGGAGTGGTCGTTCCATGTAGGAGGTCGGTATGTATAGAGGGGTCGTTCCATGTAGGAGGTCGGTATGTATAGAGGGGTCGTTCCATGTAGGAGGTCGGTATGTATGGAGGGGTCGTTCCATGTAGGAGGTCGGTATGTATAGAGGGGTCGTTCCATGTAGGAGGTGGGTAGGTATGGAGTGGTCGTTCCATGTAGGAGGTCGGTATGTATGGAGGGGTCGTTCCATGTAGGAGGTCGGTATGTATGGAGTGGTCGTTCCATGTAGGAGGTCGGTATGTATAGAGGGGTCGTTCCATGTAGGAGGTCGGTAGGTATGGAGTGGTCGTTCCATGTAGGAGGTCGGTATGTATGAAGGGGTCGTTCCATGTAGGAGGTCGGTATGTATAGAGGGGTCGTTCCATGTAGGAGGTCGGTATGTATAAAGGGGTCGTTCCATGTAGGAGGTCGGTATGTATAGAGGGGTCGTTCCATGTAGGAGGTCGGTATGTATGGAGGGGTCGTTCCATGTAGGAGGTCGGTATGTATAGAGGGGTCGTTCCATGTAGGAGGTCGGTATGTATAGAGGGGTCGTTCCATGTAGGAGGTCGGTATGTATGAAGGGGTCGTTCCATGTAGGAGGTGGGTAGGTATGGAGTGGTCGTTCCATGTAGGAGGTTGTTATGTATGGAGGGGTCGTTCCATGTAGGAGGTCGGTATGTATGGAGGGGTCGTTCCATGTAGGAGGTCGGTATGTATAAAGGGGTCGTTCCATGTAGGAGGTGGGTATGTATGGAGGGGTCGTTCCATGTAGGAGGTCGGTATGTATAGAGGGGTCGTTCCATGTAGGAGGTCGGTATGTATAGAGGGGTCGTTCCATGTTGGAGGTCGGTATGTATGGAGGGGTCGTTCCATGTAGGAGGTCGTTATGTATGGAGGGGTCGTTCCATGTAGGAGGTCGGTATGTATGGAGGGGTCGTTCCATGTAGGAGGTCGGTATGTATAGAGGGGTCGTTCCATGTAGGAGGTCGGTATGTAGAGAGGGATCGGTATGTATAGTATGTAAAGAACGGTTATGCAGTTACATTGAGATTCGTCTTGCAGTGGAAGAATTGGACACGCTGGCAGCCCCTCCCTTATAGTGTGTGCCCCCCCTCCCCCCTCTGGTCCTACAGACACTCGACATGTAAACAGCAATACAAGTCTGAGCAGTTCCTCTTATCAGTAATTGATGTGTGGAATACCAGGAAAGTATTAATGAAATGTTCCTGCCTGCGGGCGGCTGAGATCTCCCAATCCATCTCCTCCATGACAGGCTGAGGCCACACACAGGTACTGCACCCCATCCTATGTCAGAGCTATCGCCTTCTCCTCCAGGTCGTAACTCTCCCCACCCATCATCACATTTCTGTATCACAGATCTCACTGCCAGAACTAAGAGAAATCACTGACATCCTTCCTCCCTATACACTCAGGATGGTTGGCTTCTGGATGAAACACACCAACTTTGGCACCCCCCCAGAACAACCTTCCTAAATCAACCCCGGCTCCCCCAGGAACGCCCTTCCTCCACCAACCCCTGCACCCCCAGGAATGCCCTCCCTCCCTCCACCAACCCCGGCTCCCCCAGGAACGCCCTTCCTCCACCAACCCCTGCACCCCCAGGAATGCCCTCCCTCCACCAACCCCGGCACCCCCAGGAACGCTCTTCCTCCACCAACCCCTGCACCCCCAGGAACGCCCTCCTCCCCCAACCCCTGCACCCCCAGGAACGCCCTCCTCCCTCAACCCCTGCACCCCCAGGAATGCCCTCCCTCCACCAACCCCGGCACCCCCAGGAACGCTCTTCCCCCACCAACCCCTGCACCCCTAGGAACGCCCTCCTCCACCAACCCCGGCACCCCCAGGAACGCCCTCTTCCACCATCCCCGGCACCCCCAGGAAAGCTCTTCCTCCACCAACCCCTGCACCCCCAGGAACGCCCCCTCCCCCAACCCCTGCACCCCCAGGAATGCCCTCCCTCCACCAACCCCGGCACCCTCAGGAACGCTCTTCCTCCACCAACCCCTGCACCCCCAGGAACGCCCTCCTCCACCAACCCCGGCACCCCCAGGAACGCCCTCTTCCACCAACCCCGGCACCCCCAGGAACACCCTCCTCCACCAGCCCCGGTGTCTTGCCGAAAAAGTTCCCCCGGTGGATAAGGACCCCCCCTGTACTGCGCAGGCGTGAACTTAGCCTCCGAAAATAGCCGAACATGTAGAGCTGAGAGTCAGCTCTAGACGGCGCCTGCACACACCAAATTGTACTGCCGAGGCGGTGGTGCTACACTTCTGACTTCCAGGCTCATTCCTTACCATCCCCGTGGACATGGAGATGTTAAAAAAAGAGCCAGGAGGCCGAGCGAGCGAAGTGAAGACGTGAAGCCGACTGGCCACTTACAGCGAGGTCCACGTCGCCCTGGATCTGTTGCAAGAACTATTTCATTGCGCAGGCGCCGTCTAGAGCTGACTCTCAGCTCTACATGTTCGGCAATTTTCGGAGCTCAGTTCACGCCTGCGCAGTACAGGGGGGTCCTTATCCGCCGGGGGGGGACTTATTCGGCAGAACAACGGCACCCCCAGGAACGCCCTTCTTCCACCAACCCCGGCACCCCCAGGAACACTCCTCCTTCACCAACCCCGGCACTCCCAGGAACACTACTCCTCCCCCAACCCTGGCACCCCCAGGAATACTCCTCCTCCACAAACCCCGGCACCCCCAGGAACGCCCTTCCTCCACCAACCCCCCAATACTAGGAAATGATGCTGAGATTAGGGTGGCGCTAGTAAAAAAAAATGGAGATAAAAAGATTCATCAAACTGGCAGAAAATCTCCAGAGCAGCTTCTATATCGGAGGAACTGACCATTCCTGGATGTATGGAGCTCTTCTAGAGACCCCCATAATGACAATGAGGCTCTGTGTGTGGAGTCTTGGACAGATCAGAATCTCCTAGTGATTCGTCTTCACTGAAACAAAAATGACCACCACTGAAATCACTTTCCAACCAGCGCGGGAACGGAGCACATAGGTGGAGTGATTGGGGACAACCGGGATCAATATCTGAGGGATTCTTCCATTGACAGGCTTGGTTCTAGCTGACCGAATCTGCAGACATTGGTGGGATTCTATTCTGTGGTGGATGTTTTCTGTGCCGTCACCCATTGGTTGCAGGAACTGTATCATCTTCAGTGTATAAAATGAGGGAACTTACACTGACCACATGGGAGCTCACTTGTGATGTGGTCAGATCTGGTCCAGTGTCCAAGTATGACAATTACACAGCATGACCAGCCTTCTGTGTTTATAAGGAACAGCTTTGGGGGGTGGGGGGCATGGCAGGGACAGATCTCCAGAGAGATAGAGGGAACGATCTCCCGGCAAGGTGAAGCAGAGTCTCCTACACAGGGAGGTACCAGAGTCAGATGATGTAGGGGAGAGTAGAGATGCAAGGAAGCTTTGGGTGGGGTGGTACACTGCATAGTGCACCCCTAAACCTTCCACTCTGTACACATCACACTCCTGAACTCTGCACATAGCATGCTCCTGAACTCTGCACTCTGTACATAGCATGCTCCTGAACTCTGCATGTAGCGCACTCATGAACTTTGCACTCTGTACATAGCATGCTCCTGAACTCTGCATGTAGTGCACTCCTGAACTCTGCACTCTGTACATAGCATGCTCCCGAACTCTGCACATAACATGCTCCTGAACTCTGCATGTAGCGCACTCCTGAACTCTGCACATAGCATGCTCCTGAACTCTGCACTCTGTACATAGCATGCTCATGAACTCTGCATGTAGCGGACTCCTGAACTCTGCACTCTGTACATAGCATGCTCCTGAACTCTGCATGTAGCACACTCCTGAACTCAGCACTCTGTACCCAATGCACACCAGATACAACTGGCTCTTTTGAGGCAACCATACTGCTGTGGCAGCCTCTTCTTTAGAATATCTCTGTAATTGTCCCATGTTGTCTTATTTCAGGGGATGCACTCAGCGAAGAAGAAAACAAGAAGTTCGAGCAGTACCGGGGCCAGCTCAACAACCAGATTCTGTAAGTGGGAAGATCTCATCGCCCTCGTGACTGAGCAACCAAATCTGCAGAACTTCAAATTCTCCTCAACCAAATATCCAGCAGTTGGAGGTTCAGCTAGTCTTGGCTGCCAACAGAAGATGTTCTCATCTGGTCATCCTCACCACGTTCATCGTCTGCTCTCCATTCTAGTCACCTCTGGGTAACACTAATAAAAAATAATCTGTAGGTGACCACGTCCTGAGATCCCTGAATTCCCCTCGCATTGTCCAGCAGCTGGAGGTTCAGCTAGTCTTGGCTGCCAACAGAGGATGTCCTCATCTGGTCATCCTCACCACGTTCATCTCCTGCTCTCAAATTCTAGTCACCTCTGGGTAACACTAATAAAAAATAATCTGTAGGTGACCACGCCCTGAGATCCCTGAATTCCCCTCGCATTGTCCAGCAGCTGGAGGTTCAGCTAGTCTTGGCTGCCAACAGAGGATGTTCTCATCTGGTCATCCTCACCACGTTCATCTCCTGCTCTCAAATTCTAGTCACCTCTGGGTAACACTAATAAAAAATAATCTGTAGGTGACCACGCCCTGAGATCCCTGAATTCCCCTCGCATTGTCCAGCAGCTGGAGGTTCAGCTAGTCTTGGCTGCCAACAGAGGATGTCCTCATCTGGTCATCCTCACCACGTTCATCTCCTGCTCTCCATTCATCTCCTGGTGACACTTCGAAGGAATAATCTGTAGGTGACCACAGCCGATGACTGGCTGATCCTCCACACCTCTTGGCCTTGTCCGTGGAGCTTCGTCTTGCTGACAAACAACTTGCTGCAGACTGGCAGGAACTGGAATCCGGAGGACATCATCTGAATTGTGGACTTCGTGCATCACTGAACTTTCAGTCACATGTCTACCTAAGAATGTTGGTTGCTGCAGATCTCCTGCAGGCCATACACTATATGTACGGTTGTAGATAGCCAAATGAACACACTTTTCCCGATTTGTCTATTTGTGACTTGGGGATGGGGCAAAAGTTATAAACTCCTCCTTCTCTACCCCATTGCACAGTTTGCCCCAGATCAACCCAATCTGCAAATAGGCAAATCAGCACAGAGGTAATTGTAAAGTTTGCACACGTGTAATAGTAGCCAGACCTGTCTGCCTGCAGAATACACATCTATGGGACCTCCTGACCCATCCTGATCAGGGTTCATTCACCATATACATGGTGGTGTCATCCATGGAACGTATCCCCATGGTGACAGACCTCCCATGTGGTGGATTCTTCTGTGGATGCTCACATGTACGTCTTCCTCCGAGGTGCGTCAATGGTGACAGACCTCCAATGTGGTGGATTCTGGGTGCTGATATGTACGTCCTAAGACAACGTCTTCCTCAGAGGTGCTTCTGTCATTTAGCTGCCATTTTTATTATTGGTGATGTCATTCTTGGAAGTTGTGATGTTTCTTTTATAAAATCTCATGTATTCAGTCTGTAAGAGCGTGGTCTGTCATCTGTGATAATGATTGGTGGAAATGTGGGGATGGGAATAATACAACGGGTGTACCAGGGAGTGCCTTACATATGTAGAGGTCCAAACTTACGCAAAGTCAAGGAAAACCGCACCATGCCCGACACACCTGCCTGGCCCAGCCAATCCCTTCTACAGGTTATACGCAGCCTGGGGGGACAGTCACCAACTGCACTATGCCTGGTACACCCCCTGCCTGGCCAGGGCCCTCCCCTCTACAGGTCTTGCAGACCCCTGGAGGACATTGACCAACCACACCATTCTTGACACTCTCCTCTACAGGTCTTGCGGACCCTTGGAGGACAGTGACCAACCACACCATGGTTGACACTCTCCTCTACAGGTCTTGCGGACCCAGGGAGGACAGTGACCAACCACACCAGGCTCGATACTCTCCTCTACAGGTTTTGCAGACCCATGGAGGACAGTGACCAACCACACCATGCTTGACACTCTCCTCTACAGGTCTTGCGGACCCACGGAGGACAGTGACAAACCACACCATGCTTGACACTCTACTCTACAGGTCTTGCAGACCCTTACGCCCCGTACACACGGTCGGAATAAACTCAGACGGGTTTTTCCGATGGAATTCCGTTCAAGCTGTCTTGCATACATACTGTCACACCAAATTCAGACCGTCAAGAACGCGGTGACGTACAACACTACGACGAGCCGAGAAAAATTAAGTTCAATGCTTCTGAGCATGCGTAGACTTAATTCTGAGCATGGGTGATTTTTAGTCTGTTGGAATTGCATCCAAATGAACGTAAATTCTGATAGAAAATCTTTCCGTCGGAAAAAAAAAGAGAACATGTTCTCTTTCTAAGTCCGTCGGAACTTCTGACGGAAAAAATAGGATTTTTTGTACTCACCGTAAAATCCTTTTCTCTGTCGTCCATGGACGGACACAGCCTTCTCAATTCTTGACATATGGGCTATGTTCTTGTTCATAGGAGAGGACTAGGCAGAACACGGTAAATATTTAAACACATACTATATTAATCAGAGTTGAACAGCCCCGCCCATGGGGCGGTCCCTCAAGACATAACCCTCCGCCCTGCAGTCAGCAGCTCAGTTCATAACAAGCAGTACTAACCTAAAAAGGAGGGGTGGGTGCTGTGTCCGTCCATGGACGACAGGAAAGGATTTTACGGTGAGCACAAAAAATCCTATTTTCTCTTTTCGTCCATGGACGGACACAGCCTTCTCAATTCTTGACATATGGGACGTCCCCAAGCAGTGTCAAAAAAACAAGGGGTGGGAAACAGTATCAAAAAACAACTAACTTCACCCCAAACAAGCAGAGCTCCTCAACGGAGGAGTTGCAACCCTAAACAGCCGCCTGCAAAACCTTGCGGCCGAAGGAAGCATCTGAAGATGCAGCCACATCAACCTTGTAAAACTTTGAGAAAGTGTGAACAGACGACCAAGTCGCCGCCTTGCACACCTGTGAGAGAGAGACGCTTGATGTCGGAAAACCAAGGAAGCACCAATTGCCCTGGTTGAATGTGCTGTGACCGGAAAGGGGGGGGGCGCCCGCCCCTTAAGGGCACAGGCCTGTATGACGGTCTGCCTGATCCACCGAGAAATGGTGGCCGACGAGACCGCCAGGCCCTTTTGTGGACCAGACACCAACACAAACAGTGAGTCAGACCTCCGGAACGGAGCCGTAGCAGACAGGTTCACCCGCAAGGCACGTACCACGTCTAAAGTATGGAGCGCAGTCTCTCTGGGATGCAACGGAGGACACAAGGACGGTAGCACAATGTCCTCATTTAGGCGAAAGGCCGAAACCACCTTCGGAAGGAAGGAAGGCTGCGGGCATAGCACCGCTTTATCCTTATGGAGGACCAAGTATGGTGACTTGCAAGACAAGGCCGTCAATTCAGAAACCCTCCTGACAGATGTAATGGCCACTAGAAAGGCAACCTTCTGAGATAGTGTCAAGAGAGGAATCTCTCTGATGTCCTCGAAAGGAGATTCCTGAAGAACCGAGAGCACCAGATTCAAATCCCATGGAGGAAGAGGTGGTCTAATTGGGGGAAGCACATGTCAAACCCCCTGCACGAAAGTACCTACCAGGGAATGGGTCGCCAAAGGCCGTTGAAAGAAAACAGCCAAGGCTGAAATCTGACCCTTAATGGTGCTTAAGACAAGTTTCTGATCCACTCCACACTGTAAAAACAGCAGGACCCTGGAAACCAAATATATCTGTGGACGCCACTCCTTCTCTTCACACATAGAGATGTAGGCCTTCCAAGTACGATGGTAGATCTTTCTGGAAGAAGATTTCCGTGCCCTCAGCATGGTTGAAATGTCCGAATCCGAAAGACCTGGTCCCTTAGTACCTGGCTTTCAATAGCCATGCCGTTAAAGCCAGAGACTGTAAAGCAGGATGAAGTATGGGACCTTGAGACAGAAGGTCCTCCCGCATTGGCAGTCGCCAGGGTACGTGACTGCCCAGGGATCTCTGAACCTGGCCACGAATCTCGACACCTTGCGATTGAGTCGAGAGGCCAGGAGGTCCACATCCGGCGTGCCCCACCTCCGGCAAAGGAGTTGAAACACCTCCGGATGCAATGATCATTCCCCCTGGTCTAGCATCTGGCGACTCAGATAGTCCGCCTGCCAGTTTTCTACGCCCGGAATGTAGACGGCCTTGTTCCCCCCTGGTGGTTGACATAAGCCACCGCCGTGGCGTTGTCTGACTGAATCCTGATCGGGCGTCCTTGCAGTCTCCTCGACCACGAGGAGAGACACAGTCTGATCGCCCGAAGTTCCAGGACATTGATCGGCAGATGAGATTCGTCCGGAGTCCAGCGACCCTGGGCCGACTGGACTCCCCAGACTCCCCCCCAACCTGTGAGGCTGGCGTCCGTCGTAATCACAGTCCAATGGAAGGGAAGCAACGACTTCCCGGACTGAAGAGCCGGGGATCTCAGCCACCAACTCAGAGAAGCCATGACCTGGCGACTGACCTGAATCTGATGATCCAGAGACAATGGAGATTTGTTCCATTTGGACAGGATCTCCTTCTGCAAGACTGGAGTGTGGAATTGGGCATACGGTACTGCCTCGAAGGAGGATACCATGAGACCCAGAACTCACATGCAAAAACGGAGAGACGACCATTTGTGGGATGTCAACAACCTCACCGCAGACTGGAGAGTCTGCAATTTTTCCAAAGGAAGGAAGACTCTCGCCTCCTTGGAGTCCAGAATCAACCCTAGATACTCCAAACGCTGAGTCGGTGTCAGTACCGACTTCTGAATGTTTAACACCCAACCAAATTCTCGGAGGGTCTGACTGGCTATTGCCACATCTTCCTCTAATTCTGAGCCAGAAGCTGCTCTCAGAAGATCATCTAAGTAGCCCACGATAGCAATGCCTCGCTGTCTCATCAAAGCCAGAATCGGGGCGAGCACCTTGGTGAAAACGCTCGGTGCTGACGCTAGGCCAAAGGGAAGAGCCACAAACTGATAGTGGTCTTCGCCGATTGCAAAGCGCAGAAACCTCTGGTGTCTTGTGCAGATTGGGACATGCAAGTATGCGTCCTTGATGTCCAGGGATGCCAGAAAGTTCCCTGGATGGAGCGCAGCAACCACCGAACAAATTGATTCCATGTGAAACTTCCGTACCTTTACATTTAAGGCTTTGAGGTCCAAGATTGGACGGACTCCGTCCTTTTTTGGGACCACAAACAGATTCGAATAAAAACCCCTGAAACCTCTCTTCCAGTGGTACAGGTAGAATCACTCCGCACCTTAGCAAGTCCTACACTGCCCCCATTAGTGCAGACCGACGAGCCGGAAGGAGAGGGAGATTTGAGGGAAAGAATCTGTTCGGCGGACAGGAAAGAAACTTGATCTTGTATCCCGAAGTGACCACCTCGCAGACCCACTGGTCGGAGAGCAGGGAGGTCCACCGCGCTGTGAATCTGCGAAGCCGTCCCCCCACCCATGAGTCGGGCAGGGGCAAAACTTCATGCAGTGGCAGGCTTGTTTGCCGGCTTGCTCGGCTTACGTACCCAGGGACGCTTCTGTCCCCCAGCTGGACCTTTGCCAGCCTGGGAGGGTCTACCCGCGGACCCTGACTGACGAAAATACAGCTTCTGCGTGGGAAAGGAAGAGCCCGGCTTACGGCGCGGCTCCTTCCCCTTGGTGGACTGAGGGAGAAGAGTGCTCTTACCTCCAATGACATCCTTAATAATGTCATCCAGTGAGGTACAAAAAAGCCTCCCACCCTTGAAGGGCAAGTCTGCCAAGGCTTTTTTGGAAGCCTGGTCAGCGGACCAGCATTTCAAGCCAAATCAGGCGGCACATTACCACCACAGATACAGAGGCCGTGGAGATTAAGGGGGCCGCATCCAGAGTGGCATCACAGACATACACAAGGCCCTGTACCAACTGGTCTGCCAGTCTTACACACTCCGAAGGGAGCTGATGTTCCGCCACAGTCTGGTGCAAAATCTTTGCCCATTCAGTGAGTGTCTGGGACACCAAGGTAGCAGCCAAAATAGGCCGCAATGCAGACCCCAGCAAGGTGAACATGGACCTGCTCAGCGCCTCGGACCTCCTATCAGTATGGTCCTTAAATGCAGGGGTCCCCTCTACAGGGAGAGTGGTTACTCTATTTAACCGAGCGACCAGGGGGTCAACAACCGGAGGAGGAGCCCATTTTTTCAAAAGGCTCTCCTCAAAAGGATACCTGACCGCCAGACGCTGAGGGACCGCAAAGGACTTCTGCGGCTTTTCCCATTCCTTATCTATGAATTTATCAATAAAGGACACATAAGGAAAAACTTTTACAGAACGGGTCGATTTGTGCGACCCAAAAGAGACTGACCCCTCCGTGGACGCATCAGCTGCACCTTCCAGCTTAAGGGAGTCCCTTACAGCATTGATAAGCGCACCAACAAGTGCCCTGTCTTGCGCTGACCCGGACGAGGGGTCCTCCTCACAAGGAAGGTCCTGGTCACATCCTCTGACAACCCAGAACCGGGGTCCTGCGCCGCAGCTAGGCCCGGGTCTGAGTCAGAGCATTCCCCTGGAGATGGCGGGGGGAGGGGGCTCTTTTTACCCCCCTTACGCTCGCACGCCGCTTCCACCCTGGCAACAAATGATTCCAGGACTGCCGACAAATTGTCCATGGTAACCGCAGGTGCAGGGGCACCGGCTGCTGCCTCTGGCATGTTTGGGGAAGAAGGGCCAGACACTGACTCCACGAAACACCACTGGCAGCTCTCAGGGACTCAGTCAAAAAAACTGAAGTGTCCACCCTCCTTGCTGCACTGACCGGGGGGGATTACCCAGGGGACTCACCACCCAGCAAGAGCCTGCTCAGCACTGCTGCCCGCCTTCCGTCTGTACACAGCGTGTGTGAGGAAAAACTGTGAGGAGAATTGTGCTGCGTGCCATTCAGAAGCCAGCACTAGAGGACAAAACCCATCCAAAATGGCCGCCAGACGCCTCAGAAAGAAAAGGGCGCGACCACAAGAAAATGGCCGCCCACAATAACAACCTGCGCCACAGCGCGGCCACAGCAAAATGGCCGCCAATGAGGAAATACATAGTAAACAGCAGACATACAAGAAAAAATGGCGCCCGAGCACCGCGGTGTGGACAAGAAGGCCGAGACAGGGTTTTTCTCCGGAGCAGAGTACCCCTCACAGAAAAACGGGCCCCGACACCCCACAGTCCCCTACTAGGACCCGGAGTCCCCCCACAGGTACGCCCCGGTCGGTCGCAGCGCGCCCTGCTAGAGCAGAAGGGGAATTGTGATAGAGAGCAGGGAAACGCCCAGCTGTTCCCACCTGCCGAGGCAGGAGGAATAGTACTTACCCGTCCATGCGAGCACCCGCTGGTGCGTCCCTGACAGACCAACAACCGAGTTGGAGTAGCTGTCGGCCCGGTCCACTGTGAGTGAGACAACAAGCAGCCCAGTCATATGTGGACCCCGGAGTATGTGCTCACCGGCCACCCCTGGAGCCATGGGGAACGTTGTGGCAGAACCAGCGCAAAGCTAAGGACTGGCACGCTCGATGGCCGGAACAGGGAAGACTACAAGGATCTATAATATCCAACCTGTGGCCCAGCCGGCAGTTGATAGAAGATATCACAAAAAAATACAAATAAAATAAAAAATTCTTCAGGACTCTGGGCCCAAAGGGAGCCACGTCCTTCTCCTCTGCTAGGCAGAAAAAAACTGAGCTGCTGACTGCAGGGCGGAGGGTTATATCTGGAGGGACCGCCCCCTGGGCGGGGCTGTTCAACTCTGATTAATATAACATGTGTTTAAATATTTAACATGTTCTGCCTAGTCCTCTCCTATGAGCAGGAACATAACCCACAAGTCAAGAATTGAGAAGGCTGTGTCCGTCCATGGACGAAAAGAGAAAGTCCGATGGGGCATACACACGGTCGGAACATCCGATGAAAAAATTCCGTCTGACTTTTTCCATCGGAAATTCCGAGCATTAGAGAAAAGTGATCAACCACACTGTGCTTAACATACTCCTCTACAGGTCTTGCGGACCCTTGGAGGACAGTGACCAACCACACCATGCTAGACACTCTCCTCTACAGGTTATATTGGGGGGACAATGACCAACTGCACTATGCCTGACACTCCGCCTGCCCCCTCAACAAGTTCTGCCCCAACACTGGAGGGACACGGACCAACCACACCATGCTAGACACTCTGCTCTACAGGTTATATTGGGGGGACAATGACCAACTGCACTATGCCTGACACTCCGCCTGCCCCCTCAACAAGTTCTGCCCCAACACTGGAGGGACACGGACCAACTGCACCATGCCTGATACACCACCTGCCCCCTCAACAAGTTCTGCCCCAACACTGGAGGGACACGGACCAACTGCACCATGCCTGATACACCACCTGCCCCCTCAACAAGTTCTGCCCCAACACTGGAGGGACACGGACCAACTGCACCATGCCTGACACTCCACTTGCCCTCTCAACAAGTTCTGCCCCAACACTGGGGGACACGGACCAACTGCACCATGCCTGATACACCACCTGCCCCCTCAACAAGTTCTGCCCCAACACTGGAGGGACACGGACCAACTGCACCATGCCTGATACACCGCCTGCCCCCTCAACAAGTTCTGCCCCAACACTGGAGGGACACGGACCAACTGCACCATGCCTGATACACCACCTGCCCCCTCAACAAGTTCTGCCCCAACACTGGAGGGACACGGACCAACTGCACTATGCCTGATACATCACCTGCCCCCTCAACAAGTTCTGCCCCAACACTGGAGGGACACGGACCAACTGCACCATGCCTGATACACCACCTGCCCCCTCAACAAGTTCTGCCCCAACACTGGAGGGACACGGACCAACTGCACCATGCCTGACACTCCACTTGCCCTCTCAACAAGTTCTGCCCCAACACTGGGGGACACGGACCAACTGCACCATGCCTGATACACCACCTGCCCCCTCAACAAGTTCTGCCCCAACACTGGAGGGACACGGACCAACTGCACCATGCCTGATACACCGCCTGCCCCCTCAACAAGTTCTGCCCCAACACTGGAGGGACACTGACCAACTGCACCATGCCTGATACACCACCTGCCCCCTCAACAAGTTCTGCCCCAACACTGGAGGGACACGGACCAACTGCACTATGCCTGACACTCCGCCTGCCCCCTCAACAAGTTCTGCCCCAACACTGGAGGGACACGGACCAACTGCACTATGCCTGACACTCCGCCTGCCCCCTCAACAAGTTCTGCCCCAACACTGGAAGGACACGGACCAACTGCACTATGCCTGACACTCCGCCTGCCCCCTCAACAAGTTCTGCCCCAACACTGGAGGGACACGGACCAACTGCACCATGCCTGATACACCACCTGGCCCCTCAACAAGTTCTGCCCCAACACTGGAGGGACACGGACCAACTGCACCATGCCTGACACTCCACTTGCCCTCTCAACAAGTTCTGCCCCAACACTGGGGGACACGGACCAACTGCACCATGCCTGATACACCACCTACCCCCTCAACAAGTTCTGCCCCAACACTGGGGGACACGGACCAACTGCACCATGCCTGATACACCACCTACCCCCTCAACAAGTTCTGCCCCAACACTGGAGGGACACGGACCAACTGCACCATGCCTGATACACCGCCTGCCCCCTCAACAAGTTCTGCCACAACACTGGAGGGACACGGACCAACTGCACCATGCCTGATACACCACCTGCCCCCTCAACAAGTTCTGCCCCAACACTGGAGGGACACGGACCAACTGCACTATGCCTGACACTCGGCCTGCCCCCTCAACAAGTTCTGCCCCAACACTGGAGGGACACGGACCAACTGCACTATGCCTGACACTCCGCCTGCCCCCTCAACAAGTTCTGCCCCAACACTGGAGGGACACGGACCAACTGCACTATGCCTGACACTCCGCCTGCCCCCTCAACAAGTTCTGCCCCAACACTGGAAGGACACGGACCAACTGCACTATGCCTGACACTCCGCCTGCCCCCTCAACAAGTTCTGCCCCAACACTGGAGGGACACGGACCAACTGCACTATGCCTGACACTCCGCCTGCCCCCTCAACAAGTTCTGCCCCAACACTGGAGGGACACGGACCAACTGCACTATGCCTGACACTCCGCCTGCCCCCTCAACAAGTTCTGCCCCAACACTGGAAGGACACGGACCAACTGCACTATGCCTGACACTCCGCCTGCCCCCTCAACAAGTTCTGCCCCAACACTGGAGGGACACGGACCAACTGCACTATGCCTGACACTCCGCCTGCCCCCTCAACAAGTTCTGCCCCAACACTGGAGGGACACGGCCCAACTGCACTATGCCTGACACTCCGCCTGCCCCCTCAACAAGTTCTGCCCCAACACTGGAGGGACACGGACCAACTGCACTATGCCTGACACTCCGCCTGCCCCCTCAACAAGTTCTGCCCCAACACTGGAGGGACACGGACCAACTGCACTATGCGTGACACTCCGCCTGCCCCCTCAACAAGTTCTGCCCCAACACTGGAAGGACACGGACCAACTGCACTATGCCTGACACTCCGCCTTCCCCCTCAACAAGTTCTGCCCCAACACTGGAGGGACACGGCCCAACTGCACTATGCCTGACACTCCGCCTGCCCCCTCAACAAGTTCTGCCCCAACACTGGGGGACACGGACCAACTGCACTATGCCTGACACTCCGCCTGCCCCCCCAACAAGTTCTGCCCCAACACTGGAAGGACACGGACCAACTGCACCATGCCTGATACACCACCTGCCCCCTCAACAAGTTCTGCCCCAACACTGGAGGGACACAGACCAACTGCACCATGTCTGACACTCCGCCTGCCCCCTCAACAAGTTCTGCCCCAACACTGGAGGGACACAGACCAACTGCACCATGCCTGATACACCACCTGCCCCCTCAACAAGTTCTGCCCCAACACTGGAGGGACACAGACCAACTGCACCATGTCTGACACTCCGCCTGCCCCCCCAACAAGTTCTGCCCCAACACTGGAAGGACACGGACCAACTGCACCATGCCTGATACACCACCTACCCCCTCAACAAGTTCTGCCCCAACACTGGGGGACACGGACCAACTGCACCATGCCTGATACACCACCTGCCCCCTCAACAAATTCTGCCCCAACACTGGAGGGACACGGACCAACTGCACCATGCCTGATACACCACCTGCCCCCTCAACAAGTTCTGCCCCAACACTGGAGGGACACGGACCAACTGCACTATGCCTGACACTCCGCCTGCCCCCTCAACAAGTTCTGCCCCAACACTGGAGGGACACGGCCCAACTGCACTATGCCTGACACTCCGCCTGCCCCCTCAACAAGTTCTGCCCCAACACTGGAGGGACACGGACCAACTGCACCATGCCTGACACTCCGCCTGCCCCCTCAACAAGTTCTGCCCCAACACTGGAGGGACAAGGACCAACTGCACCATGCCTGATACACCGCCTGCCCCCTCAACAAGTTCTGCCCCAACACTGGAGGGACACGGTCCAACTGCACTATGCCTGACACTCCGCCTGCCCCCTCAACAAGTTCTGCCCCAACACTGGAGGGACACGGACCAACTGCACCATGCCTGACACTCCGCCTGCCCCCTCAACAAGTTCTGCCCCAACACTGGGGGACACGGACCAACTGCACTATGCCTGACACTCCGCCTGCCCCCTCAACAAGTTCTGCCCCAACACTGGAGGGACAGGGACCAACTGCACCATGCCTGACACTCCGCCTGCCCCCTCAACAAGTTCTGCCCCAACACTGGGGGACACGGACCAACTGCACCATGCCTGACACTCCGCCTGCCCCCTCAACAAGTTCTGCCCCAACACTGGAGGGACAGGGACCAACTGCACCATGCCTGACACTCCGCCTGCCCCCTCAACAAGTTCTGCCCCAACACTGGGGGACACGGACCAACTGCACCATGCCTGATACACCACCTGCCCCCTCAACAAGTTCTGCCCCAACACTGGAGGGACAGGGACCAACTGCACCATGCCTGACACTCCGCCTGCCCCCTCAACAAGTTCTGCCCCAACACTGGGGGACACGGACCAACTGCACTATGCCTGACACTCCGCCTGCCCCCTCAACAAGTTCTGCCCCAACACTGGAGGGACAGGGACCAACTGCACCATGCCTGACACTCCGCCCGCCCCCTCAACAAGTTCTGCCCCAACACTGGAGGGACACGGACCAACTGCACTATGCCTGACACTCCACTTGCCCCCTCAACAAGTTCTGCCCCAACACTGGGGGACACGGACCAACTGCACCATGCCTGACACTCCGCCTGCCCCCTCAACAAGTTCTGCCCCAACACTGGAGGGACAGGGACCAACTGCACCATGCCTGACACTCCGCCTGCCCCCTCAACAAGTTCTGCCCCAACACTGGGGGACACGGACCAACTGCACCATGCCTGACACTCCGCCCGCCCCCTCAACAAGTTCTGCCCCAACACTGGGGGACATGGACCAACTGCACCATGCCTGACACTCCGCCTGCCCCCTCAACAAGTTCTGCCCCAACACTGGAGGACACGGACCAACTGCACCATGCCTGATACACCACCTACCCCCTCAACAAGTTCTGCCCCAACACTGGAGGGACACGGACCAACTGCACCATGCCTGTCACTCCGCCTGCCCCCTCAACAAGTTCTGCCCCAACACTGGGGGACACGGACCAACTGCACCATGCCTGACACTCCGCCCGCCCCTCAACAAGTTCTGCCCCAACACTGGGGGACACGGACCAACTGCACTATGCCTGACACTCCGCCTGCCCCCTCAACAAGTTCTGCCCCAACACTGGGGGACACGGACCAACTGCACCATGCCTGATACACCACCTGCCCCCTCAACAAGTTCTGCCACAACACTGGAGGGACACGGACCAACTGCACCATGCCTAATACACCACCTGCCCCCTCAACAAGTTCTGCCCCAACACTGGAGGGACACGGACCAACTGCACTATGCCTGACACTCCGCCTGCCCCCCCAACAAGTTCTGCCCCAACACTGGAGGGACACGGACCAACTGCACTATGTCTGACACTCCACTTGCCCCCTCAACAAGTTCTGCCCCAACACTGGAGGGACACGGACCAACTGCACTATGTCTGACACTCCACTTGCCCCCTCAACAAGTTCTGCCCCAACACTAGAGGGACACGGACCAACTGCACCATGCCTGATACACCACCTGCCCCCTCAACAAGTTCTGCCCCAACACTAGAGGGACACGGACCAACTGCACCATGCCTGATACACCACCTGCCCCCTCAACAAGTTCTGCCCCAACACTGGAGGGACACGGACCAACTGCACTATGCCTGACACTCCGCCTGCCCCCTCAACAAGTTCTGCCCCAACACTGGAGGGACACGGACCAACTGCACTATGCCTGACACTCCGCCTGCCCCCTCAACAAGTTCTGCCCCAACACTGGGGGACACGGACCAACTGCACCATGCCTGACACTCCGCCTGCCCCATCAACAAGTTCTGCCCCAACACTGGAGGGACACGGACCAACTGCACCATGCCTGACACTCCGCCTGCCCCCTCAACAAGTTCTGCCCCAACACTGGAGGGACACGGACCAACTGCACCATGCCTGACACTCCGCCTGCCCCCTCAACAAGTTCTGCCCCAACACTGGAGGGACACGGACCAACTGCACCATGCCTGATACACCACCTGCCCCCTCAACAAGTTCTGCCCCAACACTGGAGGGACACGGACCAACTGCACCATGCCTGATACACCACCTACCCCCTCAACAAGTTCTGCCCCAACACTGGAGGGACACGGACCAACTGCACTATGCCTGACACTCCACTTGCCCCCTCAACAAGTTCTGCCCCAACTGCACTATGCCTGACACTCCGCCTGCCCCCTCAACAAGTTCTGCCCCAACACTGGAGGGACACGGACCAACTGCACCATGCCTGACACTCCGCCTGCCCCCTCAACAAGTTCTGCCCCAACACTGGAGGGTCAGGGACCAACTGCACCATGCCTGACACTCCGCCTGCCCCCTCAACAAGTTCTGCCCCAACACTGGAGGGACACGGACCAACTGCACCATGCCTGATACACCACCTACCCCCTCAACAAGTTCTGCCCCAACACTGGAGGGACACGGACCAACTGCACCATGCCTGATACACCACCTACCCCCTCAACAAGTTCTGCCCCAACACTGGAGGGACACGGACCAACTGCACTATGCCTGACACTCCACTTGCCCCCTCAACAAGTTCTGCCCCAACTGCACTATGCCTGACACTCCGCCTGCCCCCTCAACAAGTTCTGCCCCAACACTGGAGGGACACGGACCAACTGCACCATGCCTGACACTCCGCCTGCCCCCTCAACAAGTTCTGCCCCAACACTGGAGGGTCAGGGACCAACTGCACCATGCCTGACACTCCGCCTGCCCCCTCAACAAGTTCTGCCCCAACACTGGAGGGACACGGACCAACTGCACCATGCCTGACACTCCGCCTGCCCCCTCAACAAGTTCTGCCCCAACACTGGAGGGACACGGACCAACTGCACTATGCCTGACACTCCGCCTGCCCCCCCAACAAGTTCTGCCCCAACACTGGAGGACACGGACCAACTGCACCATGCCTGATACACCACCTACCCCCTCAACAAGTTCTGCCCCAACACTGGAGGGACACGGACCAACTGCACCATGCCTGATACACCACCTACCCCCTCAAGAAGTTCTGCCCCAACACTGGAGGGACACGGACCAACTGCATCATGCCTGATACACCACCTACCCCCTCAACAAATTCTGCCCCAACACTTGAGGGACACGGACCAACTGCACCATGCCTGACACTCCGCCTGCCCCCTCAACAAGTTCTTCCCCAACACTGGAGGGACATGGACCAACTGCACCATGCCTGACACTCCGCCTGCCCCCTCAACCAGTTCTGCCCCAACACTGGAGGGACAGGGACCAACTGCACTATGCCTGACACTCCGCCTGCCCCCTCAACAAGTTCTGCCCCAACACTGGAGGGACACGGACCAACTGCACCATGCCTGATACACCACCTGCCCCCTCAACAAGTTCTGCCCCAACACTGGAGGGACACGGTCCAACTGCACCATGCCTGACACTCCACCTGCCCCCTCAACCAGTTCTGCCCCAACACTGGAGGGACACGGACCAACTGCACTATGCCTGACACTCCGCCTGCCCCCTCAACAAGTTCTGCCCCAACACTGGAGGGACACGGACCAACTGCACCATGCCTGATACACCGCCTGCCCCCTCAACAAGTTCTGCCCCAACACTGGAGGGACACGGACCAACTGCACCATGCCTGATACACCACCTGCCCCCTCAACAAGTTCTGCCCCAACACTGGAGGGACACGGACCAACTGCACCATGCCTGACACTCCGCCTGCCCCCTCAACAAGTTCTGCCCCAACACTGGAGGGACACGGACCAACTGAACTATGCCTGACACTCCGCCTGCCCCCTCAACAAGTTCTGCCCCAACACTGGAGGGACACAGACCAACTGCACTATGCCTGACACTCCGCCTGACACTCCGCCTGCCCCCTCAACAAGTTCTGCCCCAACACTGGGGGACACGGACCAACTGCACCATGCCTGACACTCCGCCTGCCCCCTCAACAAGTTCTGCCCCAACACTGGAGGGACACGGACCAACTGCACCATGCCTGACACTCCGCCTGCCCCCTCAACAAGTTCTGCCCCAACACTGGAGGGACAGGGACCAACTGCACCATGCCTGACACTCCGCCTGCCCCCTCAACAAGTTCTGCCCCAACACTGGGGGACACGGACCAACTGCACCATGCCTGACACTCCGCCTGCCCCCTCAACAAGTTCTGCCCCAACACTGGAGGGACACGGACCAACTGCACTATGCCTGACACTCCACTTGCCCCCTCAACAAGTTCTGCCCCAACACTGGAGGGACACGGACCAACTGCACTATGCCTGACACTCCGCCTGCCCCCTCAACAAGTTCTGCCCCAACATTGGAGGGACACGGACCAACTGCACCATGCCTGACACTTCGCCTGCCCCCTCAACAAGTTCTGCCCCAACACTGGGGGACACGGACCAACTGCACCATGCCTGACACTCCGCCCGCTCCCTCAACAAGTTCTGCCCCAACACTGGAGGGACACGGACCAACTGCACCATGCCTGATACACCACCTGCCCCCTCAACAAGTTCTGCCCCAACACTGGGGGACACGGACCAACTGCACCATGCCTGATACACCACCTACCCCCTCAACAAGTTCTGCCCCAACACTGGAGGGACACGGACCAACTGCACCATGCCTGATACACCACCTACCCCCTCAACAAGTTCTGCCCCAACACTGGAGGGACACGGACCAACTGCACTATGCCTGACACTCCACTTGCCCCCTCAACAAGTTCTGCCCCAACACTGGAGGGATACGGACCAACTGCACTATGCCTGACACTCCGCCTGCCCCCTCAACAAGTTCTGCCCCAACACTGGAGGGACAGGGACCAACTGCACCATGCCTGATACACCACCTACCCCCTCAACAAGTTCTGCCCCAACACTGGAGGGACACGGACCAACTGCATCATGCCTGATACACCACCTGCCCCCTCAACAAGTTCTGCCCCAACACTGGAGGGACACGGCCCAACTGCACTATGCCTGACACTCCGCCTGCCCCCTCAACAAGTTCTGCCCCAACACTGGAGGGACACGTACCAACTGCACTATGCCTGACACTCCGCCTGCCCCCTCAACAAGTTCTGCCCCAACACTGGAGGGACATGGACCAACTGCACCATGCCTGACACTCCGCCTGCCCCCTCAACCAGTTCTGCCCCAACACTGGAGGGACAGGGACCAACTGCACTATGCCTGACACTCCGCCTGCCCCCTCAACAAGTTCTGCCCCAACACTGGAGGGACACGGACCAACTGCACCATGCCTGACACTCCGAATGCCCCCTCAACGAGTTCTGCCCCAACACTGGAGGGACACGGACCAACTGCACCATGCCTGACACTCCGCCTGCCCCCTCAACCAGTTCTGCCCCAACACTGGAGGGACACGGACCAACTGCACTATGCCTGACACTCCGCCTGCCCCCTCAACAAGTTCTGCCCCAACACTGGAGGGACACGGACCAACTGCACCATGCCTGATACACCACCTGCCCCCTCAACAAGTTCTGCCCCAACACTGGAGGGACACGGACCAACTGCACCATGCCTGACACTCCGCCTGCCCCCCCAACAAGTTCTGCCCCAACACTGGAGGACACGGACCAACTGCACCATGCCTGACACTCCGCCTGCCCCCTCAACAAGTTCTGCCCCAACACTGGAGGGACACGGACCAACTGCACCATGCCTGACACTCCGCCTGCCCCCCCAACAAGTTCTGCCCCAACACTGGAGGGACACGGACCAACTGCACCATGCCTGATACACCACCTGCCCCCTCAACAAGTTCTGCCCCAACACTGGAGGGACACGGACCAACTGCACTATGCCTGACACTCCGCCTGCCCCCTCAACAAGTTCTGCCCCAACACTGGGGGACACGGACCAACTGCACCATGCCTGACACTCCGCCTGCCCCCTCAACAAGTTCTGCCCCAACACTGGAGGGACACGGACCAACTGCACCATGCCTGACACTCCGCCTGCCCCCTCAACAAGTTCTGCCCCAACACTGGAGGGACACGGACCAACTGCACCATGCCTGACACTCCGCCTGCCCCCTCAACAAGTTCTGCCCCAACACTGGAGGGACACGGACCAACTGCACCATGCCTGACACTCCGCCTGCCCCCTCAACAAGTTCTGCCCCAACACTGGAGGGTCAGGGACCAACTGCACCATGCCTGATACACCACCTACCCCCTCAACAAGTTCTGCCCCAACACTGGAGGGACACGGACCAACTGCACCATGCCTGATACACCACCTGCCCCCTCAACAAGTTCTGCCCCAACACTGGAGGGACACGGACCAACTGCACCATGCCTGACACTCCGCCTGCCCCCTCAACAAGTTCTGCCCCAACACTGGGGGACACGGACCAACTGCACTATGCCTGACACTCCGCCTGCCCCCTCAACAAGTTCTGCCCCAACACTGGAGGGACACGGACCAACTGCACTATGCCTGACACTCCGCCTGCCCCCTCAACAAGTTCTGCCCCAACACTGGAGGGACACGGACCAACTGCACTATGCCTGACACTCCGCCTGCCCCCCCAACAAGTTCTGCCCCAACACTGGAGGACACGGACCAACTGCACCATGCCTGACACTTCGCCTGCCCCCTCAACAAGTTCTGCCCCAACACTGGGGGACACGGACCAACTGCACCATGCCTGACACTCCGCCCGCCCCCTCAACAAGTTCTGCCCCAACAATGGAGGGACACGGACCAACTGCACCATGCCTGATACACCACCTGCCCCCTCAACAAGTTCTGCCCCAACACTGGGGGACACGGACCAACTGCACCATGCCTGATACACCACCTACCCCCTCAACAAGTTCTGCCCCAACACTGGAGGGACACGGACCAACTGCACCATGCCTGATACACCACCTACCCCCTCAACAAGTTCTGCCTCAACACTGGAGGGACACGGACCAACTGCATCATGCCTGATACACCACCTGCCCCCTCAACAAGTTCTGCCCCAACACTGGAGGGACAGGAACCAACTGCACCATGCCTGATACACCACCTACCCCCTCAACAAGTTCTGCCCCAACACTGGAGGGACACGGACCAACTGCATCATGCCTGATACACCACCTACCCCCTCAACAAACTCTGCCCCAACACTTGAGGGACACGGACCAACTGCACCATGCCTGACACTCCGCCTGCCCCCTCAACAAGTTCTGCCCCAACACTGGAGGGACACGGACCAACTGCACCATGCCTGACACTCTGCCTGCCCCCTCAACAAGTTCTGCCCCAACACTGGAGGGACACGGACCAACTGCACCATGCCTGATACATCACCTGCCCCCTCAACAAGTTCTGCCCCAACACTGGAGGGACACGGACCAACTGCACCATGCCTGATACACCACCTGCCCCCCCAACAAGTTCTGCCCCAACACTGGAGGGACACAGACCAACTGCACCATGCCTGATACACCACCTGCCCCCTCAACAAGTTCTGCCCCAACACTGGAGGGACACAGACCAACTGCACCATGCCTGATACACCACCTACCCCCTCAACAAGTTCTGCCCCAACACTGGAGGGACACGGACCAACTGCACCATGCCTGACACTCCGCCTGCCCCCTCAACAAGTTCTGCCCCAACACTGGAGGGACACGGACCAACTGCACTATGCCTGACACTCCGCCTGCCCCCCCAACAAGTTCTGCCCCATCACTGGAGGGACACGGACCAACTGCACCATGCCTGACACTCCGCCTGCCCCCTCAACCAGTTCTGCCCCAACACTGGAGGGACACGGACCAACTGCACCATGCCTGACACTCCGCCTGCCCCCTCAACAAGTTCTGCCCCAACACTGGAGGGACACGGACCAACTGCACCATGCCTGACACTCCGCCCGCCCCCTCAACCAGTTCTGCCCCAACACTGGAGGGACACGGACCAACTGCACCATGCCTGACACTCCGCCTGCCCCCTCAACCAGTTCTGCCCCAACACTGGAGGGACACGGACCAACTGCACCATGCCTGACACTCCGCCTGCCCCCTCAACAAGTTCTGCCCCAACACTGGGGGACACGGACCAACTGCACTATGTCTGACACTCCGCCTGCCCCCTCAACAAGTTCTGCCCCAACACTGGAGGGACACGGACCAACTGCACTATGTCTGACACTCCACTTGCCCCCTCAACAAGTTCTGCCCCAACACTGGAGGGACACAGACCAACTGCACCATGCCTGACACTCCGCCTGCCCCCTCAACAAGTTCTGCCCCAACACTGGAGGGACACAGACCAACTGCACCATGCCTGATACACCACCTGCCCCCTCAACAAGTTCTGCCCCAACACTGGAGGGACACAGACCACCTGCACCATGCCTGATACACCACTTGCCCAGCCAATCCTCCTGCCTAGGGGGATACTAAGAGGGGTTTATCCTTTACACTCCTCCCAGGAATTTCTGCAATGAGAAGTCTTTCCGATTCCGATAAAAGGTGTTCAGTGAGACACAACGGCTGTGCCAGAAATCTCACATTGGATCTCCAGCATCCGAATTATGGATATTCGTATCATCTCACTGTGTGCCATACAAGAGAGGTCAGGACTGGATATTATACACTATGCATTACGAGAGGGGTACATCAAATACACATTATGTATATCATACAGAGCGGGTGAGGGAGGAGAGGAGGGGAAACAGACCGAGCCACCCCTGACCCGGCACTCTGTACGTTACCCGCCCCTGACCCAGCACTCTGTACGTTACCCGCCCCTGACCCCGGCACTCTGTACGTTACCCGCCCCTGACCCCGACACTCTGTACGTTACCCACCCCTGACCCCGGTACTCTGTACGTTACCCGCCCCTGACTCTGACACTCTGTACGTTACCCGCCCCTGACCCAGCACTCTGTACGTTACCCGCCCCTGACCCCGGCACTCTGTACGTTACCCGCCCCTGACCCCGACACTCTGTACGTTACCCACCCCTGACCCCGGTACTCTGTACGTTACCCGCCCCTGACTCTGACACTCTGTACGTTACCCACCCCTGACCCCGGTAGTCTGTACGTTACCCACCCCTGACTCTGACACTCTGTACGTTACCCACCCCTGACCCGACACTCTGTACGTTACCCACCCCTGACCCGGCACTCTGTACGTTACCCGCCCCTGACTCCGACACTCTGTACGTTACCCACCCCTGACCCCGACACTCTGTACGTTACCCACCCCTGACCCCGACACTCTGTACGTTACCCACCCCTGACCCCGGCACTCTGTACGTTACCCGCCCCTGACCCGGCACTCTGTACGTTACCCACCCCTGACCCGGCACTCTGTATGTTACCCGCCCCTGACCCCGGCACTCTGTACGTTACCCGCCCCTGACCCCGACACTCTGTACGTTACCCGCCCCTGACTCCGACACTCTGTACGTTACCCGCCCCTGACCCAGCACCCTGTACGTTACCCGCCCCTGACCCCGGCACTCTGTACGTTACCCGCCCCTGACCCCGACACACTGTACGTTACCCACCCCTGACCCCGGTACTCTGTACGTTACCCGCCCCTGACTCTGACACTCTGTACGTTACCCACCCCTGACCCCGGCACTCTGTACGTTACCCACCCCTGACTCCGACACTCTGTACGTTACCCACCCCTGACTCCGACACTCTGTACGTTACCCACCCCTGACTCCGACACTCTGTACGTTACCTGCCCCTGACCCGGCACTCTGTACGTTACCCGCCCCTGACCCAGCACTCTGTACGTTACCCACCCTTGAGCCCCGGCACTCTGTACGTTACCCGCCCCTGACCCCGACACTCTGTACGTTACCCACCCCTGACCCCGACACTCTGTACGTTACCCACCCCTGACCCCGACACTCTGTACGTTACCCACCCCTGACCCCGACACTCTGTACGTTACCCACCCCTGACCCCGACACTCTGTACGTTACCCACCCCTGACCCCGACACTCTGTACGTTACCCACCCCTGACCCCGACACTCTGTACGTTACCCACCCCTGACCCCGACACTCTGTACGTTACCCACCCCTGACCCCGACACTCTGTACGTTACCCGCCCCTGACCCCGACACTCTGTACGTTACCCGCCCCTGACTCCGACACTCTGTACGTTACCCACCCCTGACCCCGACACTCTGTACGTTACCCACCCCTGACCCCGACACTCTGTACGTTACCCACCCCTGACCCCGGCACTCTGTACGTTACCCGCCCCTGACCCGGCACTCTGTACGTTACCCGCCCCTGACCCAGCACTCTGTACGTTACCCGCCCCTGACCCCGGCACTCTGTACGTTACCCGCCCCTGACTCCGACACTCTGTACGTTACCCGCCCCTGACCCAGCACTCTGTACGTTACCCGCCCCTGACCCCGGCACTCTGTACGTTACCCGCCCCTGACCCCGACACACTGTACGTTACCCACCCCTGACCCCGGTACTCTGTACGTTACCCGCCCCTGACTCTGACACTCTGTACGTTACCCACCCCTGACCCCGGTACTCTGTACGTTACCCACCCCTGACTCTGACACTCTGTACGTTACCCACCCCTGACTCCAACACTCTGTACGTTACCCACCCCTGACTCCGACACTCTGTACGTTACCTGCCCCTGACCCGGCACTCTGTACGTTACCCGCCCCTGACCCAGCACTCTGTACGTTACCCGCCCCTGACCCCCGGCACTCTGTACGTTACCCGCCCCTGACCCCGACACTCTGTACGTTACCCACCCCTGACCCCGACACTCTGTACGTTACCCACCCCTGACCCCGACACTCTGTACGTTACCCACCCCTGACCCCGACACTCTGTACGTTACCCACCCCTGACCCCGACACTCTGTACGTTACCCGCCCCTGACCCCGACACTCTGTACGTTACCCACCCCTGACCCCGACACTCTGTACGTTACCCACCCCTGACCCCGGCACTCTGTACGTTACCCGCCCCTGACCCCGGTACTCTGTACGTTACCCACCCCTGACCCCGGTACTCTGTACGTTACCCACCCCTGACTCTGACACTCTGTACGTTACCCACCCCTGACCCCGGTACTCTGTACGTTACCCACCCCTGACTCTGACACTCTGTACGTTACCCACCCCTGACTCCAACACTCTGTACGTTACACACCCCTGACTCCGACACTCTGTACGTTACCCGCCCCTGACTCCGACACTCTGTACGTTACCTGCCCCTGACCCCGGAACTCTGTACGTTACCCGCCCCTGACCCCGGCACTCTGTACGTTACCCGCCCCTGACCCCGGCACTCTGTACGTTACCCACCCCTGACCCCGACACTCTGTACGTTACCCGCCCATGACCCGGACACTCTGTACGTTACCCGCCTCTGACCCCGGCACTCTGTATGTTACCTACCCCTAACCCTGACACTCTGTACTTGACCCACCCCTGACCCCGGCACTCTGTAGGTTACCCACCCCTGACTCCGACACTCTGTACGTTACCTGCCCCTGACCCCGGCACTCTGTACGTTACCCGCCCCTGACCCCGGCACTCTGTACGTTACCCACCCCTGACCCCGACACTCTGTACGTTACCCGCCCATGACCCGGACACTCTGTACGTTACCCGCCTCTGACCCCGGCACTCTGTATGTTACCTACCCCTAACCCTGACACTCTGTACTTGACCCACCCCTGACCCCGGCACTCTGTAGGTTACCCGCCCCTGACCCTCTGTACTTGACCCACCCCTGACCCCGGCACTATGTATGTTACATACTTCTGATCCCAGGACTCTGTACATTGAAATACATTTTAAGCCCCTCCGACTGTCCACACAATTTTTCCACACTCACCATTCCCTGTGGTGCAATATGCAGGCTGCTATTAGCCCCTCCCACCGCCCTGCCCCCATTCTCAGGGAATTCACACTTTCAGAAGTTCCCAGGTAAGCCCAGGTGTGGAACCTATCAGTGCGGACAAATATCAGGGAGACCCAGAGGAAGCTTCTCATTGGTTGTATTTATTGATGAAGGCGGGGCTTTCTACAGAGTTCTGAAGAAAAATGGCGCCCATGTGGAAAGTGAAGCCAGGACTCCGGCACTACAAGATGACAGCAATGTCCCCTCCCCCATAGTACCTGGAGGGATGGGGGGGGGAGGGATCTTCCTAATTAATGTCGTCCATAGAAACTCAGAGAGGCGGAGCCTGTACACAAATCACATGACCCTGGATGATGATGGCGAAATCCACTTACATTCTGAATGGCGGCTCATAGAACCCAACATCGACCCCCCCCCCCCAGATCTCCCATCCATCCCACCATAGCGGTGATTGGAGCTTCCTGAGGGCCCACAATTGTCAGGAGGCGGGGGATGGGGATGATGGATGCGTCCGTGCTCTGTCCAATAATCGGACACAGAAAAGTCTGGATGTGCCGCTGAGCTCTCGTCTCCCTCCACTGACCCCCCCCGAGTCCCCCACAGGGGGCGCTAATCACTTGATACACGCCGTCCAATCATTCCACCGGCTCTGGGATGACATTGACCATCAGGGTCTCGTACCCTCGCCGGACAATCATGGCGAGTTTTGGTTGGCTGTTCACAGCGTCAAAGACGTCCTCAGCGGTCACAGCCTTGTGGGCGTTTATCTCCAGGATGATGTCACCAGGCTTCAGGCCGGCTCTAAGGAAACACAAGAGAAATGGGAGGAGTCAATGTGCCGACCAGACCTGACCTGCCCTCCCCACCGGGAGGGGCAAGAGAGGCACGATTAAGTCTCACAAGGTTTGTTCTCCATATAGTCCTGTACCCCCCCCCCCCCCATCTTATGAAAAATGCTGCTTCCTGCCCTCCCCCTCCAGTGTTGGCGGAGCTGAGTAATAGCCACACCCCTCAGCACATCAGTCCTCACACGGATTTGTATTGCTATAGAAGAGAGGAGGTGTGTCAGACCACAAAGGGGCGTGGTCACGTTTTCATCTGTGTATAGTTCAGTACATCAGTGTTATAAAAATGCTGCTTTGTGCCCTCTCCCTCCAGTGCTCTGTGCTGGCAGAGTTCAGTAACAGCCACACCCCTCCACCTTCCTCACACAGGTTTAAATTGCGGAAGAAAAGATGGAATGTCAGACCAGACAGAGGGTTTGTGGAGCAAGGAAAGAGGGTAATTCAGACCAGTAATGGGGTGTGATTTTCAAATTAATCTCACACTTTATAAAACTTCATACAGTCCTGAACCTCAATGTCATAAAAATGCCGCTTCCTGAACTCCCCCTCCAGTGCTCTGTGCTGGCAGAGCTCAGCAACAGCCACAACCCTCAGCACATGGATGAGCCACTAGAACCCACCAAAACCAGAGAAGAAAGGATCCACTGTGGGGAAAAAAGGGCCCCCCACAGGGAAGAAAGAACCCCCCACCCAATGGATGGAGAAGGGTCACATAGAAGAGAATACCCAACCTGAGTCACCAGAACCCACCAAAATCAGGAAAGAAAGGACCCCCACAGGGAAGAAAGGACCCCCACAAGGAAGAAAGACCCTCCACAGGGAAGAAAGGACCCCCACAGGGAAGATAAGGCCCCCTACCACAGGGAAGATAAGACCCCCCACAGGGAAGAAAAGACCCCCACAGGGAAGAAAGGACCCCCACAGGGAAGAAAAGACTCCCCACAGGGAAGAAAGGACCCCCACAAGGAAGAAAGGCCCCCCTTACAAGGAAGACCCCCCACAGGGAAGAAAGGACCCCCCACAAGGAAGAAAGGACCCCCCACAAGGAAGAAAGGCCCCCCTTACAAGGAAGACCCCCCACAGGGAAGAAAGGACCCCCCACAAGGAAGAAAGGACCCCCACAGGGAAGAAAAGACCCCCCACAAGGAAGAAAGGACCCCCACAGGGAAGAAAGGACCCCCCACAAAGGAAGAAAGACCCCCCACAAGGAAGAAAGGACCCCCCCCACAAGGAAGAAAAGACCCCCCACAGGGAAGAAAGGACACCCCACAGGGAAGAAAGGACCCCCCACAAAGGAAGAAAGACCCCCCACAAGGAAGAAAGGACCCCCCCACAAGGAAGAAAAGACCCCCCACAGGGAAGAAAGGACACCCCACAGGGAAGAAAGGACCCCCCCACAAGGAAGAAAGGACCCCCCACAGGGAAGAAAGGACCCCCCACAGGGAAGAAAGGACCCCCACAAGGAAGAAAGGACCCCCACAAGGAAGAAAGGACCCCCACAAGGAAGTAAGGACCCCCACAGGGAAGAAAAAAGACCCCCACAAGGAAGAAAAGACCCCCACAAGGAAGAAAGGACCCCCACAGGGAAGAAAGGACTCCCACAAAGGAAGAAAGACCCCCCACAAGGAAGAAAGGACCCCCCAGAGGGAAGAAAAGACCCCCCCACAGGGAAGAAAAGACCCCCACAAGGAAGAAAGGACCCCCCACAAGGAAGAAAGGACCCCCCACAAGGAAGAAAGACCCCCCACAGGGAAGAAAGGACCCCCCACAAGGAAGAAAGGACCCCCACAGGGAAAAAGGACCCCCAACAGGGAAGAAAAGATCCCAGTCACCATCACTTTTTGGCTCTGAGGAAGAGGGTGCGCCCTCGCAACGCGTCAGCCGTGGCTGTGAATTTTGTTGTCTGGACTCTCTGGTCGTCCGGTTCCAGTAGGAGGCTATCTCCTTTTGATGGAAAGATTATGTGTTCAATACTATACTTGCTTTGTGAGTATTTTTAATCCTTCAAACTTTTTAAATAAAACCTAGCCACTGGTAATGCACTAGGTCGGTGCACCTTCTGTTTTCCTTTACTTTTTAGTCTTAAAGAATACCAATTGTTCTGAGGAGGGCAGCAAGATTCTTGGTCATTTTCCTACGGAATACTCTGGTTGTGCCACTAAGAGACTGTACTTCCGAGCGCAGGAGACTGTTTTTGTGTGTCTAAGAAAAGATCCCCAACAGGGAAGAAAGGACCCCCCACAGGGAAGAAAAGACCCCCCACAAGGAAGAAAAGACCCCTGTGACAGTGGGGTCACTTTGGACACAGGGTGAATAAAAGAAACCCCCGATATGGTCTGTGATAGCCATATTCAAGGTTGTATATACATTGTATATAGATTGGATGTATACTGTATGTGGGGGTTATGTAATCATTGCTGTGAGGAATTAAGTTGTTTTGCATTCTATTGTTCATTAAGTCTGTCCTTGTGTGTATTGTAAAGTGCCAGACAGACTGGCTGCCAACCCTTTGTGGGAAGATGTGTATTGGAGATCGTATATTCTATTGTGTTGGGATCTTTTGAAGCCTAGCAGACGTCAGGATGAGGTGTTGAGTCTTGGGATGTGTGGGTGGAGCTGGGCCCTTGTTCATGTTAAATCATGTGCCTTGAATTGTGTATAAAGTTACAATGTTTCTCAATAATAAATTCATTCCTACTACAGAAGAGACAGAGTGCGTCTCGTCTTCTTCCAGAGGGGTCGGCTCCTATAGGAAAGGGTCGTTTAGCTGTGGATATCGGTAGCGAGTGGATGTGTGTCTAGGAGAGGGAACATCGTAAACGGCGTTAATACCCCTTGAGATTGGGGTGCCGTTACAAACCCCCACAAGGAAGAAAGGACCCCCACAAGGAAGAAAGGACCCCCCCACAGGGAAGAAAAGACCCCCACACAAGGAATAAAAGACCCCCCACAGGGAAGAAAGGACCCCCCACAGGGAATAAGAGACCACCACAGGGAAGAAAGGACCCCCCACAGGGAAGAAAAGACCCCCCACAGGGAAGAAAAGACCCCCCACAGGGAAGAAAGGACCCCCCACAGGGAATAAGAGACCACCACAGGGAAGAAAAGACCCCCACACAAGGAAGAAAAGACCCCCACTGGGAAGAAAGGAACCCCCACAGGGAATAAGAGACCACCACAAGGAAGAAAGGACCCCCACAGGGAAGAAAAGACCCCCACACAAGGAAGAAAAGACCCCCACAGGGAAGAAAAGACCCCCACAGGGAAGAAAGGACCCCCCACAGAAAAGAAAAGACCCCCCACAGGGAAGAAAAGACCCCCACAGGGAAGAAAAGACCCCCACAGGGAAGAAAAGACCCCCCACAGGGAAGAAAAGACCCCCACAGGGAAGAAACGACCTCCCACAGGGAAGAAACGACCTCCCACAGGGAAGAAAAGACCCCCACAGGGAAGAAACGACCTCCCACAGGGAATAAAAGACCCCCACAGGGAAGAAAGGACCCCCCACAGGGAAGAAAAGACCCCCACACAAGGAAGAAAAGACCCCCACAGGGAAGAAAGGACCCCCCACAGGGAATAAAAGACCCCCCACAGGGAAGAAAGGACCCCCCACAGGGAAGAAAAGACCCCCCCCACAGGGAAGAAAAGACCCCCACAAGGAAGAAAGGACCCCCACAGGGAAGAAAGGACCCCCCACAGGGAAGAAAGGACCCCCCACAGGGAAGAAAAGACCCCCACAGGGAAGAAAGGACCCCCCACAGGGAAGAAAGGACCCCCCACAGGGAAGAAAGGACCCCCCACAGGGAATAAGAGACCACCACAGGGAAGAAAAGACCCCCACAGGGAAGAAAGGACCCCCACAGGGAAGAAAGGACCCCCACAGGGAAGAAAGGACCCCCCACAGGGAAGAATAGACCCCCCACAGGGAAGAATAGACCCCCACAGGGAAGAAAGGACCCCCCACAAGGAAGAATAGACCCCCACAGGGAAGAAAGGACCCCCCACAGGGAAGAAAGGACCCCCCACAGGGAAGAAAGGACCCCCCACAAGGAAGAATAGACCCCCACAGGGAAGAAAGGACCCCCCACAGGGAAGAAAGGACCCCCCTCAGGGAAGAAAGGACCCCCCACAGGGAAGAATAGACCCCCCACAGGGAAGAAAAGACCCCCCACAGGTAAGAAAGGACCCCCCACAGGGAATAAGAGACCACCACAGGGAAGAAAAGACCCCCACAGGGAAGAAAAGACCCCCACACAAGGAAGAAAAGACCCCCACTGGGAAGAAAGGACCCCCCCACAGGGAATAAGAGACCACCACAAGGAAGAAAGGACCCCCACAGGGAAGAAAAGACCCCCACACAAGGAAGAAAAGACCCCCACAGGGAAGAAAAGACCCCCACACAAGGAAGAAAAGACCCCCACAGGGAAGAAAAGACCCCCACACAAGGAAGAAAAGACCCCCACAGGGAAGAAAAGACCCCCACAGGGAAGAAAGGACCCCCCACAGAAAAGAAAAGACCCCCCACAGGGAAGAAAAGACCCCCCACAGGGAAGAAAAGACCCCCACACAAGGAAGAAAAGACCCCCACAGGGAAGAAAAGACCCCCACACAAGGAAGAAAAGACCCCCACAGGGAAGAAAAGACCCCCACACAAGGAAGAAAAGACCCCCACAGGGAAGAAAAGACCCCCACAGGGAAGAAAGGACCCCCCACAGAAAAGAAAAGACCCCCCACAGGGAAGAAAAGACCCCCCACAGGGAAGAAAAGTCCCCCCACAGGGAAGAAAAGACCCCCCACAGGGAAGAAAAGACCCCCCACAGGGAAGAAAAGACCCCCACAGGGAAGAAACGACCTCCCACAGGGAATAAAAGACCCCCACAGGGAAGAAAGGACCCCCCACAGGGAAGAAAAGACCCCCACAGGGAAGAAAAGACCCCCACACAAGGAAGAAAAGACCCCCACAGGGAAGAAAGGACCCCCCACAGGGAATAAAAGACCCCCCACAGGGAAGAAAAGACCCCCCCCACAGGGAAGAAAAGACCCCCACAAGGAAGAAAGGACCCCCACAGGGAAGAAAGGACCCCCCACAGGGAAGAAAGGACCCCCCACAGGGAAGAATAGACCCCCACAGGGAAGAAAGGACCCCCCACAAGGAAGAATAGACCCCCACAGGGAAGAAAGGACCCCCCACAGGGAAGAAAGGACCCCCCACAGGGAAGAATAGACCCCCCCACAGGGAAGAAAAGACCCCCCACAGGGAAGAAAGGACCCCCCCACAGGGAATAAGAGACCCCCACAGGGAAGAATAGACCCGCACAGGGAAGAAAGGACCCCCACAAGGAAGAATAGACCCCCACAGGGAAGAAAGGACCCCCACAGGGAATAAGAGACCACCACAGGGAAGAAAGGACCCCCCCACAGGGAATAAGAGACCCCCACAGGGAATAAGAGACCACCACAGGGAAGAAAAGACCCCCCACAGGGAAGAAAGGACCCCCCACAGGGAAGAAAAGACCCCCCACAGGGAATAAGAGACCACCACAGGGAAGAAAAGACCCCCCACAGGGAAGAAAAGACCCCCACAGGGAAGAATAGACCCCCCACAGGGAAGAAAGGACCCCCCACAAGGAAGAATAGACCCCCCACAGGGAATAAAAGACCCCCACAGGGAAGAAAAGACCCCCCACAGGGAATAAGAGACCACCACAGGGAAGAAAAGACCCCCCACAGGGAAGAAAAGACCCCCACAGGGAAGAATAGACCCCCCACAGGGAAGAAAGGACCCCCCACAAGGAAGAATAGACCCCCACAGGGAAGAAAAGACCCCCCACAGGGAAGAAAGGACCCCCCACAAGGAAGAATAGACCCCCACAGGGAAGAAAAGACCCCCCACAGGGAAGAAAAGACCCCCCACAGGGAAGAAAAGACCCCCACAGGGAAGAAAAGACCCCCCACAGGGAAGAAAAGACCCCCACAGGGAAGAAAAGACCCCCCACAGGGAAGAAAAGACCCCCCACAGGGAAGAAAAGACCCCCACAGGGAAGAAAGGACCCCGTTGAACTCACTGGTGGGCCGGGGAGCCGATGATGACTCGGTGGATAAGAACGCCATGACAGACGTCGGGGAAGGTCGGGTCCCGGAACTTCATGTCAGCCAGAATCCTACACAGAAAAATGAACGTGTCGTTAGAACCGCCCAGCAAGAAGGACCCGCCCCCAAATGACATCATCAACCCCTAGAGCAGGGGGTCTTCAAACTACAGCCCCCCAGTTGTTCAGGAACTACAATTCCCATCATACCCCGTCATGTCTGTGATTATCAGAGTTCTACAAGACCTCATGGGAGGGCCGAAATGTGGAGATCCCCTCCCTAGAGCAATAAAGAAGACCCCACCCACCATGTGACCAGGAGGGGGAGGGGACAAGAGGTAAAAGGGGCGGGGCAATCCCTGTGATAGTAGAGACACCACCATGTGACCAGGAGGGGGAGGGGACATGAGGGAAAAGGGGCGGGGCAATCCCTGTGATAGTAGAGACACCACCATGTGACCAGGAGGGGGAGGGGACATGAGGGAAAAGGGGCGGGGCAATCCCTGTGATAGCAGAGAAACCACCATGTGACCAGGAGGGGGAGGGGACATGAGGGAAAAGGGGCGGGGCAATCCCTGTGATAGTAGAGACACCACCATGTGACCAGGAGGGGGAGGGGACATGAGGGAAAAGGGGCGGGGCAATCCCTGTGATAGCAGAGACACCACCATGTGACCAGAAGGGGGAGGGACATAAGGAAATAGGGGTGGGGCAATCTCTCTGATAGCAGAGACACCACCATGTGACCAAAAGGGGAGGGGACATGGGGGAATAGGGGCGGGGCAATCCCTGTGATAGCAGAGACATCACCATATGACTAGAAGGGGGAGGGGACATGAGGGAATAGGGGCGGGGCCATCCCTGTGATAGCAGAGCCACCATCATGTGACCAGGAGGGGGAGGGGACATGAGGGAATGGGGCGGGGAAATCCCTGTGATAGCAGAGACACCACCATGTGACCAGAAGGGGAGGGGACATGAGGGAATAGGGGCGGGGCAATAACTGTGATAGCAGAGACGCCACCATGTGACCAGGAGGGGGAGGGGACATGAGGGAAAAGGGGCGGGGCAATCCCTGTGATAGCAGAGACACTACCATGTGACCAGGAGGGGGAGGGGACATGAGGGAATAGGGGCGGGGCAATCCGTGTGATAGCAGAGACACTACCATGTGACCAGGAGGTGGGGACATGAGGGAATAGGGGCGGGGCAATCCCTGTGATAGCAGAGACACCACCATGTGACCAGGAGGGGGAGGGGACATGAGGGAATAGGGGCGGGGCAATCCCTGTGATAGCAGAGACACTACCATGGGATCAGGAGGGGGAGGGGACATGAGGGAATAGGGGCGGGGCAATCCGTGTGATAGCAGAGACACTACCATGTGACCAGGAGGTGGGGACATGAGGGAATAGGGGCGGGGCAATCCCTGTGATAGCAGAGACACCACCATGTGACCAGGAGGGGGAGGGGACATGAGGGAATAGGGGCGGGGCAATCCCTGTGATAGCAGAGACACCACCATGTGACCAGGAGGGGGAGGGGACATGAGGAAATAGGGGCGGGGCAATCCCTGTGATAGCAGAGACACCACCATGTGACCAGGAGGGGGAGGGGACATGAGGGAAAAGGGGCGGGGCAATCCCTGTGATAGCAGAGACACCACCATGTGACCAGGAGGGGGAGGGGACATGAGGGAATAGGGGCGGGGCAATCCCTGTGATAGCAGAGACACCACCATGTGACCAGGAGGGGGAGGGGACATGAGGAAATAGGGGCGGGGCAATCCCTGTGATAGCAGAGACACTACCATGTGACCAGGAGGGGGAGGGGACATGGGGGAATAGGGGCGGGGCAATCCCTGTGATAGCAGAGACACTACCATGTGACCAGGAGGGGGAGGGGACATGGGGGAATAGGGGCGGGGCAATCCCTGTGATAGCAGAGACACTACCATGTGATCAGGAGGGGGAGGGGACATGAGGGAATAGGGGCGGGGCAATCCCTGTGATAGCAGAGACACCACCATGTGACCAGGAGGAGGAGGGGACATGAGGGAATAGGGGCGGGGCAATCCCTGTGATAGCAGAGACACCACCATGTGACTAGGAGGGGGAGGGGACATGTGGGAAAGGGGTGGGACAATCCCTGTTATAGCAGAGACACTACCATGTGATCAGGAGGGGGAGGGGACATGAGGGAATAGGGGCGGGGCAATCCCTGTGATAGCAGAGACACCACCATGTGACCAGGAGGGGGAGGGACATGAGGGAATAGGGGCGGGGCAATCCCTGTGATAGCAGAGACACCATCATGTGACTAGGAGGGGGAGGGGACATGGGGGAATAGGGGCGGGGCAATCCCTGTGATAGCAGAGACACCACCATGTGACCAGGAGGGGGAGGGGACATGAGGGAATAGGGGCGGGGCAATCCCTGTGATAGCAGAGACACTACCATGTGATCAGGAGGAGGAGGGGACATGAGGGAATAGGGGCGGGGAAATCCCTGTGATAGCAGAGACACTACCATGTGACCAGGAGGGGGAGGGGACATGAGGGAATAGGGGCGGGGAAATCCCTGTGATAGCAGAGACACTACCATGTGATCAGGAGGAGGAGGGGACATGAGGGAAAAGGGGCGGGGCAATCCCTGTGATAGCAGAGACACCACCATGTGATCAGGAGGAGGAGGGGACATGAGGGAAAAGGGGCGGGGCAATCCCTGTTATAGCAGAGACACTACCACGTGATCAGGAGGGGGAGGGGACATGAGGGAATAGGGGCGGGGCAATCCCTGTGATAGCAGAGACATCACCATGTGACCAGGAGGAGGAGGGGACATGTGGGAAAGGGGCGGGGCAATCCCTGTTATAGCAGAGACACCACCATGTGACCAGGAGGGGGAGGGGACATGAGGGAATAGGGGCGGGGAAATCCCTGTGATAGCAGAGACACCACCATGTGACCAGGAGGGGGAGGGGACATGAGGGAATAGGGGCGGGGAAATCCCTGTGATAGCAGAGACACTACCATGTGATCAGGAGGGGGAGGGGACATGAGGGAATAGGGGCGGGGAAATCCCTGTGATAGCAGAGACACTACCATGTGATCAGGAGGAGGAGGGGACATGAGGGAAAAGGGGCGGGGCAATCCCTGTGATAGCAGAGACACCACCATGTGATCAGGAGGAGGAGGGGACATGAGGGAAAAGGGGCGGGGCAATCCCTGTTATAGCAGAGACACTACCACGTGATCAGGAGGGGGAGGGGACATGAGGGAATAGGGGCGGGGCAATCCCTGTGATAGCAGAGACACCACCATGTGACCAGGAGGGGGAAAGGACATGAGGGAATAGGGGCGGGGAAATCCCTGTGATAGCAGAGACACCACCATGTGACCAGAAGGGGAGGGGACATGGGGGAATAGGGGCGGGGAAATCCCTGTGATAGCAGAGACACTACCATGTGACCAGGAGGAGGAGGGGACATGAGGGAAAAGGGGCGGGGCAATAACTGTGATAGCAGAGACGCCACCATGTGACCAGGAGGGGGAGGGGACATGAGGGAAAAGGGGCGGGGCAATCCCTGTGATAGCAGAGACACCACCATGTGACCAGGAGGGGGAGGGGACATGAGGGAAAAGGGGCGGGGCAATCCCTGTGATAGCAGAGACACCACCATGTGACCAGGAGGAGGAGGGGACATGAGGGAATAGGGGCGGGGCAATCCCTGTGATAGCAGAGACACCACCATGTGACTAGGAGGGGGAGGGGACATGTGGGAAAGGGGCGGGGCAATCCCTGTTATAGCAGAGACACCACCATGTGACCAGGAGGGGGAGGGGACATGAGGGAATAGGGGCGGGGAAATCCCTGTGATAGCAGAGACACCACCATGTGACCAGGAGGGGGAGGGGACATGAGGGAATAGGGGCGGGGAAATCCCTGTGATAGCAGAGACACTACCATGTGATCAGGAGGGGGAGGGGACATGAGGGAATAGGGGCGGGGCAATCCCTGTGATAGCAGAGACACCACCATGTGACCAGGAGGAGGAGGGGACATGAGGGAATAGGGGCGGGGCAATCCCTGTGATAGCAGAGACACCACCATGTGACTAGGAGGGGGAGGGGACATGTGGGAAAGGGGTGGGACAATCCCTGTTATAGCAGAGACACTACCATGTGATCAGGAGGGGGAGGGGACATGAGGGAATAGGGGCGGGGCAATCTCTGTGATAGCAGAGACACCACCATGTGACCAGGAGGGGGAGGGACATGGGGGAATAGGGGCGGGGCAATCCCTGTGATAGCAGAGACACCACCATGTGACCAGGAGGGGGAGGGGACATGAGGGAATAGGGGCGGGGCAATCCCTGTGATAGCAGAGACACCACCATGTGACCAGGAGGGGGAGGGGACATGAGGAAATAGGGGCGGGGCAATCCCTGTGATAGCAGAGACACTACCATGTGATCAGGAGGGGGAGGGGACATGGGGGAATAGGGGCGGGGCAATCCCTGTGATAGCAGAGACACTACCATGTGACCAGGAGGGGGAGGGGACATGGGGGAATAGGGGCGGGGCAATCCCTGTGATAGCAGAGACACTACCATGTGACCAGGAGGGGGAGGGGACATGAGGGAATAGGGGCGGGGCAATCCCTGTGATAGCAGAGACACTACCATGTGACCAGGAGGGGGAGGGGACATGAGGGAATAGGGGCGGGGCAATCCCTGTGATAGCAGAGACACTACCATGTGACCAGGAGGGGGAGGGGACATGGGGGAATAGGGGCGGGGCAATCCCTGTGATAGCAGAGACACCACCATGTGACCAGGAGGGGGAGGGGACATGAGGGAAAAGGGGCGGGGCAATCCCTGTGATAGCAGAGACACTACCATGTGACCAGGAGGAGGAGGGGACATGGGGGAATAGGGGCGGGGCAATCCCTGTGATAGCAGAGACACTACCATGTGATCAGGAGGGGGAGGGGACATGAGGGAATAGGGGCGGGGCAATCCCTGTGATAGCAGAGACACCACCATGTGACCAGGAGGAGGAGGGGACATGAGGGAATAGGGGCGGGGCAATCCCTGTGATAGCAGAGACACCACCATGTGACTAGGAGGGGGAGGGGACATGTGGGAAAGGGGCGGGGCAATCCCTGTTATAGCAGAGACACTACCATGTGGTCAGGAGGGGGAGGGGACATGAGGGAATAGGGGCGGGGCAATCCCTGTGATAGCAGAGACACCACCATGTGACCAGGAGGGGGAGGGACATGGGGGAATAGGGGCGGGGAAATCCCTGTGATAGCAGAGACACCACCATGTGACCAGGAGGGGGAGGGGACATGAGGGAATAGGGGCGGGCAATCCCTGTGATAGCAGAGACACCACCATGTGACCAGGAGGAGGAGGTAACATGAGGGAATAGGGGCGGGGCAATCCCTGTGATAGCAGAGACACCACCATGTGACCAGGAGGGGGAGGGGACATGAGGGAATAGGGGCGGGGAAATCCCTGTGATAGCAGAGACACTACCATGTGACCAGGAGGGGGAGGGGACATGAGGGAATAGGGGCGGGCAATCCCTGTGATAGCAGAGACACCACCATGTGACCAGGAGGAGGAGGTAACATGAGGGAATAGGGGCGGGGCAATCCCTGTGATAGCAGAGACACCACCATGTGACCAGGAGGGGGAGGGGACATGAGGGAATAGGGGCGGGGCAATCCCTGTGATAGCAGAGACACCACCATGTGACCAGGAGGAGGAGGGGACATGAGGGAATAGGGGCGGGGCAATCCCTGTGATAGCAGAGACACTACCATGTGATCAGGAGGGGGAGGGGACATGAGGGAATAGGGGCGGGGCAATCCCTGTGATAGCAGAGACACCACCATGTGACCAGGAGGGGGAGGGGACATGAGGGAATAGGGGCGGGGAAATCCCTGTGATAGCAGAGACACCACCATGTGACCAGAAGGGGAGGGGACATGGGGGAATAGGGGCGGGGAAATCCCTCTGATAGCAGAGACACTACCATGTGACCAGGAGGAGGAGGGGACATGAGGGAATAGGGGCGGGGCAATAACTGTGATAGCAGACGCCACCATGTGACCAGGAGGGGGAGGGGACATGAGGGAAAAGGGGCGGGGCAATCCCTGTGATAGCAGAGACACCACCATGTGACCAGGAGGAGGAGGGGACATGAGGGAAAAGGGGCGGGGCAATCCCTGTGATAGCAGAGACACCACCATTTGACTAGGAGGGGGAGGGGACATGTGGGAAAGGGGCGGGGCAATCCCTGTTATAGCAGAGACACCACCATGTGACCAGGAGGGGGAGGGGACATGAGGGAAAAGGGGCGGGGCAATCCGTGTGATAGCAGAGACACTACCATGTGACCAGGAGGAGGGGACATGAGGGAATAGGGGCGGGGAAATCCCTGTGATAGCAGAGACACCACCATGTGACCAGGAGGAGGAGGGGACATGAGGGAATAGGGGCGGGGCAATCCGTGTGATAGCAGAGACACTACCATGTGACCAGGAGGAGGGGACATGAGGGAATAGGGGCGGGGCAATCCCTGTGATAGCAGAGACACCACCATGTGACCAGGAGGGGGAGGGGACATGAGGGAATAGGGGCGGGGAAATCCCTGTGATAGCAGAGACACTACCATTTGATCAGGAGGGGGAGGGGACATGAGGGAATAGGGGCGGGGCAATCCCTGTGATAGCAGAGACACCACCATGTGACCAGGAGGAGGAGGGGACATGAGGGAATAGGGGCGGGGCAATCCCTGTGATAGCAGAGACACCACCATGTGACTAGGAGGGGGAGGGGACATGTGGGAATAGGGGCGGGGCAATCCCTGTGATAGCAGAGACACCACCATGTGACCAGAAGGGGGAGGGGACATGAGGGAAAAGGGGCGGGGCAATCCCTGTGATAGCAGAGACACCACCATGTGACCAGGAGGGGGAGGGGACATGAGGGAAAAGGGGCGGGGCAATCCCTGTGATAGCAGAGACACCACCATGTGACCAGGAGGGGGAGGGGACATGAGGGAAAAGGGGCGGGGCAATCCCTGTGATAGTAGAGACACCACCATGTGACCAGGAGGGGGAGGGGACATGAGGGAAAAGGGGCGGGGCAATCCCTGTGATAGCAGAGACACCACCATGTGACCAGAAGGGGGAGGGACATAAGGAAATAGGGGTGGGGCAATCTCTCTGATAGCAGAGACACCACCATGTGACCAAAAGGAGAGGGGACATGGGGGAATAGGGGCGGGGCAATCCCTGTGATAGCAGAGACATCACCATATGACTAGAAGGGGGAGGGGACATGAGGGAATAGGGGCGGGGCCATGAGGGAATAGGCGTGGGGCCATCCCTGTGATAGCAGAGCCACCATCATGTGACCAGGAGGGGGAGGGGACATGAGGGAATAGGGGCGGGGAAATCCCTGTGATAGCAGAGACACCACCATGTGACCAGAAGGGGAGGGGACATGAGGGAATAGGGGCGGGGCAATAACTGTGATAGCAGAGACGCCACCATGTGACCAGGAGGGGGAGGGGACATGAGGGGAAAGGGGCGGGGCAATCCCTGTGATAGCAGAGACACCACCATGTGACCAGGAGGGGGAGGGGACATGAGGGAAAAGGGGCGGGGCAATCCCTGTGATAGCAGAGACACCACCATGTGACCAGGAGGGGGAGGGGACATGAGGGAATAGGGGCGGGGGGCAATCCCTGTGATAGCAGAGACACCACCATGTGACCAGGAGGGGGAGGGGACATGAGGAAATAGGGGCGGGGCAATCCCTGTGATAGCAGAGACACCACCATGTGACCAGGAGGGGGAGGGGACATGAGGGAAAAGGGGCGGGGCAATCCCTGTGATAGCAGAGACACCACCATGTGACCAGGAGGGGGAGGGGACATGAGGGAATAGGGGCGGGGAAATCCCTCTGATAGCAGAGACACTACCATGTGACCAGGAGGAGGAGGGGACATGAGGGAATAGGGGCGGGGCAATCCCTGTGATAGCAGAGACACTACCATGTGATCAGGAGGGGGAGGGGACATGAGGGAATAGGGGCGGGGCAATCCCTGTGATAGCAGAGACACCACCATGTGACCAGGAGGGGGAGGGGACATGAGGGAATAGGGGCGGGGAAATCCCTGTGATAGCAGAGACACCACCATGTGACCAGAAGGGGAGGGGACATGGGGGAATAGGGGCGGGGAAATCCCTCTGATAGCAGAGACACTACCATGTGACCAGGAGGGGGAGGGGACATGAGGGAATAGGGGCGGGGCAATAACTGTGATAGCAGACGCCACCATGTGACCAGGAGGGGGAGGGGACATGAGGGAAAAGGGGCGGGGCAATCCCTGTGATAGCAGAGACACCACCATGTGACCAGGAGGAGGAGGGGACATGAGGGAAAAGGGGCGGGGCAATCCATGTGATAGCAGAGACACCACCATTTGACTAGGAGGGGGAGGGGACATGTGGGAAAGGGGCGGGGAAATCCCTGTTATAGCAGAGACACCACCATGTGACCAGGAGGGGGAGGGGACATGAGGGAATAGGGGCGGGGCAATCCCTGTGATAGCAGAGACACCACCATGTGACCAGGAGGGGGAGGGGACATGAGGGAATAGGGGCGGGGAAATCCCTGTGATAGCAGAGACACTACCATGTGATCAGGAGGGGGAGGGGACATGAGGGAATAGGGGCGGGGCAATCCCTGTGATAGCAGAGACACCACCATGTGACCAGGAGGGGGAGGGGACATGAGGGAAAAGGGGCGGGGCAATCCCTGTGATAGCAGAGACACCACCATGTGACCAGGAGGGGGAGGGGACATGAGGGAATAGGGGCGGGGCAATCCCTGTGATAGCAGAGACACCACCATGTGACCAGGAGGGGGAGGGACATGGGGGAATAGGGGCGGGGAAATCCCTGTGATAGCAGAGACACCACCATGTGACCAGGAGGGGGAGGGGACATGAGGGAATAGGGGCGGGCAATCCCTGTGATAGCAGAGACACCACCATGTGACCAGGAGGAGGAGGTAACATGAGGGAATAGGGGCGGGGCAATCCCTGTGATAGCAGAGACACCACCATGTGACCAGGAGGGGGAGGGGACATGAGGGAATAGGGGCGGGGAAATCCCTGTGATAGCAGAGACACTACCATGTGACCAGGAGGGGGAGGGGACATGAGGGAATAGGGGCGGGCAATCCCTGTGATAGCAGAGACACCACCATGTGACCAGGAGGAGGAGGTAACATGAGGGAATAGGGGCGGGGCAATCCCTGTGATAGCAGAGACACCACCATGTGACCAGGAGGGGGAGGGGACATGAGGGAATAGGGGCGGGGCAATCCCTGTGATAGCAGAGACACCACCATGTGACCAGGAGGAGGAGGGGACATGAGGGAATAGGGGCGGGGCAATCCCTGTGATAGCAGAGACACTACCATGTGATCAGGAGGGGGAGGGGACATGAGGGAATAGGGGCGGGGCAATCCCTGTGATAGCAGAGACACCACCATGTGACCAGGAGGGGGAGGGGACATGAGGGAATAGGGGCGGGGAAATCCCTGTGATAGCAGAGACACCACCATGTGACCAGAAGGGGAGGGGACATGGGGGAATAGGGGCGGGGAAATCCCTCTGATAGCAGAGACACTACCATGTGACCAGGAGGAGGAGGGGACATGAGGGAATAGGGGCGGGGCAATAACTGTGATAGCAGACGCCACCATGTGACCAGGAGGGGGAGGGGACATGAGGGAAAAGGGGCGGGGCAATCCCTGTGATAGCAGAGACACCACCATGTGACCAGGAGGAGGAGGGGACATGAGGGAAAAGGGGCGGGGCAATCCCTGTGATAGCAGAGACACCACCATTTGACTAGGAGGGGGAGGGGACATGTGGGAAAGGGGCGGGGCAATCCCTGTTATAGCAGAGACACCACCATGTGACCAGGAGGGGGAGGGGACATGAGGGAATAGGGGCGGGGCAATCCCTGTGATAGCAGAGACACCACCATGTGACCAGGAGGGGGAGGGGACATGAGGGAATAGGGGCGGGGAAATCCCTGTGATAGCAGAGACACTACCATTTGATCAGGAGGGGGAGGGGACATGAGGGAATAGGGGCGGGGCAATCCCTGTGATAGCAGAGACACCACCATGTGACCAGGAGGAGGAGGGGACATGAGGGAATAGGGGCGGGGCAATCCCTGTGATAGCAGAGACACCACCATGTGACTAGGAGGGGGAGGGGACATGTGGGAATAGGGGCGGGGCAATCCCTGTGATAGCAGAGACACCACCATGTGACCAGAAGGGGGAGGGGACATGAGGGAAAAGGGGCGGGGCAATCCCTGTGATAGCAGAGACACCACCATGTGACCAGGAGGGGGAGGGGACATGAGGGAAAAGGGGCGGGGCAATCCCTGTGATAGCAGAGACACCACCATGTGACCAGGAGGGGGAGGGGACATGAGGGAAAAGGGGCGGGGCAATCCCTGTGATAGTAGAGACACCACCATGTGACCAGGAGGGGGAGGGGACATGAGGGAAAAGGGGCGGGGCAATCCCTGTGATAGCAGAGACACCACCATGTGACCAGAAGGGGGAGGGACATAAGGAAATAGGGGTGGGGCAATCTCTCTGATAGCAGAGACACCACCATGTGACCAAAAGGAGAGGGGACATGGGGGAATAGGGGCGGGGCAATCCCTGTGATAGCAGAGACATCACCATATGACTAGAAGGGGGAGGGGACATGAGGGAATAGGGGCGGGGCCATGAGGGAATAGGCGTGGGGCCATCCCTGTGATAGCAGAGCCACCATCATGTGACCAGGAGGGGGAGGGGACATGAGGGAATAGGGGCGGGGAAATCCCTGTGATAGCAGAGACACCACCATGTGACCAGAAGGGGAGGGGACATGAGGGAATAGGGGCGGGGCAATAACTGTGATAGCAGAGACGCCACCATGTGACCAGGAGGGGGAGGGGACATGAGGGGAAAGGGGCGGGGCAATCCCTGTGATAGCAGAGACACCACCATGTGACCAGGAGGGGGAGGGGACATGAGGGAAAAGGGGCGGGGCAATCCCTGTGATAGCAGAGACACCACCATGTGACCAGGAGGGGGAGGGGACATGAGGGAATAGGGGCGGGGGGCAATCCCTGTGATAGCAGAGACACCACCATGTGACCAGGAGGGGGAGGGGACATGAGGAAATAGGGGCGGGGCAATCCCTGTGATAGCAGAGACACCACCATGTGACCAGGAGGGGGAGGGGACATGAGGGAAAAGGGGCGGGGCAATCCCTGTGATAGCAGAGACACCACCATGTGACCAGGAGGGGGAGGGGACATGAGGGAATAGGGGCGGGGAAATCCCTCTGATAGCAGAGACACTACCATGTGACCAGGAGGAGGAGGGGACATGAGGGAATAGGGGCGGGGCAATCCCTGTGATAGCAGAGACACTACCATGTGATCAGGAGGGGGAGGGGACATGAGGGAATAGGGGCGGGGCAATCCCTGTGATAGCAGAGACACCACCATGTGACCAGGAGGGGGAGGGGACATGAGGGAATAGGGGCGGGGAAATCCCTGTGATAGCAGAGACACCACCATGTGACCAGAAGGGGAGGGGACATGGGGGAATAGGGGCGGGGAAATCCCTCTGATAGCAGAGACACTACCATGTGACCAGGAGGGGGAGGGGACATGAGGGAATAGGGGCGGGGCAATAACTGTGATAGCAGACGCCACCATGTGACCAGGAGGGGGAGGGGACATGAGGGAAAAGGGGCGGGGCAATCCCTGTGATAGCAGAGACACCACCATGTGACCAGGAGGAGGAGGGGACATGAGGGAAAAGGGGCGGGGCAATCCATGTGATAGCAGAGACACCACCATTTGACTAGGAGGGGGAGGGGACATGTGGGAAAGGGGCGGGGAAATCCCTGTTATAGCAGAGACACCACCATGTGACCAGGAGGGGGAGGGGACATGAGGGAATAGGGGCGGGGCAATCCCTGTGATAGCAGAGACACCACCATGTGACCAGGAGGGGGAGGGGACATGAGGGAATAGGGGCGGGGAAATCCCTGTGATAGCAGAGACACTACCATGTGATCAGGAGGGGGAGGGGACATGAGGGAATAGGGGCGGGGCAATCCCTGTGATAGCAGAGACACCACCATGTGACCAGGAGGGGGAGGGGACATGAGGGAAAAGGGGCGGGGCAATCCCTGTGATAGCAGAGACACCACCATGTGACCAGGAGGGGGAGGGGACATGAGGGAATAGGGGCGGGGCAATCCCTGTGATAGCAGAGACACCACCATGTGACCAGGAGGGGGAGGGGACATGAGGGAATAGGGGCGGGGAAATCCCTGTGATAGCAGAGACACCACCATGTGACCAGGAGGGGGAGGGGACATGAGGGAATAGGGGCGGGGCAATCCCTGTGATAGCAGAGACACCACCATGTGACCAGGAGGGGGAGGGGACATGAGGAAATAGGGGCGGGGCAATCCCTGTGATAGCAGAGACACTACCATGTGATCAGGAGGGGGAGGGGACATGGGGGAATAGGGGCGGGGCAATCCCTGTGATAGCAGAGACACTACCATGTGACCAGGAGGGGGAGGGGACATGGGGGAATAGGGGCGGGGCAATCCCTGTGATAGCAGAGACACCACCATGTGACCAGGAGGAGGAGGGGACATGAGGGAAAAGGGGCGGGGCAATCCCTGTGATAGCAGAGACACCACCATTTGACTAGGAGGGGGAGGGGACATGTGGGAAAGGGGCGGGGCAATCCCTGTTATAGCAGAGACACCACCATGTGACCAGGAGGGGGAGGGGACATGAGGGAATAGGGGCGGGGCAATCCCTGTGATAGCAGAGACACCACCATGTGACCAGGAGGGGGAGGGGACATGAGGGAATAGGGGCGGGGAAATCCCTGTGATAGCAGAGACACTACCATGTGATCAGGAGGGGGAGGGGACATGAGGGAATAGGGGCGGGGCAATCCCTGTGATAGCAGAGACACCACCATGTGACCAGGAGGGGGAGGGGACATGAGGGAAAAGGGGCGGGGCAATCCCTGTGATAGCAGAGACACCACCATGTGACCAGGAGGAGGAGGGGACATGAGGGAAAAGGGGCGGGGCAATCCCTGTGATAGCAGAGACACCACCATTTGACTAGGAGGGGGAGGGGACATGTGGGAAAGGGGCGGGGCAATCCCTGTTATAGCAGAGACACCACCATGTGACCAGGAGGGGGAGGGGACATGAGGGAATAGGGGCGGGGCAATCCCTGTGATAGCAGAGACACCACCATGTGACCAGGAGGGGGAGGGGACATGAGGGAATAGGGGCGGGGAAATCCCTGTGATAGCAGAGACACTACCATGTGATCAGGAGGGGGAGGGGACATGAGGGAATAGGGGCGGGGCAATCCCTGTGATAGCAGAGACACCACCATGTGACCAGGAGGAGGAGGGGACATGAGGGAATAGGGGCGGGGCAATCCCTGTGATAGCAGAGACACCACCATGTGACTAGGAGGGGGAGGGGACATGTGGGAATAGGGGCGGGGCAATCCCTGTGATAGCAGAGACACCACCATGTGACCAGAAGGGGGAGGGGACATGAGGGAAAAGGGGCGGGGCAATCCCTGTGATAGCAGAGACACCACCATGTGACCAGGAGGGGGAGGGGACATGAGGGAAAAGGGGCGGGGCAATCCCTGTGATAGCAGAGACACCACCATGTGACCAGGAGGGGGAGGGGACATGAGGGAAAAGGGGCGGGGCAATCCCTGTGATAGTAGAGACACCACCATGTGACCAGGAGGGGGAGGGGACATGAGGGAAAAGGGGCGGGGCAATCCCTGTGATAGCAGAGACACCACCATGTGACCAGAAGGGGGAGGGACATAAGGAAATAGGGGTGGGGCAATCTCTCTGATAGCAGAGACACCACCATGTGACCAAAAGGGGAGGGGACATGGGGGAATAGGGGCGGGGCAATCCCTGTGATAGCAGAGACATCACCATATGACTAGAAGGGGGAGGGGACATGAGGGAATAGGGGCGGGGCCATGAGGGAATAGGCGTGGGGCCATCCCTGTGATAGCAGAGCCACCATCATGTGACCAGGAGGGGGAGGGGACATGAGGGAATAGGGGCGGGGAAATCCCTGTGATAGCAGAGACACCACCATGTGACCAGAAGGGGAGGGGACATGAGGGAATAGGGGCGGGGCAATAACTGTGATAGCAGAGACGCCACCATGTGACCAGGAGGGGGAGGGGACATGAGGGGAAAGGGGCGGGGCAATCCCTGTGATAGCAGAGACACCACCATGTGACCAGGAGGGGGAGGGGACATGAGGGAATAGGGGCGGGGCAATCCCTGTGATAGCAGAGACACCACCATGTGACCAGGAGGGGGAGGGGACATGAGGAAATAGGGGCGGGGCAATCCCTGTGATAGCAGAGACACCACCATGTGACCAGGAGGGGGAGGGGACATGAGGGAAAAGGGGCGGGGCAATCCCTGTGATAGCAGAGACACCACCATGTGACCAGGAGGGGGAGGGGACATGAGGGAATAGGGGCGGGGCAATCCCTGTGATAGCAGAGACACTACCATGTGACCAGGAGGGGGAGGGACATGGGGGAATAGGGGCGGGGCAATCCCTGTGATAGCAGAGACACCACCATGTGACCAGGAGGGGGAGGGGACATGGGGGAATAGGGGCGGGGCAATCCCTGTGATAGCAGAGACACTACCATGTGACCAGGAGGGGGAGGGGACATGGGGGAATAGGGGCGGGGCAATCCCTGTGATAGCAGAGACACTACCATGTGATCAGGAGGGGGAGGGGACATGAGGGAATAGGGGCGGGGCAATCCCTGTGATAGCAGAGACACCACCATGTGACCAGGAGGAGGAGGGGACATGAGGGAATAGGGGCGGGGCAATCCCTGTGATAGCAGAGACACCACCATGTGACCAGGAGGGGGAGGGGACATGAGGGAATAGGGGCGGGGCAATCCCTGTGATAGCAGAGACACTACCATGTGATCAGGAGGGGGAGGGGACATGAGGGAATAGGGGCGGGGCAATCCCTGTGATAGCAGAGACACCACCATGTGACCAGGAGGGGGAGGGACATGGGGGAATAGGGGCAGGGCAATCCCTGTGATAGCAGAGACACCACCATGTGACCAGGAGGGGGAGGGGACATGAGGGAATAGGGGCGGGGCAATCCCTGTGATAGCAGAGACACCACCATGTGACCAGGAGGAGGAGGGGACATGGGGGAATAGGGGCGGGGCAATCCCTGTGATAGCAGAGACACCACCATGTGACCAGGAGGGGGAGGGGACATGTGGGAAAGGGGCGGGGCAATCCCTGTTATAGCAGAGACACTACCATGTGATCAGGAGGGGGAGGGGACATGAGGGAATAGGGGCGGGGCAATCCCTGTGATAGCAGAGACACCACCATGTGACCAGGAGGGGGAGGGGACATGAGGGAATAGGGGCGGGGCAATCCCTGTGATAGCAGAGACACCACCATGTGACCAGGAGGAGGAGGGGACATGGGGGAATAGGGGCGGGGCAATCCCTGTGATAGCAGAGACACTACCATGTGATCAGGAGGGGGAGGGGACATGAGGGAATAGGGGCGGGGAAATCCCTGTTATAGCAGAGACACTACCATGTGATCAGGAGGGGGAGGGGACATGAGGGAATAGGGGCGGGGCAATCCCTGTGATAGCAGAGACACCACCATGTGACCAGGAGGGGGAGGGGACATGAGGGAATAGGGGCGGGGAAATCCCTGTGATAGCAGAGACACCACCATGTGACCAGAAGGGGAGGGGACATGGGGGAATAGGGGCGGGGAAATCCCTGTGATAGCAGAGACACCACCATGTGACCAGGAGGAGGAGGGGACATGAGGGAAAAGGGGCGGGGCAATCCCTGTGATAGCAGAGACGCCACCATGTGACCAGGAGGGGGAGGGGACATGAGGGAAAAGGGGCGGGGCAATCCCTGTGATAGCAGAGACACCACCATGTGACCAGGAGGGGGAGGGGACATGAGGGAATAGGGGCGGGGCAATCCCTGTGATAGCAGAGACACCACCATGTGACCAGGAGGGGGAGGGGACATGAGGGAAAAGGGGCGGGGCAATCCCTGTGATAGCAGAGACACTACCATGTGACCAGGAGGGGGAGGGGACATGAGGGAATAGGGGCGGGGAAATCCCTGTGATAGCAGAGACACTACCATGTGATCAGGAGGGGGAGGGGACATGAGGGAATAGGGGCGGGGCAATCCCTGTGATAGCAGAGACACCACCATGTGACTAGGAGGGGGAGGGGACATGTGGGAAAGGGGTGGGGCAATCCCTGTTATAGCAGAGACACTACCATGTGATCAGGAGGGGGAGGGGACATGAGGGAATAGGGGCGGGGCAATCCGTGTGATAGCAGAGACACTACCATGTGATCAGGAGGGGGAGGGGACATGAGGGAATAGGGGCGGGGCAATCCCTGTGATAGCAGAGACACCACCATGTGACCAGGAGGGGGAGGGGGCATGAGGGAAAAGGGGCGGGGCAATCCCTGTGATAGCAGAGACATCACCATGTTACCAGGAGGGAGAGGGGACATAAGGGAATAGGGGCGGGGCAATCCCTGTGATAGCAGAGACATCACCATGTGACCAGGAGGGGGAGGGGACATGTGGGAAAGGGGCGGGGCAATCCCTGTGATAGCAGAGACATCACCATGTTACCAGGAGGGGGAGGGGACATAAGGGAATAGGGGCGGGGCAATCCCTGTGATAGCAGAGACACCACCATGTGACCAGGAGGGGGAGGGGACATGAGGGAATAGGGGCGGGGCAATCCCTGTGATAGCAGAGACATCACCATGTGACCGGGAGGGGACATAAGGGAATAGGGGCGGGGCAATCCCTGTGATAGCAGAGACACCACCATGTGACCAGGAGGGGGAGGGGACATGAGGAAATAGGGGCGGGGCAATCCCTGTGATAGAAGAGACACTACCATGTGACCAGGAGGGGGAGGGGACATGGGGGAATAGGGGCGGGGCAATCCCTGTGATAGCAGAGACACTACCATGTGATCAGGAGGGGGAGGGGACATGAGGGAATAGGGGCGGGGCAATCCGTGTGATAGCAGAGACACTACCATGTGACCAGGAGGGGGAGGGGACATGGGGGAAAGGGGCGGGGCAATCCCTGTGATAGCAGAGACACCACCATGTGACCAGAAGGGGGAGGGATAATATTGTCTCTCAGTCATGTGACCTCCCATCATACCTCGGGGTGAGTGTCAGCATTGTGATCCCGATGTACCTCTGCTGCACCTCCGACTTCTGGAACCAGGAACCTGCAGAAGACACGCCCCGTCACATGACTCCACCTCCATCTACCAAGCTAGGATCTCACCCCTCCCCCCTGGATCTATACTTCACCTCCCTCATCTACCAAGATAGGATCTCACCCCTCCCCCTGGATCTATACTTCACCTCCACCATCTACCAAGATAGGATCTCACCCCTCCCCCTGGATCTATACTTCACCTCCCTCATCTACCAAGATAGGATCTCACCCCTCCCCCCTGGATCTATACTTCACCTCCCTCATCTACCAAGATAGGATCTCACCCCTCCCCCCTGGATCTATACTTCACCTCCACCATCTACCAAGATAGGATCTCACCCCTCCCCCCTGGATCTATACTACACCTCCTCCATCTACCAAGATATGATCTCACCCCTCCCCCCTGGATCTATACTACACCTCCCTCATCTACCAAGATAGGATCTCACCCCTCCCCCCAGGATCTATACTACACCTCCCTCATCTACCAAGATAGGATCTCACCCCTCCCCCCAGGATCTATACTACACCTCCCTCATCTACCAAGATATGATCTCACCCCTCCCCCTGGATCTATACTTCACCTCCCTCATCTACCAAGATAGGATCTCACCCCTCCCCCCAGGATCTATACTTCACCTCCACCATCTACCAAAATAGGATCTCACCCCTCCCCCCTGGATCTATACTACACCTCCCTCATCTACCAAGATAGGATCTCCCCCCTCCCCCCTGGATCTATACTCCACCTCCACTATGATAGGATCTCACCCCTCCCCCCAGGATCTATACTACACCTCCACCATCTACCAAGATAGGATCTCCCCCCTCCCCCCTGGATCTATACTCCACCTCCACCATCTACCAAGATATGATCTCACCCCTCCCCCCTGGATCTATACTTCACCTCCACCATCTACCAAGATAGGATCTCCCCCATCCCCGCCTGGATCTATACTACACCTCCACCATCTACCAAGATAGGATCTCCCCCCTCCCCCCCTGGATCTATACTCCACCTCCACCATCTACCAAGATAGGATCTCACCCCTCCCCGCCTGGATCTATACTCCACCTCCCTCATCTACCAAGATAGGATCTCACCCCTCCCCCCTGGATCTATACTCCACCTCCACCATCTACCAAGATAGGATCTCACCCCTCCCCCCATGATCTATACTACACCTCCCTCATCTACCAAGATAGGATCTCACCCCTCCCCCCTGGATCTATACTACACCTCCTCCATCTACCAAGATAGGATCTCCCCCCTCCCCCCCTGGATCTATACTCCACCTCCACCATCTACCAAGATAGGATCTCACCCCTCCCCCCAGGATCTATACTACACCTCCCTCATCTATAATGATATATTCACACCCCTCCCCCCCATCTACCTGGATACAGTAACACCTCCCATATAGTGACCCCTGTACTCAGTGTGGGCGGAGTATATTGGACACACCCATGTGATGCCCCTCCCCCTCCTTACTCTGATTCTTCTTCTCTTCCTGTTGGAGGAAATCCCGCACTCTGTCTGAGGGAATCGCAAAGGAAATTCCGGCCGTCACCTTCAGGGTGTTAATTCCGATCACCTCGCCGTCCTGAGGAAGGGAAGGGAGAGTCTGATTGGCTGCCACAGGAAGGGGAGAGTCTGATTGGCTGCCACAGGAACGGGAGAGTCTGATTGGCTGCCACAGGAAGGGAGAGTCTGATTGGCTGCCACAGGAAGGGGAGAGTCTGATTGGCTGCCACAGGAAGGGGAGAGTCTGATTGGCTGCCACAGGAGGGGAGAGTCTGATTGGCTGCCACAGGAAGGGAGAGTCTGATTGGCTGCCACAGGAGGGGAGAGTCTGATTGGCTGCCACAGGAGGGGAGAGTCTGATTGGCTGCCACAGGAAGGGGAGAGTCTGATTGGCTGTCACAGGAGGGGAGAGTCTGATTGGCTGCCACAGGAAGGAGAGAGTCTGATTGGCTGCCACAGGAGGGGAGAGTCTGATTGGCTGCCACAGGAAGGGAGAGTCTGATTGGCTGCCACAGGAAGGGGAGAGTCTGATTGGCTGCCACAGGAAGGGGAGAGTCTGATTGGCTGTCACAGGAGGGGAGAGTCTGATTGGCTGCCACAGGAGGGGAGAGTCTGATTGGCTGCCACAGGAGGGGAGAGTCTGATTGGCTGCCACAGGAAGGGAGAGTCTGATTGGCTGCCACAGGAAGGGAGAGTCTGATTGGCTGCCACAGGAAGGGAGAGTCTGATTGGCTGTCACAGGAGGGGAGAGTCTGATTGGCTGCCACAGGAGGGGAGAGTCTGATTGGCTGCCACAGGAGGGGAGAGTCTGATTGGCTGCCACAGGAAGGGAGAGTCTGATTGGCTGCCACAGGAAGGGAGAGTCTGATTGGCTGCCACAGGAAGGGAGAGTCTGATTGGCTGCCACAGGAAGGGGAGAGTCTGATTGGCTGTCACAGGAGGGGAGAGTCTGATTGGCTGCCACAGGAGGGGAGAGTCTGATTGGCTGCCACAGGAGGGGAGAGTCTGATTGGCTGCCACAGGAAGGGAGAGTCTGATTGGCTGCCACAGGAAGGGAGAGTCTGATTGGCTGCCACAGGAAGGGAGAGTCTGATTGGCTGCCACAGGAAGGGGAGAGTCTGATTGGCTGTCACAGGAGGGGAGAGTCTGATTGGCTGCCACAGGAAGGGAGAGTCTGATTGGCTGCCACAGGAGGGGAGAGTCTGATTGGCTGCCACAGGAAGGGAGAGTCTGATTGGCTGCCACAGGGAGGGAGAGTCTGATTGGCTGCCACAGGAAGGGAGAGTCTGATTGGCTGCCACAGGAAGGGGAGAGTCTGATTGGCTGTCACAGGAGGGGAGAGTCTGATTGGCTGCCACAGGAAGGGAGAGTCTGATTGGCTGCCACAGGAGGGGAGAGTCTGATTGGCTGCCACAGGAGGAGAGAGTCTGATTGGCTGCCACAGGAGGGGAGAGTCTGATTGGCTGCCACAGGAAGGGAGAGTCTGATTGGCTGCCACAGGAAGGAAGAGTCTGATTTCCTTCCTGTGGCAGCCAGAGTCTGATTGGCTGCCACAGGAAGGGAGAGTCTGATTGGCTGCCACAGGAGGGGAGGGTCTGATTGGCTGCCACAGGAAGGGAGAGTCTGATTGGCTGCCACAGGAAGGGAGAGTCTGATTGGCTGCCACAGGAGGGGAGAGTCTGATTGGCTGCCACAGGAAGGGAGAGTCTGATTGGCTGCCACAGGAAGGGAGAGTCTGATTGGCTGCCACAGGAAGGGAGAGTCTGATTGGCTGCCACAGGAAGGGAGAGTCTGATTGGCTGCCACAGGAAGGGAGAGTCTGATTGGCTGCCACAGGAAGGGAGAGTCTGATTGGCTGCCACAGGAAGGGAGAGTCTGATTGGCTGCCACAGGAAGGGAGAGTCTGATTGGCTGCCACAGGAAGGGAGAGTCTGATTGGCTGCCACAGGAAGGGAGAGTCTGATTGGCTGCCACAGGAAGGGGAGAGTCTGATTGGCTGCCACAGGAGGGGAGAGTCTGATTGGCTGCCACAGGAGGGGAGAGTCTGATTGGCTGCCACAGGAGGGGAGAGTCTGATTGGCTGCCACAGGAGGGGAGAGTCTGATTGGCTGCCACAGGAGGGGAGAGTCTGATTGGCTGCCACAGGAGGGATGAGTCTGATTGGCTGCCACAGGAGGGACGAGTCTGATTGGCTGCCACAGGAGGGACGAGTCTGATTGGCTGCCACAGGAGGGACGAGTCTGATTGGCTGCCACAGGAAGGGAGAGTCTGATTGGCTGCCACAGGAAGGGAGAGTCTGATTGGCTGCCACAGGAGGGGAGAGTCCGATTGGCTGCCACAGGAAGGGAGAGTCTGATTGGCTGCCACAGGAAGGGAGAGTCTGATTGGCTGCCACAGGAGGGGAGAGTCTGATTGGCTGCCACAGGAGGGGAGAGTCTGATTGGCTGCCACAGGAGGGATGAGTCTGATTGGCTGCCACAGGAGGGACGAGTCTGATTGGCTGCCACAGGAGGGACGAGTCTGATTGGCTGCCACAGGAGGGACGAGTCTGATTGGCTGCCACAGGAGGGACGAGTCTGATTGGCTGCCACAGGAAGGGGAGAGTCTGATTGGCTGCCACAGGAAGGGAGAGTCTGATTGGCTGCCACAGGAGGGACGAGTCTGATTGGCTGCCACAGGAGGGAGAGTCTGATTGGCTGCCACAGGAAGGGGAGAGTCTGATTGGCTGCCACAGGAAGGGAGAGTCTGATTGGCTGCCACAGGAGGGAGTATATAATATACTCGGGGTGGTGGGAGGAGGGGTATATAATATACTCGGGGGGGAGGGGTATACGAGGAGTATGTAATATACTTGGGGTGGGGGGGGTATATATATGAGGTAGGTACTCACCAGGTTGACCAATGGGCCTCCAGAATTACCGACCTGGAAGGAGACAGAAGGACAAAGTGTAACAGAAGCTCCGCCTTCATCTGATCACATGACTTACTCCTTTCTGGCACCGCCCACACACAACACACACGGAAAGTTGCGGGGGAGGGGGGGTGTAGAGATTGGACGAGTCCTTATAGTGTCCCTATATATGGAACACATGGACAGGAGCCAATCACAGCTCTCAGCAGAGTACAGTGGGAGGAGCAGAGAGAAATGGTAGTATGATTGGTTGCTGGGGGTGATAATGATGATGTCATGAATCACGTCTATGATGACGTCGGTCTGAGTGTAGAATGATGATGTCATGAATCACGTCTATGATGACGTCGGTCTGGATGTAGAATGATGATGTCATGAATCACGTCTATGATGACGTCGGTCTGGGTGTGGAATGATGATGTCATGAATCACGTCTATGATGACGTCGGTCTGGATGTAGAATGATGATGTCATGAATCACGTCTATGATGACGTCGGTCTGGGTGTAGAATGATGATGTCATGAATCACGTCTATGATGACGTCGGTCTGGATGTAGAATGATGATGTCATGAATCACGTCTATGATGACGTCGGTCTGGGTGTAGAATGATGATGTCATGAATCACGTCTATGATGACGTCGGTCTGGGTGTAGAATGATGTCATGAATCACGTCTATGATGACGTCGGTCTGGATGTGGAATGATGATGTCATGAATCACGTCTATGATGACGTCGGTCTAGGTGTGGAATGATGATGTCATGAATCACGTCTATGATGACGTCGGTCTGGGTGTAGAATGATGATGTCATGAATCACGTCTATGATGACGTCGGTCTGGATGTGGAATAATGATGTCATGAATCACGTCTATGATGACGTCGGTCTGGGTGTAGAATGATGATGTCATGAATCACGTCTATGATGATGTCGGTCTGGGTGTGGAATGATGATGTCATGAATCACGTCTATGATGACGTCGGTCTGGATGTAGAATGATGATGTCATGAATCACGTCTATGATGACGTCGGTCTGGGTGTGGAATGATGATGTCATGAATCACGTCTATGATGATGTCGGTCTGGGTGTGGAATGATGATGTCATGAATCACGTCTATGATGACGTCGGTCTGGGTGTGGAATGATGATGTCATGAATCACGTCTATGATGACGTCGGTCTGGATGTAGAATGATGATGTCATGAATCACGTCTATGATGACGTCGGTCTGGGTGTGGAATGATGATGTCATGAATCACGTCTATGATGACGTCGGTCTGGGTGTAGAATGATGATGTCACGAATCACGTCTATGATGACGTCGGTCTGGGTGTAGAATGATGATGTCATGAATCACGTCTATGATGACGTCGGTCTGGATGTAGAATGATGTCATGAATCACGTCTATGATGACGTCGGTCTGGATGTAGAATGATGATATCATGAATCACATCTATGATGACGTCGGTCTGGATGTAGAATGATGATGTCATGAATCACGTCTATGATGACGTCGGTCTGGGTGTAGAATGATGATGTCATGAATCACGTCTATGATGACGTCGGTCTGGGTGTGGAATGATGATGTCATGAATCACGTCTATGATGACGTCGGTCTGGATGTAGAATGATGATGTCATGAATCACGTCTATGATGACGTCGGTCTGGGTGTAGAATGATGATGTCATGAATCACGTCTATGATGACGTCGGTCTGGGTGTGGAATGATGATGTCATGAATCACGTCTATGATGACGTCGGTCTGGATGTAGAATGATGATGTCGTGAATCACGTCTATGATGACGTCGGTCTGGGTGTGGAATGATGATGTCATGAATCACGTCTATGATGACGTCAGTCTGGGTGTGGAATGATGATGTCATGAATCACGTCTATGATGACGTCGGTCTGGATGTAGAATGATGATGTCATGAATCACGTCTATGATGACGTCGGTCTGGGTGTGGAATGATGATGTCATGAATCACGTCTATGATGACGTCGGTCTGGATGTAGAATGATGATGTCATGAATCACGTCTATGATGACGTCGGTCTGGGTGTGGAATGATGATGTCATGAATCACGTCTATGATGACGTCGGTCTGGATGTAGAATGATGATGTCATGAATCACGTCTATGATGACGTCGGTCTGGATGTAGAATGATGATGTCATGAATCACGTCTATGATGACGTCGGTCTGGATGTAGAATGATGATGTCATCACTCACGTCTATGATGACGTCGGTCTGGGTGTAGAATGATGATGTCATGAATCACGTCTATGATGACATCGGTCTGGATGTAGAATGATGATGTCATGAATCACGTCTATGATGACGTCGGTCTGGATGTGGAATGATGATGTCATCACTCACGTCTATGATGACGTCGGTCTGGGTGTAGAATGATGATGTCATGAATCACGTCTATGATGACGTCGGTCTGGGTGTAGAATGATGATGTCATGAATCACGTCTATGATGACGTCGGTCTGGATGTGGAATGATGATGTCATCACTCACGTCTATGATGACGTCGGTCTGGGTGTAGAATGATGATGTCATGAATCACGTCTATGATGACATCGGTCTGGATGTAGAATGATGATGTCATGAATCACGTCTATGATGACGTCGGTCTGGGTGTAGATTGATGATGTCATGAATCACGTCTATGATGACGTCGGTCTGGATGTGGAATGATGATGTCATCACTCACGTCTATAATGACGTCGGTCTGGGTGTAGATTGATGATGTCATGAATCACGTCTATGATGACGTCGGTCTGGGTGTAGAATGATGATGTCATGAATCACGTCTATGATGACGTCGGTCTGGATGTAGAATGATGATGTCATGAGTCACGTCTATGATGACGTCGGTCTGGGTGTGGAATGACGATGTCATGAATCACGTCTATGATGGCGTCGGTCTGGGTGTGGAATGATGATGTCATGAATCACGTCTATGATGACGTCGGTCTGGGTGTAGAATGATGACGTCATGAATCACGTCTATGATGACGTCGGTCTGGGTGTAGAATGATGACGTCATGAATCACGTCTATGATGACGTCGGTCTGGATGTAGAATGATGATGTCATGAATCACGTCTATGATGACGTCGGTCTGGATGTAGAATGATGATGTCATGAATCACGTCTATGATGACGTCGGTCTGGGTGTAGAATGATGATGTCATGAATCACGTCTATGATGGCGTCGGTCTGGGTGTAGAATGATGATGTCATGAATCACGTCTATGATGACGTCGGTCTGGGTGTAGAATGATGATGTCATGAATCACGTCTATGATGACGTCGGTCTGGGTGTGGAATGATGATGTCATGAATCACGTCTATGATGACGTCGGTCTGGATGTAGAATGATGATGTCATGAATCACGTCTATGATGACGTCGGTCTGGATGTGGAATGATGATGTCATGAATCACGTCTATGATGACGTCGGTCTGGGTGTAGAATGATGATGTCATGAATCACGTCTATGATGACGTCGGTCTGGGTGTGGAATGATGATGTCATGAATCACGTCTATGATGACGTCGGTCTGGGTGTAGAATGATGATGTCATGAATCACGTCTATGATGACGTCGGTCTGGGTGTGGAATGATGATGTCATGAATCACGTCTATGATGACGTCGGTCTGGGTGTGGAATGATGATGTCATGAATCACGTCTATGATGACGTCGGTCTGGGTGTAGAATGATGATGTCATGAATCACGTCTATGATGACGTCGGTCTGGGTGTAGAATGATGATGTCATGAATCACGTCTATGATGACGTCGGTCTGAGTGTAGAATGATGATGTCATGAATCACGTCTATGATGACGTCGGTCTGGGTGTAGAATGATGATGTCATGAATCACGTCTATGATGACGTCGGTCTGGGTGTAGAATGATGATGTCATGAGTCACGTCTATGATGGCGTCGGTCTGAGTGTAGAATGATGATGTCATGAATCACGTCTATGATGACGTCGGTCTGGATGTAGAATGATGATGTCATGAATCACGTCTATGATGACGTCGGTCTGGGTGTAGAATGATGATGTCATGAATCACGTCTATGATGACGTCGGTCTGGGTGTGGAATGATGATGTCATGAATCACGTCTATGATGACGTCGGTCTGGGTGTAGAATGATGATGTCATGAATCACGTCTATGATGACGTCGGTCTGGGTGTAGAATGATGATGTCATGAATCACGTCTATGATGACGTCGGTCTGGGTGGAGAATGATGATGTCATGAATCACGTCTATGATGACGTCGGTCTGGGTGTGGAATGATGATGTCATGAATCACGTCTATGATGACGTCGGTCTCGGTGTAGAATGATGATGTCATGAATCACGTCTATGATGACGTCAGTCTGGGTGTAGAATGATGATGTCATGAATCACGTCTATGATGACGTCGGTCTGGGTGTAGATTGATGATGTCATGAATCACGTCTATGATGACGTCGGTCTGGGTGTGGAATGATGATGTCATGAATCACGTCTATGATGACGTCGGTCTGGGTGTGGAATGATGATGTCATGAATCACGTCTATGATGACGTCAGTCTGGGTGTAGAATGATGATGTCATGAATCACGTCTATGATGACGTCAGTCTGGGTGTAGAATGATGATGTCATGAATCACGTCTATGATGACGTCGGTCTGGGTGTAGATTGATGATGTCATGAATCACGTCTATGATGACGTCGGTCTGGGTGTGGAATGATGATGTCATGAATCACGTCTATGATGACGTCGGTCTGGGTGTAGAATGATGATGTCATGAATCACGTCTATGATGACGTCGGTCTGGGTGTAGATTGATGATGTCATGAATCACGTCTATGATGACGTCGGTCTGGGTGTAGAATGATGATGTCATGAATCACGTCTATGATGACGTCGGTCTGGGTGTAGAATGATGATGTCATGAATCACGTCTATGATGACGTCGGTCTGGGTGTGGAATGATGATGTCATGAATCACGTCTATGATGACGTCAGTCTGGGTGTAGAATGATGATGTCATGAATCACGTCTATGATGACGTCAGTCTGGGTGTAGAATGATGATATCATGAATCACGTCTATGATGACGTCAGTCTGGGTGTAGAATGATGATGTCATGAATCACGTCTATGATGACGTCGGTCTCGGTGTAGAATGATGATGTCATGAATCACGTCTATGATGACGTCAGTCTGGGTGTAGAATGATGATGTCATGAATCACGTCTATGATGACGTCGGTCTGGGTGTAGATTGATGATGTCATGAATCACGTCTATGATGACGTCGGTCTGGGTGTGGAATGATGATGTCATGAATCACGTCTATGATGACGTCGGTCTGGGTGTGGAATGATGATGTCATGAATCACGTCTATGATGACGTCGGTCTAGGTGTGGAATGATGATGTCATGAATCACGTCTATGATGACGTCGGTCTAGGTGTGGAATGATGATGTCATGAATCACGTCTATGATGACGTCGGTCTGGGTGTGGAATGATGATGTCATGAATCACGTCTATGATGACGTCGGTCTAGGTGTGGAATGATGATGTCATGAATCACGTCTATGATGACGTCGGTCTGGATGTAGAATGATGATGTCATGAATCACGTCTATGATGACATCGGTCTGGATGTAGAATGATGATGTCATGAATCACGTCTATGATGACGTCGGTCTGGATGTGGAATGATGATGTCATGAATCACGTCTATGATGACGTCGGTCTGGGTGTGGAATGATGATGTCATGAATCACGTCTATGATGACGTCGGTCTGGGTGTGGAATGATGATGTCATGAATCACGTCTATGATGACGTCGGTCTGGATGTAGAATGATGATGTCATGAGTCACGTCTATGATGATGTCGGTCTGGGTGTGGAATGATGATGTCATCACTCACGTCTATGATGACGTCGGTCTGGGTGTGGAATGATGATGTCATGAATCCCGTCTATGATGACGTCGGTCTGGGTGTAGAATGATGATGTCATGAATCACGTCTATGATGACGTCGGTCTGGATGTAGAATGATGATGTCATGAATCACGTCTATGACGTCGTCGGTCTGGATGTGGAATGATGATGTCATCACTCACGTCTATGATGACGTCGGTCTGGGTGTAGAATGATGATGTCATGAGTCACGTCTATGATGATGTCGGTCTGGGTGTGGAATGATGATGTCATGAATCACGTCTATGATGACGTCGGTCTGGGTGTGGAATGATGATGTCATGAATCACGTCTATGATGACGTCGGTCTGGATGTGGAATGATGATGTCATGAATCACGTCTATGATGACGTCGGTCTGGGTGTGGAATGATGATGTCATGAATCACGTCTATGATGACGTCGGTCTGGGTGTGGAATGATGATGTCATGAATCACGTCTATGATGACGTCGGTCTTGATGTAGAATGATGATGTCATGAATCACGTCTATGATGACGTCGGTCTGGATGTAGAATGATGATGTCATGAATCACGTCTATGATGACGTCGGTCTGGATGTAGAATGATGATGTCATGAATCACGTCTATGATGACATCGGTCTGGATGTAGAATGATGATGTCATGAATCACGTCTATTATGACGTCGGTCTGGGTGTGGAATGATGATGTCATGAATCACGTCTATGATGACGTCGGTCTGGATGTAGAATGATGATGTCATGAATCACGTCTATGATGACATCGGTCTGGATGTAGAATGATGATGTCATGAATCACGTCTATGATGACGTCGGTCTGGGTGTGGAATGATGATGTCATGAATCACGTCTATGATGACGTCGGTCTGGATGTAGAATGATGATGTCATGAATCACGTCTATGATGACGTCGGTCTGGATGTGGAATGATGATGTCATGAATCACGTCTATGATGACGTCGGTCTGGATGTGGAATGATGATGTCATGAATCACGTCTATGATGACGTCGGTCTGGATGTAGAATGATGATGTCATGAATCACGTCTATGATGACGTCGGTCTGGGTGTGGAATGATGATGTCATGAATCACGTCGGTCTGAGTGTAGAATGATGATGTCATGAATCACGTCTATGATGACGTCAGTCTGGGTGTGGAATGATGATGTCATGAATCACGTCTATGATGACGTCGGTCTGGATGTAGAATGATGATGTCATGAATCACGTCTATGATGACGTCGGTCTGGATGTAGAATGATGATGTCATGAATCACGTCTATGATGACGTCGGTCTGGGTGTAGAATGATGATGTCATGAATCACGTCTATGATGACGTCGGTCTGGGTGTGGAATGATGATGTCATGAATCACGTCTATGATGACGTCGGTCTGGATGTAGAATGATGATGTCATGAATCACGTCTATGATGACGTCGGTCTGGATGTGGAATGATGATGTCATGAATCACGTCTATGATGACGTCGGTCTGGGTGTGGAATGATGATGTCATGAATCACGTCTATGATGACGTCGGTCTGGGTGTAGAATGATGATGTCATGAATCACGTCTATGATGACGTCGGTCTGGGTGTGGAATGATGATGTCATGAATCACGTCTATGATGACGTCGGTCTGGGTGTAGAATGATGATGTCATGAATCACGTCTATGATGACGTCAGTCTGGATGTAGAATGATGATGTCATGAATCACGTCTATGATGACGTCGGTCTGGGTGTGGAATGATGATGTCATGAATCACGTCGATGATGACGTCGGTCTCGGTGTAGAATGATGATGTCATGAATCACGTCTATGATGACGTCGGTCTGGATGTAGAATGATGATGTCATGAATCACGTCTATGATGAAGTCAGTCTGGATGTAGAATGATGATGTCATGAATCACGTCTATGATGACGTCGGTCTGGGTGTGGAATGATGATGTCATGAATCACGTCTATGATGACGTCAGTCTGGATGTAGAATGATGATGTCATGAATCACGTCTATGATGACGTCGGTCTGGGTGTAGAATGATGATGTCATGAATCACGTCTATGATGACGTCGGTCTGGATGTAGAATGATGATGTCATGAATCACGTCTATGATGACGTCGGTCTGGGTGTAGAATGATGATGTCATGAATCACGTCTATGATGACGTCGGTCTGGATGTAGAATGATGATGTCATGAATCACGTCTATGATGACGTCGGTCTGGGTGTAGAATGATGATGTCATGAATCACGTCTATGATGACGTCGGTCTGGGTGTAGAATGATGACGTCATGAATCACGTCTATGATGACGTCGGTCTGGGTGTAGAATGATGATGTCATGAATCACGTCTATGATGACGTCGGTCTGGATGTAGAATGATGATGTCATGAATCACGTCTATGATGACGTCGGTCTGGATGTAGAATGATGATGTCATGAATCACGTCTATGATGACATCGGTCTGGATGTAGAATGATGATGTCATGAATCACGTCTATGATGACGTCGGTCTGGGTGTGGAATGATGATGTCATGAATCACGTCTATGATGACGTCGGTCTGGATGTAGAATGATGATGTCATGAATCACGTCTATGATGACGTCGGTCTGGATGTGGAATGATGATGTCATGAATCACGTCTATGATGACGTCGGTCTGGATGTGGAATGATGATGTCATGAATCACGTCTATGATGACGTCGGTCTGGATGTAGAATGATGATGTCATGAATCACGTCTATGATGACGTCGGTCTGGGTGTGGAATGATGATGTCATGAATCACGTCGGTCTGAGTGTAGAATGATGATGTCATGAATCACGTCTATGATGACGTCAGTCTGGGTGTGGAATGATGATGTCATGAATCACGTCTATGATGACGTCGGTCTGGATGTAGAATGATGATGTCATGAATCACGTCTATGATGACGTCGGTCTGGATGTAGAATGATGATGTCATGAATCACGTCTATGATGACGTCGGTCTGGGTGTAGAATGATGATGTCATGAATCACGTCTATGATGACGTCGGTCTGGGTGTGGAATGATGATGTCATGAATCACGTCTATGATGACGTCGGTCTGGATGTAGAATGATGATGTCATGAATCACGTCTATGATGACGTCGGTCTGGATGTGGAATGATGATGTCATGAATCACGTCTATGATGACGTCGGTCTGGGTGTGGAATGATGATGTCATGAATCACGTCTATGATGACGTCGGTCTGGGTGTAGAATGATGATGTCATGAATCACGTCTATGATGACGTCGGTCTGGGTGTGGAATGATGATGTCATGAATCACGTCTATGATGACGTCGGTCTGGGTGTAGAATGATGATGTCATGAATCACGTCTATGATGACGTCAGTCTGGATGTAGAATGATGATGTCATGAATCACGTCTATGATGACGTCGGTCTGGGTGTGGAATGATGATGTCATGAATCACGTCGATGATGACGTCGGTCTCGGTGTAGAATGATGATGTCATGAATCACGTCTATGATGACGTCGGTCTGGATGTAGAATGATGATGTCATGAATCACGTCTATGATGAAGTCAGTCTGGATGTAGAATGATGATGTCATGAATCACGTCTATGATGACGTCGGTCTGGGTGTGGAATGATGATGTCATGAATCACGTCTATGATGACGTCAGTCTGGATGTAGAATGATGATGTCATGAATCACGTCTATGATGACGTCGGTCTGGGTGTAGAATGATGATGTCATGAATCACGTCTATGATGACGTCGGTCTGGATGTAGAATGATGATGTCATGAATCACGTCTATGATGACGTCGGTCTGGGTGTAGAATGATGATGTCATGAATCACGTCTATGATGACGTCGGTCTGGATGTAGAATGATGATGTCATGAATCACGTCTATGATGACGTCGGTCTGGGTGTAGAATGATGATGTCATGAATCACGTCTATGATGACGTCGGTCTGGGTGTAGAATGATGACGTCATGAATCACGTCTATGATGACGTCGGTCTGGGTGTAGAATGATGATGTCATGAATCACGTCTATGATGACGTCGGTCTGGATGTAGAATGATGATGTCATGAATCACGTCTATGATGACGTCGGTCTGGATGTAGAATGATGATGTCATGAATCACGTCTATGATGACGTCGGTCTGGATGTAGAATGATGATGTCATGAATCACGTCTATGATGACATCGGTCTGGATGTAGAATGATGATGTCATGAATCACGTCTATGATGACGTCGGTCTGGGTGTAGAATGATGATGTCATGAATCACGTCTATGATGACGTCGGTCTGGGTGTGGAATGATGATGTCATGAATCACGTCTATGATGACGTCGGTCTGGGTGTAGAATGATGATGTCATGAATCACGTCTATGATGACGTCGGTCTGGGTGTAGAATGATGATGTCATGAATCACGTCTATGATGACGTCAGTCTGGATGTAGAATGATGATGTCATGAATCACGTCTATGATGACGTCAGTCTGGATGTAGAATGATGATGTCATGAATCACGTCTATGATGACGTCAGTCTGGATGTAGAATGATGATGTCATGAATCACGTCTATGATGACGTCGGTCTGGGTGTAGAATGATGATGTCATGAATCACGTCTATGATGACGTCAGTCTGGGTGTGGAATGATGATGTCATGAATCACGTCTATGATGACGTCGGTCTGGATGTGGAATGATGATGTCATGAATCACGTCTATGATGACGTCGGTCTGGATGTGGAATGATGATGTCATGAATCACGTCTATGATGACGTCGGTCTGGGTGTGGAATGATGATGTCATGAATCACGTCTATGATGACGTCAGTCTGGATGTAGAATGATGATGTCATGAATCACGTCTATGATGACGTCAGTCTGGATGTAGAATGATGATGTCATGAATCACGTCTATGATGACGTCAGTCTGGATGTAGAATGATGATGTCATGAATCACGTCTATGATGACGTCGGTCTGGATGTAGAATGATGATGTCATGAATCACGTCTATGATGACGTCGGTCTGGGTGTGGAATGATGATGTCATGAATCACGTCTATGATGACGTCGGTCTGGGTGTAGAATGATGATGTCATGAATCGCGTCTATGATGACGTCGGTCTGGATGTAGAATGATGATGTCATGAATCACGTCTATGATGACATCGGTCTGGGTGTGGAATGGTGATGTCATGAATCACGTCTATGATGACGTCGGTCTGGATGTGGAATGATGATGTCATGAATCACGTCTATGATGATGTCGGTCTGGGTGTGGAATGATGATGTCATGAATCACGTCTATGATGACGTCGGTCTGGATGTGGAATGATGATGTCATGAATCACGTCTATGATGACGTCGGTCTGGATGTGGAATGATGATGTCATGAATCACGTCTATGATGACGTCGGTCTGGGTGTAGAATGATGATGTCATGAATCGCGTCTATGATGACGTCGGTCTGGATGTAGAATGATGTCATGAATCACGTCTATGATGACATCGGTCTGGGTGTGGAATGGTGATGTCATGAATCACGTCTATGATGACGTCGGTCTGGGTGTGGAATGATGATGTCATGAATCACGTCTATGATGACGTCGGTCTGGATGTAGAATGATGATGTCATGAATCACGTCTATGATGACGTCGGTCTGGGTGTAGAATGATGATGTCATGAATCACGTCTATGATGACGTCGGTCTGGGTGTAGAATGATGATGTCATGAATCACGTCTATGATGACGTCGGTCTGGATGTGGAATGATGATGTCATGAATCACGTCTATGATGAAGTCGGTCTGGGTGTAGAATGATGATGTCATCACTCACGTCTATGATGACGTCGGTCTGGGTGTAGAATGATGATGTCATGAATCACGTCTATGATGACGTCGGTCTGGGTGTAGAATGATGATGTCATGAATCACGTCTATGATGACGTCGGTCTGGATGTAGAATGATGATGTCATGAATCACATCTATGATGACGTCGGTCTGGGTGTAGAATGATGATGTCATGAATCACGTCTATGATGACGTCGGTCTGGATGTAGAATGATGATGTCATGAATCACGTCTATGATGACGTCGGTCTGGGTGTAGAATGATGATGTCATGAATCACGTCTATGATGACGTCGGTCTGGGTGTAGAATGATGATGTCATGAATCACGTCTATGATGATGTCGGTCTGGATGTGGAATGATGATGTCATGAATCACGTCTATGATGAAGTCGGTCTGGGTGTAGAATGATGATGTCATCACTCACGTCTATGATGACGTCGGTCTGGGTGTAGAATGATGATGTCATGAATCACGTCTATGATGACGTCGGTCTGGGTGTAGAATGATGATGTCATGAATCACGTCTATGATGACGTCGGTCTGGATGTAGAATGATGATGTCATGAATCACATCTATGATGACGTCGGTCTGGGTGTAGAATGATGATGTCATGAATCACGTCTATGATGACGTCGGTCTGGGTGTGGAATGATGATGTCATGAATCACGTCTATGATGACGTCGGTCTGGGTGTAGAATGATGATGTCATGAATCACGTCTATGATGACGTCGGTCTGGGTGTAGAATGATGATGTCATGAGTCACGTCTATGATGACGTCGGTCTGGATGTAGAATGATGATGTCATGAATCACGTCTATGATGACGTCGGTCTGGGTGTAGAATGATGATGTCATGAATCACGTCTATGATGACGTCGGTCTGGGTGTGGAATGATGATGTCATGAATCACGTCTATGATGACGTCGGTCTGGGTGTAGAATGATGATGTCATGAATCACGTCTATGATGACGTCGGTCTGGATGTAGAATGATGATGTCATGAATCACGTCTATGATGACGTCGGTCTGGATGTAGAATGATGATGTCATGAATCACGTCTATGATGACGTCGGTCTGGATGTAGAATGATGATGTCATGAATCACGTCGGTCTGGGTGTAGAATGATGATGTCATGAATCACGTCTATGATGACGTCGGTCTGGGTGTGGAATGATGATGTCATGAATCACGTCTATGATGACGTCAGTCTGGATGTAGAATGATGATGTCATGAATCACGTCTATGATGACGTCAGTCTGGATGTAGAATGATGATGTCATGAATCACGTCTATGATGACGTCGGTCTGGATGTAGAATGATGATGTCATGAATCACGTCTATGATGACGTCGGTCTGGGTGTGGAATGATGATGTCATGAATCACGTCTATGATGACGTCGGTCTGGGTGTAGAATGATGATGTCATGAATCACGTCTATGATGACGTCGGTCTGGGTGTGGAATGATGATGTCATGAATCACGTCTACGATGACATCGGTCTGGATGTAGAATGATGATGTCATGAATCACGTCTATGATGACGTCGGTCTGGATGTGGAATGATGATGTCATGAATCACGTCTATGATGACGTCGGTCTGGGTGTGGAATGATGATGTCATGAATCACGTCTATGATGACGTCGGTCTGGATGTGGAATGATGATGTCATGAATCACGTCTATGATGACGTCGGTCTGGGTGTGGAATGATGATGTCATGAATCACATCTATTATGACGTCGGTCTGGGTGTAGAATGATGATGTCATGAATCACGTCTATGATTACGTCGGTCTGGGTGTAGAATGATGATGTCATGAATCACGTCTATGATGACGTCGGTCTGGGTGTAGAATGATGATGTCATGAATCACGTCTATGATGACGTCGGTCTGGATGTAGAATGATGATGTCATGAATCACGTCTATGATGATGTCGGTCTGGGTGTAGAATGATGATGTCATGAGTTACGTCTATGATGATGTCGGTCTGGGTGTGGAATGATGATGTCATGAATCACGTCTATGATGACGTCGGTCTGGGTGTGGAATGATGATGTCATGAATCACGTCTATGATGACGTCGGTCTGGGTGTGGAATGATGATGTCATGAGTCACGTCTATGATGACGTCGGTCTGGGTGTAGAATGATGATGTCATGAATCACGTCTACGATGACGTCGGTCTGGGTGTGGAATGATGATGTCATGAATCACGTCTATGATGACGTCGGTCTGGGTGTAGAATGATGATGTCATGAGTCACGTCTATGATGACGTCGGTCTGGGTGTAGAATGATGATGTCATGAATCACGTCTATGATGACGTCGGTCTGGGTGTGGAATGATGATGTCATGAATCACGTCTATGATGACGTCGGTCTGGGTGTAGAATGATGATGTCATGAGTCACGTCTATGATGATGTCGGTCTGGGTGTGGAATGATGATGTCATGAATCACGTCTATGATGACGTCGGTCTGGGTGTAGAATGATGATGTCATGAGTCACGTCTATGATGACGTCGGTCTGGGTGTGGAATGATGATGTCATGAATCACGTCTATGATGACGTCAGTCTGGATGTAGAATGATGATGTCATGAATCACGTCTATGATGACGTCGGTCTGGGTGTGGAATGATGATGTCATGAATCACGTCTATGATGACGTCGGTCTGGGTGTAGAATGATGATGTCATGAGTCACGTCTATGATGGCGTCGGTCTGGATGTAGAATGATGATGTCATGAATCACGTCTATGATGACGTCGGTCTGGGTGTGGAATGATGATGTCATGAATCACGTCTATGATTACGTCGGTCTGGATGTAGAATGATGATGTCATGAATCACGTCTATGATGACGTCGGTCTGGATGTGGAATGATGATGTCATGAATCACGTCTATGATGACGTCGGTCTGGGTGTGGAATGATGATGTCATGAATCACGTCTATGATGACGTCGGTCTGGATGTAGAATGATGATGTCATGAGTCACGTCTATGATGGCGTCGGTCTGGGTGTAGAATGATGATGTCATGAATCACGTCTATGATGACGTCGGTCTGGATGTAGAATGATGATGTCATGAATCACGTCTATGATGGCGTCGGTCTGGGTGTGGAATGATGATGTCATGAATCACGTCTATGATGACGTCGGTCTGGATGTGGAATGATGATGTCATGAATCACGTCTATGATGACGTCGGTCTGGGTGTGGAATGATGATGTCATGAATCACGTCTATGATGACGTCGGTCTGGGTGTGGAATGATGATGTCATGAATCACGTCTATGATGACGTCGGTCTGGGTGTGGAATGATGATGTCATGAATCACGTCTATGATGACGTCGGTCTGGATGTAGAATGATGATGTCATGAATCACGTCTATGATGACGTCGGTCTGGGTGTGGAATGATGATGTCATGAATCACGTCTATGATGACGTCGGTCTGGATGTGGAATGATGATGTCATGAATCACGTCTATGATGACGTCGGTCTGGGTGTGGAATGATGATGTCATGAATCACGTCTATGATGACGTCGGTCTGGGTGTAGAATGATGATGTCATGAATCACGTCTATGATGACGTCGGTCTGGGTGTAGAATGATGATGTCATGAATCACGTCTATGATGACGTCGGTCTGGGTGTAGAATGATGATGTCATGAATCACGTCTATGATGACGTCGGTCTGGATGTAGAATGATGATGTCATGAATCACATCTATGATGACGTCGGTCTGGGTGTAGAATGATGATGTCATGAATCACGTCTATGATGACGTCGGTCTGGGTGTGGAATGATGATGTCATGAATCACGTCTATGATGACGTCGGTCTGGGTGTAGAATGATGATGTCATGAATCACGTCTATGATGACGTCGGTCTGGGTGTAGAATGATGATGTCATGAGTCACGTCTATGATGACGTCGGTCTGGATGTAGAATGATGATGTCATGAATCACGTCTATGATGACGTCGGTCTGGGTGTAGAATGATGATGTCATGAATCACGTCTATGATGACGTCGGTCTGGGTGTGGAATGATGATGTCATGAATCACGTCTATGATGACGTCGGTCTGGGTGTAGAATGATGATGTCATGAATCACGTCTATGATGACGTCGGTCTGGATGTAGAATGATGATGTCATGAATCACGTCTATGATGACGTCGGTCTGGATGTAGAATGATGATGTCATGAATCACGTCTATGATGACGTCGGTCTGGATGTAGAATGATGATGTCATGAATCACGTCGGTCTGGGTGTAGAATGATGATGTCATGAATCACGTCTATGATGACGTCGGTCTGGGTGTGGAATGATGATGTCATGAATCACGTCTATGATGACGTCAGTCTGGATGTAGAATGATGATGTCATGAATCACGTCTATGATGACGTCAGTCTGGATGTAGAATGATGATGTCATGAATCACGTCTATGATGACGTCGGTCTGGATGTAGAATGATGATGTCATGAATCACGTCTATGATGACGTCGGTCTGGGTGTGGAATGATGATGTCATGAATCACGTCTATGATGACGTCGGTCTGGGTGTAGAATGATGATGTCATGAATCACGTCTATGATGACGTCGGTCTGGGTGTGGAATGATGATGTCATGAATCACGTCTACGATGACATCGGTCTGGATGTAGAATGATGATGTCATGAATCACGTCTATGATGACGTCGGTCTGGATGTGGAATGATGATGTCATGAATCACGTCTATGATGACGTCGGTCTGGGTGTGGAATGATGATGTCATGAATCACGTCTATGATGACGTCGGTCTGGATGTGGAATGATGATGTCATGAATCACGTCTATGATGACGTCGGTCTGGGTGTGGAATGATGATGTCATGAATCACATCTATTATGACGTCGGTCTGGGTGTAGAATGATGATGTCATGAATCACGTCTATGATTACGTCGGTCTGGGTGTAGAATGATGATGTCATGAATCACGTCTATGATGACGTCGGTCTGGGTGTAGAATGATGATGTCATGAATCACGTCTATGATGACGTCGGTCTGGATGTAGAATGATGATGTCATGAATCACGTCTATGATGATGTCGGTCTGGGTGTAGAATGATGATGTCATGAGTTACGTCTATGATGATGTCGGTCTGGGTGTGGAATGATGATGTCATGAATCACGTCTATGATGACGTCGGTCTGGGTGTGGAATGATGATGTCATGAATCACGTCTATGATGACGTCGGTCTGGGTGTGGAATGATGATGTCATGAGTCACGTCTATGATGACGTCGGTCTGGGTGTAGAATGATGATGTCATGAATCACGTCTACGATGACGTCGGTCTGGGTGTGGAATGATGATGTCATGAATCACGTCTATGATGACGTCGGTCTGGGTGTAGAATGATGATGTCATGAGTCACGTCTATGATGACGTCGGTCTGGGTGTAGAATGATGATGTCATGAATCACGTCTATGATGACGTCGGTCTGGGTGTGGAATGATGATGTCATGAATCACGTCTATGATGACGTCGGTCTGGGTGTAGAATGATGATGTCATGAGTCACGTCTATGATGATGTCGGTCTGGGTGTGGAATGATGATGTCATGAATCACGTCTATGATGACGTCGGTCTGGGTGTAGAATGATGATGTCATGAGTCACGTCTATGATGACGTCGGTCTGGGTGTGGAATGATGATGTCATGAATCACGTCTATGATGACGTCAGTCTGGATGTAGAATGATGATGTCATGAATCACGTCTATGATGACGTCGGTCTGGGTGTGGAATGATGATGTCATGAATCACGTCTATGATGACGTCGGTCTGGGTGTAGAATGATGATGTCATGAGTCACGTCTATGATGGCGTCGGTCTGGATGTAGAATGATGATGTCATGAATCACGTCTATGATGACGTCGGTCTGGGTGTGGAATGATGATGTCATGAATCACGTCTATGATTACGTCGGTCTGGATGTAGAATGATGATGTCATGAATCACGTCTATGATGACGTCGGTCTGGATGTGGAATGATGATGTCATGAATCACGTCTATGATGACGTCGGTCTGGGTGTGGAATGATGATGTCATGAATCACGTCTATGATGACGTCGGTCTGGATGTAGAATGATGATGTCATGAGTCACGTCTATGATGGCGTCGGTCTGGGTGTAGAATGATGATGTCATGAATCACGTCTATGATGACGTCGGTCTGGATGTAGAATGATGATGTCATGAATCACGTCTATGATGGCGTCGGTCTGGGTGTGGAATGATGATGTCATGAATCACGTCTATGATGACGTCGGTCTGGATGTGGAATGATGATGTCATGAATCACGTCTATGATGACGTCGGTCTGGGTGTGGAATGATGATGTCATGAATCACGTCTATGATGACGTCGGTCTGGGTGTGGAATGATGATGTCATGAATCACGTCTATGATGACGTCGGTCTGGGTGTGGAATGATGATGTCATGAATCACGTCTATGATGACGTCGGTCTGGATGTAGAATGATGATGTCATGAATCACGTCTATGATGACGTCGGTCTGGGTGTGGAATGATGATGTCATGAATCACGTCTATGATGACGTCGGTCTGGATGTGGAATGATGATGTCATGAATCACGTCTATGATGACGTCGGTCTGGGTGTGGAATGATGATGTCATGAATCACGTCTATGATGACGTCGGTCTGGGTGTAGAATGATGATGTCATGAATCGCGTCTATGATGACGTCGGTCTGGATGTAGAATGATGTCATGAATCACGTCTATGATGACATCGGTCTGGGTGTGGAATGGTGATGTCATGAATCACGTCTATGATGACGTCGGTCTGGGTGTGGAATGATGATGTCATGAATCACGTCTATGATGACGTCGGTCTGGATGTAGAATGATGATGTCATGAATCACGTCTATGATGACGTCGGTCTGGGTGTAGAATGATGATGTCATGAATCACGTCTATGATGACGTCGGTCTGGGTGTAGAATGATGATGTCATGAATCACGTCTATGATGACGTCGGTCTGGATGTGGAATGATGATGTCATGAATCACGTCTATGATGAAGTCGGTCTGGGTGTAGAATGATGATGTCATCACTCACGTCTATGATGACGTCGGTCTGGGTGTAGAATGATGATGTCATGAATCACGTCTATGATGACGTCGGTCTGGGTGTAGAATGATGATGTCATGAATCACGTCTATGATGACGTCGGTCTGGATGTAGAATGATGATGTCATGAATCACATCTATGATGACGTCGGTCTGGGTGTAGAATGATGATGTCATGAATCACGTCTATGATGACGTCGGTCTGGATGTAGAATGATGATGTCATGAATCACGTCTATGATGACGTCGGTCTGGGTGTAGAATGATGATGTCATGAATCACGTCTATGATGACGTCGGTCTGGGTGTAGAATGATGATGTCATGAATCACGTCTATGATGACGTCGGTCTGGATGTGGAATGATGATGTCATGAATCACGTCTATGATGAAGTCGGTCTGGGTGTAGAATGATGATGTCATCACTCACGTCTATGATGACGTCGGTCTGGGTGTAGAATGATGATGTCATGAATCACGTCTATGATGACGTCGGTCTGGGTGTAGAATGATGATGTCATGAATCACGTCTATGATGACGTCGGTCTGGATGTAGAATGATGATGTCATGAATCACATCTATGATGACGTCGGTCTGGGTGTAGAATGATGATGTCATGAATCACGTCTATGATGACGTCGGTCTGGGTGTGGAATGATGATGTCATGAATCACGTCTATGATGACGTCGGTCTGGGTGTAGAATGATGATGTCATGAATCACGTCTATGATGACGTCGGTCTGGGTGTAGAATGATGATGTCATGAGTCACGTCTATGATGACGTCGGTCTGGATGTAGAATGATGATGTCATGAATCACGTCTATGATGACGTCGGTCTGGGTGTAGAATGATGATGTCATGAATCACGTCTATGATGACGTCGGTCTGGGTGTGGAATGATGATGTCATGAATCACGTCTATGATGACGTCGGTCTGGGTGTAGAATGATGATGTCATGAATCACGTCTATGATGACGTCGGTCTGGGTGTAGAATGATGATGTCATGAGTCACGTCTACGATGACGTCGGTCTGGATGTAGAATGATGATGTCATGAATCACGTCTATGATGACGTCGGTCTGGGTGTAGAATGATGATGTCATGAATCACGTCTATGATGACGTCGGTCTGGGTGTAGAATGATGATGTCATGAGTTACGTCTATGATGATGTCGGTCTGGGTGTGGAATGATGATGTCATGAATCACGTCTATGATGACGTCGGTCTGGGTGTGGAATGATGATGTCATGAATCACGTCTATGATGACGTCGGTCTGGGTGTGGAATGATGATGTCATGAGTCACGTCTATGATGACGTCGGTCTGGGTGTAGAATGATGATGTCATGAATCACGTCTACGATGACGTCGGTCTGGGTGTGGAATGATGATGTCATGAATCACGTCTATGATGACGTCGGTCTGGGTGTAGAATGATGATGTCATGAGTCACGTCTATGATGACGTCGGTCTGGGTGTAGAATGATGATGTCATGAATCACGTCTATGATGACGTCGGTCTGGGTGTGGAATGATGATGTCATGAATCACGTCTATGATGACGTCGGTCTGGGTGTAGAATGATGATGTCATGAGTCACGTCTATGATGATGTCGGTCTGGGTGTGGAATGATGATGTCATGAATCACGTCTATGATGACGTCGGTCTGGGTGTAGAATGATGATGTCATGAGTCACGTCTATGATGACGTCGGTCTGGGTGTGGAATGATGATGTCATGAATCACGTCTATGATGACGTCAGTCTGGATGTAGAATGATGATGTCATGAATCACGTCTATGATGACGTCGGTCTGGGTGTGGAATGATGATGTCATGAATCACGTCTATGATGACGTCGGTCTGGGTGTAGAATGATGATGTCATGAGTCACGTCTATGATGGCGTCGGTCTGGATGTAGAATGATGATGTCATGAATCACGTCTATGATGACGTCGGTCTGGGTGTGGAATGATGATGTCATGAATCACGTCTATGATTACGTCGGTCTGGATGTAGAATGATGATGTCATGAATCACGTCTATGATGACGTCGGTCTGGATGTGGAATGATGATGTCATGAATCACGTCTATGATGACGTCGGTCTGGGTGTGGAATGATGATGTCATGAATCACGTCTATGATGACGTCGGTCTGGATGTAGAATGATGATGTCATGAGTCACGTCTATGATGGCGTCGGTCTGGGTGTAGAATGATGATGTCATGAATCACGTCTATGATGACGTCGGTCTGGATGTAGAATGATGATGTCATGAATCACGTCTATGATGGCGTCGGTCTGGGTGTGGAATGATGATGTCATGAATCACGTCTATGATGACGTCGGTCTGGATGTGGAATGATGATGTCATGAATCACGTCTATGATGACGTCGGTCTGGGTGTGGAATGATGATGTCATGAATCACGTCTATGATGACGTCGGTCTGGGTGTGGAATGATGATGTCATGAATCACGTCTATGATGACGTCGGTCTGGGTGTGGAATGATGATGTCATGAATCACGTCTATGATGACGTCGGTCTGGATGTAGAATGATGATGTCATGAATCACGTCTATGATGACGTCGGTCTGGGTGTGGAATGATGATGTCATGAATCACGTCTATGATGACGTCGGTCTGGATGTGGAATGATGATGTCATGAATCACGTCTATGATGACGTCGGTCTGGGTGTGGAATGATGATGTCATGAATCACGTCTATGATGACGTCGGTCTGGGTGTAGAATGATGATGTCATGAATCGCGTCTATGATGACGTCGGTCTGGATGTAGAATGATGTCATGAATCACGTCTATGATGACATCGGTCTGGGTGTGGAATGGTGATGTCATGAATCACGTCTATGATGACGTCGGTCTGGGTGTGGAATGATGATGTCATGAATCACGTCTATGATGACGTCGGTCTGGATGTAGAATGATGATGTCATGAATCACGTCTATGATGACGTCGGTCTGGGTGTAGAATGATGATGTCATGAATCACGTCTATGATGACGTCGGTCTGGGTGTAGAATGATGATGTCATGAATCACGTCTATGATGACGTCGGTCTGGATGTGGAATGATGATGTCATGAATCACGTCTATGATGAAGTCGGTCTGGGTGTAGAATGATGATGTCATCACTCACGTCTATGATGACGTCGGTCTGGGTGTAGAATGATGATGTCATGAATCACGTCTATGATGACGTCGGTCTGGGTGTAGAATGATGATGTCATGAATCACGTCTATGATGACGTCGGTCTGGATGTAGAATGATGATGTCATGAATCACATCTATGATGACGTCGGTCTGGGTGTAGAATGATGATGTCATGAATCACGTCTATGATGACGTCGGTCTGGATGTAGAATGATGATGTCATGAATCACGTCTATGATGACGTCGGTCTGGGTGTAGAATGATGATGTCATGAATCACGTCTATGATGACGTCGGTCTGGGTGTAGAATGATGATGTCATGAATCACGTCTATGATGACGTCGGTCTGGATGTGGAATGATGATGTCATGAATCACGTCTATGATGAAGTCGGTCTGGGTGTAGAATGATGATGTCATCACTCACGTCTATGATGACGTCGGTCTGGGTGTAGAATGATGATGTCATGAATCACGTCTATGATGACGTCGGTCTGGGTGTAGAATGATGATGTCATGAATCACGTCTATGATGACGTCGGTCTGGATGTAGAATGATGATGTCATGAATCACATCTATGATGACGTCGGTCTGGGTGTAGAATGATGATGTCATGAATCACGTCTATGATGACGTCGGTCTGGGTGTGGAATGATGATGTCATGAATCACGTCTATGATGACGTCGGTCTGGGTGTAGAATGATGATGTCATGAATCACGTCTATGATGACGTCGGTCTGGGTGTAGAATGATGATGTCATGAGTCACGTCTATGATGACGTCGGTCTGGATGTAGAATGATGATGTCATGAATCACGTCTATGATGACGTCGGTCTGGGTGTAGAATGATGATGTCATGAATCACGTCTATGATGACGTCGGTCTGGGTGTGGAATGATGATGTCATGAATCACGTCTATGATGACGTCGGTCTGGGTGTAGAATGATGATGTCATGAATCACGTCTATGATGACGTCGGTCTGGATGTAGAATGATGATGTCATGAATCACGTCTATGATGACGTCGGTCTGGATGTAGAATGATGATGTCATGAATCACGTCTATGATGACGTCGGTCTGGATGTAGAATGATGATGTCATGAATCACGTCGGTCTGGGTGTAGAATGATGATGTCATGAATCACGTCTATGATGACGTCGGTCTGGGTGTGGAATGATGATGTCATGAATCACGTCTATGATGACGTCAGTCTGGATGTAGAATGATGATGTCATGAATCACGTCTATGATGACGTCAGTCTGGATGTAGAATGATGATGTCATGAATCACGTCTATGATGACGTCGGTCTGGATGTAGAATGATGATGTCATGAATCACGTCTATGATGACGTCGGTCTGGGTGTGGAATGATGATGTCATGAATCACGTCTATGATGACGTCGGTCTGGGTGTAGAATGATGATGTCATGAATCACGTCTATGATGACGTCGGTCTGGGTGTGGAATGATGATGTCATGAATCACGTCTACGATGACATCGGTCTGGATGTAGAATGATGATGTCATGAATCACGTCTATGATGACGTCGGTCTGGGTGTGGAATGATGATGTCATGAATCACGTCTATGATGACGTCGGTCTGGATGTGGAATGATGATGTCATGAATCACGTCTATGATGACGTCGGTCTGGGTGTGGAATGATGATGTCATGAATCACGTCTATGATGACGTCGGTCTGGGTGTAGAATGATGATGTCATGAATCGCGTCTATGATGACGTCGGTCTGGATGTAGAATGATGTCATGAATCACGTCTATGATGACATCGGTCTGGGTGTGGAATGGTGATGTCATGAATCACGTCTATGATGACGTCGGTCTGGGTGTGGAATGATGATGTCATGAATCACGTCTATGATGACGTCGGTCTGGATGTAGAATGATGATGTCATGAATCACGTCTATGATGACGTCGGTCTGGGTGTAGAATGATGATGTCATGAATCACGTCTATGATGACGTCGGTCTGGGTGTAGAATGATGATGTCATGAATCACGTCTATGATGACGTCGGTCTGGATGTGGAATGATGATGTCATGAATCACGTCTATGATGAAGTCGGTCTGGGTGTAGAATGATGATGTCATCACTCACGTCTATGATGACGTCGGTCTGGGTGTAGAATGATGATGTCATGAATCACGTCTATGATGACGTCGGTCTGGGTGTAGAATGATGATGTCATGAATCACGTCTATGATGACGTCGGTCTGGATGTAGAATGATGATGTCATGAATCACATCTATGATGACGTCGGTCTGGGTGTAGAATGATGATGTCATGAATCACGTCTATGATGACGTCGGTCTGGATGTAGAATGATGATGTCATGAATCACGTCTATGATGACGTCGGTCTGGGTGTAGAATGATGATGTCATGAATCACGTCTATGATGACGTCGGTCTGGGTGTAGAATGATGATGTCATGAATCACGTCTATGATGACGTCGGTCTGGATGTGGAATGATGATGTCATGAATCACGTCTATGATGAAGTCGGTCTGGGTGTAGAATGATGATGTCATCACTCACGTCTATGATGACGTCGGTCTGGGTGTAGAATGATGATGTCATGAATCACGTCTATGATGACGTCGGTCTGGGTGTAGAATGATGATGTCATGAATCACGTCTATGATGACGTCGGTCTGGATGTAGAATGATGATGTCATGAATCACATCTATGATGACGTCGGTCTGGGTGTAGAATGATGATGTCATGAATCACGTCTATGATGACGTCGGTCTGGGTGTGGAATGATGATGTCATGAATCACGTCTATGATGACGTCGGTCTGGGTGTGGAATGATGATGTCATGAATCACGTCTATGATGACGTCGGTCTGGGTGTAGAATGATGATGTCATGAGTCACGTCTATGATGACGTCGGTCTGGATGTAGAATGATGATGTCATGAATCACGTCTATGATGACGTCGGTCTGGGTGTAGAATGATGATGTCATGAATCACGTCTATGATGACGTCGGTCTGGGTGTGGAATGATGATGTCATGAATCACGTCTATGATGACGTCGGTCTGGGTGTAGAATGATGATGTCATGAATCACGTCTATGATGACGTCGGTCTGGATGTAGAATGATGATGTCATGAATCACGTCTATGATGACGTCGGTCTGGATGTAGAATGATGATGTCATGAATCACGTCTATGATGACGTCGGTCTGGATGTAGAATGATGATGTCATGAATCACGTCGGTCTGGGTGTAGAATGATGATGTCATGAATCACGTCTATGATGACGTCGGTCTGGGTGTGGAATGATGATGTCATGAATCACGTCTATGATGACGTCAGTCTGGATGTAGAATGATGATGTCATGAATCACGTCTATGATGACGTCAGTCTGGATGTAGAATGATGATGTCATGAATCACGTCTATGATGACGTCGGTCTGGATGTAGAATGATGATGTCATGAATCACGTCTATGATGACGTCGGTCTGGGTGTGGAATGATGATGTCATGAATCACGTCTATGATGACGTCGGTCTGGGTGTAGAATGATGATGTCATGAATCACGTCTATGATGACGTCGGTCTGGGTGTGGAATGATGATGTCATGAATCACGTCTACGATGACATCGGTCTGGATGTAGAATGATGATGTCATGAATCACGTCTATGATGACGTCGGTCTGGATGTGGAATGATGATGTCATGAATCACGTCTATGATGACGTCGGTCTGGGTGTGGAATGATGATGTCATGAATCACGTCTATGATGACGTCGGTCTGGATGTGGAATGATGATGTCATGAATCACGTCTATGATGACGTCGGTCTGGGTGTGGAATGATGATGTCATGAATCACATCTATTATGACGTCGGTCTGGGTGTAGAATGATGATGTCATGAATCACGTCTATGATTACGTCAGTCTGGGTGTAGAATGATGATGTCATGAATCACGTCTATGATGACGTCGGTCTGGGTGTAGAATGATGATGTCATGAATCACGTCTATGATGACGTCGGTCTGGATGTAGAATGATGATGTCATGAATCACGTCTATGATGATGTCGGTCTGGGTGTAGAATGATGATGTCATGAGTTACGTCTATGATGATGTCGGTCTGGGTGTGGAATGATGATGTCATGAATCACGTCTATGATGACGTCGGTCTGGGTGTGGAATGATGATGTCATGAATCACGTCTATGATGACGTCGGTCTGGGTGTGGAATGATGATGTCATGAGTCACGTCTATGATGACGTCGGTCTGGGTGTAGAATGATGATGTCATGAATCACGTCTACGATGACGTCGGTCTGGGTGTGGAATGATGATGTCATGAATCACGTCTATGATGACGTCGGTCTGGGTGTAGAATGATGATGTCATGAGTCACGTCTATGATGACGTCGGTCTGGGTGTAGAATGATGATGTCATGAATCACGTCTATGATGACGTCGGTCTGGGTGTGGAATGATGATGTCATGAATCACGTCTATGATGACGTCGGTCTGGGTGTAGAATGATGATGTCATGAGTCACGTCTATGATGATGTCGGTCTGGGTGTGGAATGATGATGTCATGAATCACGTCTATGATGACGTCGGTCTGGGTGTAGAATGATGATGTCATGAGTCACGTCTATGATGACGTCGGTCTGGGTGTGGAATGATGATGTCATGAATCACGTCTATGATGACGTCAGTCTGGATGTAGAATGATGATGTCATGAATCACGTCTATGATGACGTCGGTCTGGGTGTGGAATGATGATGTCATGAATCACGTCTATGATGACGTCGGTCTGGGTGTAGAATGATGATGTCATGAGTCACGTCTATGATGGCGTCGGTCTGGATGTAGAATGATGATGTCATGAATCACGTCTATGATGACGTCGGTCTGGGTGTGGAATGATGATGTCATGAATCACGTCTATGATTACGTCGGTCTGGATGTAGAATGATGATGTCATGAATCACGTCTATGATGACGTCGGTCTGGATGTGGAATGATGATGTCATGAATCACGTCTATGATGACGTCGGTCTGGGTGTGGAATGATGATGTCATGAATCACGTCTATGATGACGTCGGTCTGGATGTAGAATGATGATGTCATGAGTCACGTCTATGATGGCGTCGGTCTGGGTGTAGAATGATGATGTCATGAATCACGTCTATGATGACGTCGGTCTGGATGTAGAATGATGATGTCATGAATCACGTCTATGATGGCGTCGGTCTGGGTGTGGAATGATGATGTCATGAATCACGTCTATGATGACGTCGGTCTGGATGTGGAATGATGATGTCATGAATCACGTCTATGATGACGTCGGTCTGGGTGTGGAATGATGATGTCATGAATCACGTCTATGATGACGTCGGTCTGGGTGTGGAATGATGATGTCATGAATCACGTCTATGATGACGTCGGTCTGGGTGTGGAATGATGATGTCATGAATCACGTCTATGATGACGTCGGTCTGGATGTAGAATGATGATGTCATGAATCACGTCTATGATGACGTCGGTCTGGGTGTGGAATGATGATGTCATGAATCACGTCTATGATGACGTCGGTCTGGATGTGGAATGATGATGTCATGAATCACGTCTATGATGACGTCGGTCTGGGTGTAGAATGATGATGTCATGAATCACGTCTATGATGACGTCGGTCTGGGTGTGGAATGATGATGTCATGAATCACGTCTATGATGACGTCGGTCTGGGTGTAGAATGATGATGTCATGAATCACGTCTATGATGACGTCGGTCTGGATGTGGAATGATGATGTCATGAATCACGTCTATGATGACGTCGGTCTGGGTGTGGAATGATGATGTCATGAATCACGTCTATGATGACATCGGTCTGGATGTAGAATGATGATGTCATGAATCACGTCTATGATGACATCGGTCTGGATGTAGAATGATGATGTCATGAATCACGTCTATGATGACGTCGGTCTGGGTGTGGAATGATGATGTCATGAATCACGTCTATGATGACGTCGGTCTGGGTGTAGAATGATGATGTCATGAATCACGTCTATGATGACGTCGGTCTGGGTGTGGAATGATGATGTCATGAATCACGTCTATGATGACGTCGGTCTGGGTGTGGAATGATGATGTCATGAATCACATCTATGATGACGTCAGTCTGGATGTAGAATGATGATGTCATGAATCACGTCTATGATGACGTCGGTCTGGGTGTGGAATGATGATGTCATGAATCACGTCTATGATGACGTCGGTCTGGATGTAGAATGATGATGTCATGAATCACGTCTATGATGGCGTCGGTCTGGGTGTGGAATGATGATGTCATGAATCACGTCTATGATGACATCGGTCTGGATGTAGAATGATGATGTCATGAATCACGTCTATGATGACGTCGGTCTGGGTGTGGAATGATGATGTCATGAATCACGTCTATGATGACGTCGGTCTGGGTGTAGAATGATGATGTCATGAATCACGTCTATGATGACGTCGGTCTGGATGTGGAATGATGATGTCATGAATCACGTCTATGATGACATCGGTCTGGATGTAGAATGATGATGTCATGAATCACGTCTATGATGACATCGGTCTGGATGTAGAATGATGATGTCATGAATCACGTCTATGATGACGTCGGTCTGGATGTGGAATGATGATGTCATGAATCACGTCTATGATGACATCGGTCTGGGTGTAGAATGATGATGTCATGAATCACGTCTATGATGACGTCGGTCTGGGTGTGGAATGATGATGTCATGAATCACGTCTATGATGACGTCGGTCTGGGTGTGGAATGATGATGTCATGAATCACGTCTATGATGACGTCGGTCTGGGTGTGGAATGATGATGTCATGAATCACGTCTATGATGACGTCGGTCTGGATGTAGAATGATGATGTCATGAATCACGTCTATGATGACGTCGGTCTGGATGTGGAATGATGATGTCATCACTCACGTCTATGATGACGTCGGTCTGGGTGTGGAATGATGATGTCATGAATCACGTCTATGATGACGTCGGTCTGGGTGTAGAATGATGATGTCATGAATCACGTCTATGATGACGTCGGTCTGGGTGTGGAATGATGATGTCATGAATCACGTCTATGATGACGTCGGTCTGGGTGTAGAATGATGATGTCATGAATCACGTCTATGATGACGTCGGTCTGGGTGTGGAATGATGATGTCATCACTCACGTCTATGATGACGTCGGTCTGGGTGTAGAATGATGATGTCATGAATCACGTCTATGATGACGTCGGTCTGGGTGTGGAATGATGATGTCATGAATCACGTCTATGATGACGTCGGTCTGGATGTAGAATGATGATGTCATGAATCACGTCTATGATGACGTCGGTCTGGGTGTAGAATGATGATGTCATGAATCACGTCTATGATGACGTCGGTCTGGATGTGGAATGATGATGTCATGAATCACGTCTATGATGACGTCGGTCTGGATGTGGAATGATGATGTCATGAATCACGTCTATGATGACGTCGGTCTGGGTGTGGAATGATGATGTCATGAATCACGTCTATGATGACATCGGTCTGGGTGTAGAATGATGATGTCATGAATCACGTCTATGATGACGTCGGTCTGGGTGTGGAATGATGATGTCATGAATCACGTCTATGATGACGTCGGTCTGGGTGTGGAATGATGATGTCATGAATCACGTCTATGATGACGTCGGTCTGGGTGTGGAATGATGATGTCATGAATCACGTCTATGATGACGTCGGTCTGGATGTAGAATGATGATGTCATGAATCACGTCTATGATGACGTCGGTCTGGATGTGGAATGATGATGTCATCACTCACGTCTATGATGACGTCGGTCTGGGTGTGGAATGATGATGTCATGAATCACGTCTATGATGACGTCGGTCTGGGTGTAGAATGATGATGTCATGAATCACGTCTATGATGACGTCGGTCTGGGTGTGGAATGATGATGTCATGAATCACGTCTATGATGACGTCGGTCTGGGTGTAGAATGATGATGTCATGAATCACATCTATGATGACGTCGGTCTGGGTGTGGAATGATGATGTCATCACTCACGTCTATGATGACGTTGGTCTGGGTGTAGAATGATGATGTCATGAATCACGTCTATGATGACGTCGGTCTGGGTGTGGAATGATGATGTCATGAATCACGTCTATGATGACGTCGGTCTGGATGTGGAATGATGATGTCTTGAATCACGTCTATGATGACGTCGGTCTGGGTGTGGAATGATGATGTCATGAATCACGTCTATGACGACGTCGTTCTGGATGTAGAATGATGATGTCATGAATCACGTCTATGATGACGTCGGTCTGGGTGTAGAATGATGATGTCATGAATCACGTCTATGATGACGTCGGTCTGGGTGTAGAATGATGATGTCATGAATCACGTCTATGATGACGTCGGTCTGGATGTGGAATGATGATGTCATGAATCACGTCTATGATGACGTCGGTCTGGGTGTGGAATGATGATGTCATGAATCACGTCTATGATGACGTCGGTCTGGGTGTGGAATGATGATGTCATCACTCACGTCTATGATGACGTCGGTCTGGGTGTGGAATGATGATGTCATGAATCACGTCTATGATGATGTCGGTCTGGGTGTGGAATGATGATGTCATGAATCACGTCTATGATGACGTCGGTCTGGGTGTGGAATGATGATGTCATGAATCACGTCTATGATGACGTCGGTCTGGATGTAGAATGATGATGTCATGAATCACGTCTATGATGACGTCGGTCTGGGTGTGGAATGATGATGTCATGAATCACGTCTATGATGACGTCGGTCTGGGTGTGGAATGATGATGTCATCACTCACGTCTATGATGACGTCGGTCTGGGTGTGGAATGATGATGTCATGAATCACGTCTATGATGACGTCGGTCTGGGTGTGGAATGATGATGTCATGAATCACGTCTATGATGACGTCGGTCTGGGTGTGGAATGATGATGTCATGAATCACGTCTATGATGACGTCGGTCTGGATGTGGAATGATGATGTCATGAATCACGTCTATGATGACGTCGGTCTGGATGTGGAATGATGATGTCATGAATCACGTCTATGATGACGTCGGTCTGGGTGTGGAATGATGATGTCATGAATCACGTCTATGATGACGTCGGTCTGGGTGTGGAATGATGATGTCATGAATCACGTCTATGATGACGTCGGTCTGGGTGTGGAATGATGATGTCATGAATCACGTCTATGATGACGTCGGTCTGGATGTAGAATGATGATGTCATGAATCACGTCTATGATGACGTCGGTCTGGATGTAGAATGATGATGTCATGAATCACGTCTATGATGACGTCGGTCTGGATGTAGAATGATGATGTCATGAATCACGTCTATGATGACGTCGGTCTGGGTGTAGAATGATGATGTCATCACTCACGTCTATGATGGCGTCGGTCTGGATGTAGTCCATGTCCTTGTTGGAAAGGCCGAGTTCCCGGCTCCCTCGTTGCACCGTGCTGACGATTCCGGAGGTGATGGTGTTGCGGAGGAGGTGTGGCGCTCCCATGGCGACAACGAATTCTCCTTGGCGGACGTCGGAGGAGCGGCCCAGCGGCACGGTGGGTAGAGGGGCCTGCGGAGACAAGGTGTCAGTTGGTTGTACTTACAGGAGGCGCGCTAGCGGGAGGTCTGGCCACCTACCTTGGGGGTAATCTTGATGGTGGCGATGTCCTGGACGGGATCGATCCCTCGGACGATGGCCTCATACACCTCCCCATTGTGCAGCTTCACTCGCACGCTTCTCTTATTGGCCACCACATGGGCATTGGTGACAATCAGTCCGTCAGACGACACCAGGAACCCCGAACCGCTGGAGAGCACCGCCTCCCGACCCGTGAATGGGTGACTGAGGAGAGAGGGAGCAACATGTGACCACTGCCCACCATCCCAGCAATGGGGTCCTCTCCTAATATGGGGGGGTGGGGGGAGGAGGGTCAGGTGATGGGGGAGGGGGGTCAGGTGGTGGGGAGAGGAGAGGTCAGATATCAAGGGATGGGGGGAGGAGTTATCGCTCTGTGGTGTGGTTGGTTGGCTGATCACTGGGTGTTTCTCTCCTGGATTCTGATTGGTTGATAAGTTGTTATTCAGTTGCATCCCTATGTCATTTTGTAAAGGGGTGTGTCAGGTGGGAGGAGTCAAGGTGATGCATAGGGGTGTGTAAGGTGGGAGGAGTCAATGTGATGTATAGGGGTGTGTAAGGTGGGAGGAGTCAGTGTGATGTAAAGGGGCCCCCACAGGTGGGAGGAGTCAATGTGATGTAAATGGGCCCCCACAAATGGGAGGAGTCAGGGTGATGTATAGGGGTGTGTCAGGTGGGAGGAGTCAATTTGATGTATAGGGGTGTGTCAGGTGGGAGGAGTCAGGGTGATGTATAGGGGTGTGTAAGGTGGGAGGAGTCAGTGTGATGTATAGGGGTGTGTTGTGTGGGAGGGGTCAGTGTGATGGGAGGAGTTAGCGTATAGAGGCCCCCACAGGTGGGAGGGGTCAATGTGATGGGAGGAGTTAGCGTATAGGGGCCCCACAGGTGGGAGGGGTCAGTGTGATGGGAGGAGTTAGCGTATAGGGGCCCCACAGGTGGGAGGGGTCAGTGTGATGTATATGGGTGTGTTGTGTGGGAGGGGTCAGTGTGATGGGAGGAGTTAGCGTATAGAGGCCCCCACAGGTGGGATGGGTCAGTGTGATGTATAGGGGTGTTTTGTGTGGGAGGGGTCAGTGTGATGGGAGGAGTTAGCGTATAGAGGCCCCCACAGGTGGGAGGGGTCAGTGTGATGGGAGGAGTTAGCGTATAGGGGCCCCCACAGGTGGGAGGGGTCAGTGTGATGTATAGGGGTGTGTTGTGTGGGAGGGGTCAGTGTGATGGGAGGAGTTAGCGTATAGGGGCCCCCACAGGTGGGAGGGGTCAGTGTGATGTATAGGGGTGTGTTGTGTGGGAGGGGTCAGTGTGATGGGAGGAGTTAGCGTATAGGGGCCCCAACAGGTGGGAGGGGTCAGTGTGATGTATAGGGGTTTTGTGTTAGAGGGGTCAGTGTGATGGAAGGAGTTAGCGTATAGAGGCCCCCACAGGTGGGAGGGGTCAGTGTTATGGGAGGAGTTAGCGTATAGGGGCCCCCACAGGTGGGAGGGGTCAGTGTGATGTATAGGGTGTGTTGTGTGGGAGGGGTCAGTGTGATGGGAGGAGTTAGCGTATAGGGGCCCCCACAGGTGGGAGGGGTCAGTGTGATGTATAGGGGTGTGTTGTGTGGGAGGGGTCAGTGTGATGGGAGGAGTTAGCGTATAGGGGCCCCAACAGGTGGGAGGGGTCAGTGTGATGTATAGGGGTTTTGTGTTAGAGGGGTCAGTGTGATGGAAGGAGTTAGCGTATAGAGGCCCCCACAGGTGGGAGGGGTCAGTGTGATGGGAGGAGTTAGCGTATAGGGGCCCCCACAGGTGGGAGGGGTCAGTGTGATGTATAGGGGTGTTTTGTGTTGGAGGGGTCAGTGTGATGGGAGGAGTTAGCGTATAGGGGCCCCAACAGGTGGGAGGGGTCAGTGTGATGTAAATGGGCCCCCACAAATGGGAGGAGTCAGGGTGATGTATAGGGGTGTGTCAGGTGGGAGGAGTCAATTTGATGTAAATGGGCCCCCACAAATGGGAGGAGTCAGGGTGATGTATAGGGGTGTGTCAGGTGGGAGGAGTCAATTTGATGTATAGGGGTGTGTCAGGTGGGAGGAGTCAGGGTGATGTATAGGGGTGTGTAAGGTGGGAGGAGTCAGTGTGATGTATAGGGGTGTGTTGTGTGGGAGGGGTCAGTGTGATGGGAGGAGTTAGCGTATAGAGGCCCCCACAGGTGGGAGGGGTCAATGTGATGGGAGGAGTTAGCGTATAGGGGCCCCACAGGTGGGAGGGGTCAGTGTGATGGGAGGAGTTAGCGTATAGGGGCCCCACAGGTGGGAGGGGTCAGTGTGATGTATATGGGTGTGTTGTGTGGGAGGGGTCAGTGTGATGGGAGGAGTTAGCGTATAGAGGCCCCCACAGGTGGGAGGGGTCAGTGTGATGTATAGGGGTGTTTTGTGTGGGAGGGGTCAGTGTGATGGGAGGAGTTAGCGTATAGAGGCCCCCACAGGTGGGAGGGGTCAGTGTGATGGGAGGAGTTAGCGTATAGGGGCCCCCACAGGTGGGAGGGGTCAGTGTGATGTATAGGGGTGTGTTGTGTGGGAGGGGTCAGTGTGATGGGAGGAGTTAGCGTATAGGGGCCCCCACAGGTGGGAGGGGTCAGTGTGATGTATAGGGGTGTGTTGTGTGGGAGGGGTCAGTGTGATGGGAGGAGTTAGCGTATAGGGGCCCCAACAGGTGGGAGGGGTCAGTGTGATGTATAGGGGTTTTGTGTTAGAGGGGTCAGTGTGATGGAAGGAGTTAGCGTATAGAGGCCCCCACAGGTGGGAGGGGTCAGTGTTATGGGAGGAGTTAGCGTATAGGGGCCCCCACAGGTGGGAGGGGTCAGTGTGATGTATAGGGTGTGTTGTGTGGGAGGGGTCAGTGTGATGGGAGGAGTTAGCGTATAGGGGCCCCAACAGGTGGGAGGGGTCAGTGTGATGTATAGGGGTGTGTTGTGTGGGAGGGGTCAGTGTGATGGGAGGAGTTAGCGTATAGGGGCCCCAACAGGTGGGAGGGGTCAGTGTGATGTATAGGGGTTTTGTGTTAGAGGGGTCAGTGTGATGGAAGGAGTTAGCGTATAGAGGCCCCCACAGGTGGGAGGGGTCAGTGTGATGGGAGGAGTTAGCGTATAGGGGCCCCCACAGGTGGGAGGGGTCAGTGTGATGTATAGGGGTGTTTTGTGTTGGAGGGGTCAGTGTGATGGGAGGAGTTAGCGTATAGGGGCCCCAACAGGTGGGAGGGGTCAGTGTGATGTATAGGGGTGTGTTGTGTGGGAGGGGTCAGTGTGATGGGAGGAGTTAGCGTATAGGGGCCCCAACAGGTGGGAGGGGTCAGTGTGATGTATAGGGGTGTTTTGTGTTGGAGGGGTCAGTGTGATGGGAGGAGTTAGCATATAGAGGCCCCCACAGGTGGGAGGGGTCAGTGTGATGGGAGGAGTTAGCGTATAGGGGCCCCACAGGTGGGAGGGGTCAGTGTGATGTATAGGGGTGTGTTGTGTGGGAGGGGTCAGTGTGATGGGAGGAGTTAGCGTATAGGGGCCCCAACAGGTGGGAGGGGTCAGCGTGATGAATAGGGGTGTGTTGTGTGGGAGGGGTCAGTGTGATGGGAGGAGTTAGCGTATAGGGGCCCCACGGGTGGGAGGGGTCAGTGTGATGGGAGGAGTTAGTGTATAGGGGCCCCACAGGTGGGAGGGGTCAGTGTGATGGGAGGAGTGTGTCAGGTGGGAGGAGTCAGTGTATAGGGGTGTGTCCGGTGGGAGGGGTCAGTGTGATGGGAGGAGTTAGCGTATAGGGGCCCCGAACTCACCGTCCCAGGATCTCGATGTTGACCACGGCGGGGGAGGTTTTGTCGGCGACGTCGGCGATGAAGTTGAATCGATGTCGGGGGCTGGGGAGGCCCCCCGGGGGAGGGGTGTCCGCTGGTTTGGCCGCTTCTACTGTCGGGGTCCCCAGGAGCCAAATCCCCAACCACACCCCGGCCCCGAGGAGCGCCCCGAAATACAAAGTACCCCCATCCCCCCCGACCCTGGGACCCCCTGAGTGCAGAGACCGAACCCCGACTACTGGGGGGCCCCGAACACCCCCGACCCCGGAGTGCAGAGAGCGGGCCCCGGAAACCAGGGGCCCCTGACTGCCAATGAACACCCCCGAGCACAGGGGCCCCCAATACAGGACACCTCGGGGCCCCGACTCCCTCACACTGAGAGCCCCTCCCACTCGGCACTCCTCGGAGAATAGGCTCCGCCCCCGGGCCCCTGACACGCCCCAACACCACCTTAGGGGCCCCCGAAGTCCCCACCCCGCTCGGTACATGGAGGCCGCCATCTTGTCCGCCACGTCATCACATCCAACTTTATTGTTCCGGACAGAGCGGGGCCGAGACGAATGTGTCCGCCCACCGACTCCTCCCCTCACCGCTGTTCTCTACTCCTCGCCCCGCCCCTTTCCTCCACATTCCTCCTCCCTCTGCAGTGACATTAACCCCTCCCCCTCCGTAAAACTCCACCCCCCTCACACCCTCCATGACCAATTCTCCACATTTCTCTCCTATTCCCAAATATTATATATTTATTATCAGACCCCCAAATATTATATATTTATATTATCATATCCCCAAATATTATATATTTATATTATCAGATCCCCCAAATATTATATATTTATATTATCAGGTCCCAAATATTATATATTTATATTATCAGATCCCCCAAATATTATATATTTATATTATCAGATCCCCAAATATTATATATTTGTTATCAGATCCCCAAATATTATATATTTATACTATCATATCCCCAAATATTATATATTATCAATCCCCCAAATATTATATATTATCAATCCCCCAAATATTATATATTATCAGATCCCCAAATATTATATATTATCAGATCCCCCAAATATTATATATTTATATTATCAGACCCCCAAATATTATATATTTATATTATCATATCCCCAAATATTATATATTTATATTATCAGGTCCCCCAAATATTATATATTTATATTATCATATCCCCAAATATTATATATTTATATTATCATATCCCCAAATATTATATATTTGTTATCAGATCCCCAAATATTATATATTTATACTATCATATCCCCAAATATTATATATTTATATTATCATATCCCCAAATATTATATATTTATATTATCAGATCCCCCAAATATTATATATTTATATTATCAGGTCCCAAATATTATATATTTATATTATCAGATCCCCCAAATATTATATATTTATATTATCAGATCCCCAAATATTATATATTTATTATCAGATCCCCAAATATTATATATTTATATTATCAGATCCCCCAAATATTATATATTTATATTATCATATCCCCAAATATTATATATTTATATTATCATATCCCCAAATATTATATATTTATTATCAGATCCCCAAATATTATATATTTATATTATCATATCCCCAAATATTATATATTTATATTATCATATCCCCAAATATTATATATTTATTATCAGATCCCCAAATATTATATATTTATATTATCAGATCCCCCAAATATTATATATTTATATTATCATATCCCCAAATGTTATATATTTATTTTATCAGACCTCCAAATATTATATATTTATATTATCAGATCCCCAAATATTATATATTATCAGATCCTAAAATATTATATATTTATTATTAGAGCCCCCAAATATTTTATATATTTATATTATCAGATCCCCAAATATTATATATTTATATTATCAGGTCCCCAAAATTATATATTTATTATCAGATCCCCAAATATTATATATTTATTATCAGATCCCCAAATATTATATATTTATATTATCAGATCCCCCAAATATTATATATTTTTTATCAGAGCCCCCAAATATTATATATTTATAATATCAGATCCCCCAAATATTATATATTTATATTATCAGATCCCCAAAATTATATATTTATATTATCAGATCCCCAAATATTATATATTTATATTATCAGATCCCCCAAATATTATATATTATCAGATCCCCAACTATTATATATTTATATTATCAGATCCCCAAATATTATATATTTATATTATCAGACCCCCAAATGTTATATATTTATATTATCAGATCCCCCAATATTATATATTTATATTATCAGATCCCCAAAATTATATATTTATATTATCAAATCCCCAAATATTATATATTTATATTATCAGATCCCCAAATATTATATATTATCAGATCCCCAAATATTATATTTTTATATTATCAGATCCCCAAATATTATATATTTATATTATCAGATCCCCCAAATATTATATATTTATATTATCAGGTCCCCAAATATTATATATTTATATTATCAGATCCCCAAATATTAAATATTTATATTATCAGATCCCCCAAATATTATATATTTATATTATCAGATCCCAAATATTATATATTATTAGACCCCCAAATATTATATATTTATATTATAAGATCCCCAAATATTATATATTTATATTATCAGATCCCCAATATTATATATTCATATCAGAGCCCCCAAATATTATATATTTATATTATCAGATCCCCCAATATTATATATTTATATTATCAAATCCCCAAATATTATATATTATCAGATCCCCGAAAATTATGAATTTATATTATCAGATCCCCCAAATATTATATATTTTGTGACAGCAGGAAGGTAAAGTCACCTGGTTGCATCCAGGGGGGTAGATATATTTCGCCCAGATTCAGGCTTTACGCCGATTTATACAACTAGGTGGAGAGTTGTATAAGCCCAGCTGAGACTAGTGGGCTCATTGATGACTCATACCTCTAGGGAGAGGGCTGGGCGTCGTGCAGGCAGGGAGTTGATGAGACCAGCTGAAGCCTGTCAGCTCATTTAGGCCTCTATAAGAACTCCCAGCTTCATTAGATGTTAGCTCATGCCTGGACCCAGACCTGTGTGGACTGTCTAGGGAGAGTGAACCCCTGTGCGGTGAGACAAAGCCTGTGTGGCTATTTGCTTGGACATTTAAAACCAGGGACTTAGGGACTAGGACAGCACTAGGCTGATCCCAGTTGTTAGTTAGGAAACCTGTATGTTTAGTCAGAGGTCAAGTTGACCAGGATTTATTTTGTTTGTTTCTTTTGCTTTGCTGTGTTTTTGTCACTGTAAATAGAAAATAAACGGCACCTTTTTGATTTTGAAAACCACAACCTCCGTCTGCTGGGCCTGTTTTTGTGTGGGGAGCCCATCCCGGGGGTCACACACACCCGCTGCCGAGCTAACCCCCTCACAGTTGGTGGAGAACCAGTGGCAGTTTTTTTTTAAGCCAGCATGGAGGAGATACTGAAGCAGCTGGCTCTAGCAAATGCCAATCAACAGCAGGCAAATGCAGGTTTGCAAAAGAGCCTTGCAGCTCAACAACAGAACTTCGCAGCCCAGCAGCAAGCTCATCAACAGAGCCTTGCAGCCCAGCAGCAAGCTCACCAACAGAGTCTGGAAGCTCAGCAACAAGCCCAGCAACGATCTGAGGCCCGCTTCATAGACCTATTACAGAAGCAAGAGCAGAGACTACAACAACAGATGGAAGCAGTAATGCAGCAACGTCCGCAGACCAGTGAGGAAAGCCGTCCCACTAATACCGCGTCCTTTGGGGTGAGTCGTTTATTGACAAAAATGACTGGAGAGGATGATCCAGAGGTATTTTTGACCACGTTTGAAAGGACTGCTGAAAGAGAAAAGTGGCCTGAGGAGCAGTGGGCTGGACTGGTGGCTCCTCTGTTAACTGGTGAATCGCAGAAAGCTTACTATGACCTAGAGCCTGACCAAGCAAAAGACTATGTGATGCTAAAAGCTGAAATATTGGCAAGGCTGGGTGTCACCCTGGCTGTCCGGGCTCAGCGTGTGCATAACTGGACTTTCCAGCTTGGAAAACCCCCCAGGTATCAAATGTATGATCTCATTCACCTGAGCAGAAAGTGGCTACAGCCAGAGACTTTGTCCGCACCAAAGATTGTGGAACGTGTTGTAATGGATCGGTTTTTGAGAGCTCTTCCTACTGCCATCCAAAAGTGGGTAAGCCATGGAGACCCAGAGACGGCCGATGGTCTTGTGGATCGTGTGGAGAAATACTTGGCTACAGAGAACCTGACGGCCTCTTCCAGAGACACTCGGACTTTCCACCCTAAGACCAGACCATCCCCAGGGGCGGATAAGATGATTCCAAGGGGTAAGGGTGGAGAGAGTGAGAGGGTGGGAGCTCTACCCCAAGTTTGGCGAGAACAGCCTGGGAAATCAGCGGCTCAAGAGGCCGCAAGAAGGATCGTTTGCTACCGCTGCCGGCAAGCGGGACATATTGCAGCAAATTGCCCGGTTTTGGAGGAACCCATGCAGTGTGACTTTCTGACGGGCAGACGTCAGTCGCTGTGTGCGACAGTCGCATGCACTGCCATTCGGGGAACTGAGAAACATTTATGCAAAATGTGTATTAATGGTAGAAATGTTGTGGTATTGCTGGATTCAGGTAGCCTTGTGACCCTGATAAAGGCTGAATTAGTTAAAACAGAGGTCTCTGGGAATAGCAAGGTAGCTGTTATTTGTGTGCATGGGGACACCCGAGAGTATCCAGTGACTACAGTGTGTTTCGAGACCCCCAAAGGTACCCTTTCTCATCCAGTGGGCTTAGTGTCTCAGTTACCGCATGACGCCATTGTGGGAAGGGATTTTCCGAAGTTCTGGGAACTGTGGGATGATCCTGAGCCCCCCACTGGTGCCCCTATGTACCAGGAATATGATAGCCAGAACTCCTCTGAGAGTGGTGAGGACTCTCCCGAATTTCCCTTATCAGTATTGGCAGGGGAGACTCAAGAAACTGGAGAGGAGCCCACCTCCTCAGACGAAAACCTACCGTCTGTGGAGTTTTCTGATCTGGAGGTTCACAGGGAAAATTTTGCCACAGAACAGTTAAAAGACCCCGCCCTAATAAAGGCACGGGAAAACGTAGTGGAAATAGATGGCGAGTTAGTGAACCCAGATAATACCTGCACTTACCCATACTTCAGCGTAGAGAAGGACCTACTGTATCGGGTGGCAAAAAGGGCAGAAGAAACCGTTGAGCAGCTTGTGGTGCCCAAACCTTACAGGAAGTTGGTGTTGGAGTTGGCCCATGGGCACATTCTTGGAGGTCATCTGGGGACAGAGAAAACCCGAGAGAGGGTATTACAGAGATTCTATTGGCCTGGGGTGATGAAGGACATAGAAAATTATTGTTCCTCCTGCCCTGTGTGTCAGAGGTCGGCCCCGATGCCACACTTCCGTAGCCCGCTGGTCCCTCTACCCATCATTGAGGTCCCGTTTGAGAGAATCGCAATGGATTTGGTAGGTCCTATAATCAAGTCCGCTAGGGGGCACCAGTACATATTGGTTATAATGGACTATGCCACCCGTTATCCAGAAGCGATCCCTCTCCGAAATACCTCGGCCAAAACCATAGCCAAAGAGCTATCTCTTGTTTTTAGCCGGGTGGGTATTTGTAAAGAACTGCTTACGGACCAAGGTACACCCTTTATGTCCCGGGTTATGAAGGAGCTGTGTAAATTGTTCAAAGTGACGCAATTACGTACATCTGTGTATCACCCCCAAACCGATGGGCTGGTTGAAAGATTCAACAAAACCCTAAAACAAATGTTGAAGAAAGTGGTGGATAGGGATGGAAAGGATTGGGACTGTCTACTTCCTTATTTGATGTTTGCTATTAGGGAGGTGCCCCAATCCTCTACGGGATTCTCCCCCTTTGAGTTACTGTATGGGAGACACCCAAGAGGGCTGTTGGATATTGCCAAGGAAACTTGGGAAAGTGAGAGTTCTCCCCACAGGAGTGTGATTGAGCATGTCGCCCTGATGCAAGATCGAATTGCACAGGTAATGCCCATCGTGAAGGAACATTTGGCCCAAGCGCAGTTGGCACAGCAGAGAGTGTACAACCGTGGAGCCAAGACCCGTACCTTTTCCCCGGGGGATAGGATATTGGTACTTGTCCCTACGGTTGAAAGTAAATTCCTTGCCAAATGGCAAGGCCCCTACGAGATAATGGAAAAAGTGAGCGAAGTGAATTACAAGGTCAGACAACCAGGAAGGCGAAAGCCCGAACAGATCTATCACGTTAATCTGTTGAAAGCCTGGAGGGATAGAGAGTCCCTAGTCGCAGACACTTGGTCACCAGCTCAAACTGGTTGCGTGATTCCGGAGGTTGGAATAGCAGCCACCTTGTCACAACCCCAACAACAGGAGGTTAAGGAGTTTGTGCTTCGCAACAAGGAGGTATTCTCTGAGCTGCCGGGACAAACATCTGGGGTAGAGCATGACATTATTACCCCGCCCGGTGAAAGGGTGAAGTTAAAACCCTATCGGATCCCAGAGGCCCGACGGGAGGCAATACGGGAGGAAGTACAGAAAATGCTGAACTTAGGGGTGATAGAGGAGTCCCAAAGTGATTGGTCTAGTCCCATTGTGTTGGTGCCTAAACCGGATGGGAGCTGGCGATTTTGTAACGATTTTCGTCAGTTGAACAAAGTTACAAAATTTGACACCTACCCCATGCCACGTATAGATGAGTTGATCGACCGGCTGGGAACAGCCCGATACATGACGACTCTTGACCTCACAAAAGGGTATTGGCAAATCCCCCTGGCCAAGTCAGCCAAAGAGAAAACCGCATTTGTAACCCCAGACGGGGCGTTCCAATATAAAAGAATGCCGTTCGGGTTACAGAATGCGCCGGCCACATTCCAGCGGAAAATGGACCAGATGCTGAGGCCCCATCGGAAGTATGCTGCGGCTTACCTGGATGACGTAATTGTCCATAGCACAGATTGGGCCTCACATCTGCCAAAAGTGCAAGCAGTCCTGGACTCTGTTCGGGAAGCGGGGTTTACGGCTAACCCCAAGAAGTGTACCATTGGGCAGGAGGAGGCCAAATATCTTGGGTACACCATTGGGAGGGGAGTAATCAAACCCCAACTCAACAAAGTCGAGGCCATCCAGAGTTGGCCACGTCCCAACAGCAAGAAGCAGGTACGAGCCTTTCTGGGAATCGCTGGGTATTATCGGCGATTCATTCCCCACTTTGCTTCTAAGGCTGTGCCCCTAACCAACCTGACGAAAGGGAAAGGGTCGGTCATGATTAAATGGACCCCCGAGGCTGAGGCAGCATTCCAATTCTTGAAACAAGCCTTATGTAGCCAGCCAGTGTTGTACTCACCCGACTTCTCTAAAGACTTTGTCGTACAAAGTGATGCGTCAGATGTGGGGTTAGGAGCAGTATTGTCCCAGGTCTGGAACGGGGAAGAGCACCCAGTCATTTACCTCAGCAGGAAGTTGAAGTCCCATGAGGTAAATTACGCCACCGTTGAAAAGGAGTGTTTAGCGGTGAAGTGGGCTCTAGATTCCCTTCGGTACTACCTGCTAGGTAGGCACTTTGACATGGTTACGGATCACGCTCCGTTAAAGTGGATGGCTCAAAACAAGGAAACAAATAGAAGAGTGAATAGGTGGTTCCTGGCCCTCCAGGAATTCAACTTCACAGTAAAGCATCGCCCTGGCGTTCAAATGGGGAATGTGGATGCTTTGTCTCGAGTACATGAATGCCTGATTGCTGGTGTTCCAACCCCGAGGTTAAAACAAGAGGGGGGGGTATGTGACAGCAGGAAGGTAAAGTCACCTGGTTGCATCCAGGGGGGTAGATATATTTCGCCCAGATTCAGGCTTTACGCCGATTTATACAGCTAGGTGGAGAGTTGTATAAGCCCAGCTGAGACTAGTGGGCTCATTGATGACTCATACCTCTAGGGAGAGGGCTGGGCGTCGTGCAGGCAGGGAGTTGATGAGGCCAGCTGAAGCCTGTCAGTTCGTTTAAGGCCTCTATAAGAACTCCCAGCTTCATTAGATGTTAGCTCATGCCTGGAAGCAGACCTGTGTGGACTGTCTAGGGAGAGTGAACCCCTGTGCGGTGAGGCAAAGCCTGTGTGGCTATATTTTGCTTGGACATTTAAAACCAGGGACTAGGACAGCACTAGGCTGATCCCAGTTGTTAGTTAGGAAACCTGTATGTTTAGTCAGAGGTCAAGTTGACCAGGATTTATTTTGTGTTTGTTTCTTTTGCTTTGCTGTGTTTTTGTCACTGTAAATAGAAAATAAACGGCACCTTTTTGATTTTGAAAACCACAACCTCCGTCTGCTGGGCCTGTTTTTGTGTGGGGAGCCCATCCCGGGGGTCACACACACCCGCTGCCGAGCTAACCCCCTCACAATTTATATTATCAGATCCCCAAATATTATATATTTATATTATCAGATCCCCAAATATTATATATTTATATTATCAGATCCCCAAATATTATATATTATCAGACCCCCAAATATTATATATTTATATGATCAGATCCCCAAATATTATATATTTATATTATCAGATCCCCAAATATTATATATTATCAGACCCCCAAATATTATATATTTATATTATCAGACCCCCAAATATTATATATTTATATTATCAGATTCCAAATATTATATATTATCAGACCCCAACTATTATATATTTATATTATCAGATCCCCCAAATATTATACATTTATATTATCAGATCCCAAATATTATATATTATCAGAACCCCAAATATTATATATTTATATTATCAGATCCCCCAAATATTATATATTTATATTATCAGATCCCCCAAATATTATATATTTATATTATCAGATCCCCAAATATTATATATATATATTATCAGATCCCCAAATATTATATATTTATATTATCAGATCCACAAATATTATATATTTATATTATCAGACCCCCAAATATTATATATTTATTATTAGATCCCCAAATATTATATATTTATATTATCAGATCCCCCAAATATTATATATTTATATTATCAGATCCCCAAATATTATATATTTATATTATCAGACCCCCAAATATTATATATTTATATTATCAGATCCCCAAATATTATATATTTATATTATCAGATCCCCCAAATATTATATATTTATATTATCAGGTCCCCAAAATTATATATTTATTATCAGATCCCCAAATATTATATATTTATATTATCAGACCCCCAAATATTATATATTAATTATCAGATGCCCAAATATTATATATTTATTATCAGATCCTCAAATATTATATATTTATATTATCAGATCCCCCAAATATTATATATTTATTATCAGAGCCCCCAAATATTATATATTTATAATATCAGATCCCCAAATGTTATATATTTATATTATCAGACCCCCAAATATTATATATTTATTATCAGATCCCCAAATATTATATATTTATTATCAGATCCCCAAATATTATATATTTATATTATCAGATCCCCCCAAATATTATATATTTATTATCAGAGCCCCCAAATATTATATATTTATAATATCAGATCCCCCAAATATTATATATTTATATTATCAGATCCCCAAATTATATATTTATATTATCAGATCCCCAAATAATATATATTTATATTATCAGATATCCCAAATATTATATATTATCAGATCCCCAAATATTATATATTTATATTATCAGATCCCCAAATATTATATATTTATATTATCTGGTCCCCCAAATATTATATATTTATATTATCAGATCCCCAAATATTATATATTTATATTATCAGATCCCCCAAATATTATATATATATATTATCAGATCCCCCAAATATTATATATTTATATTATCAGGTCCCCCAAATATTATATATTTATATTATCAGATCCCCAAATATTATATATTTATATTATCAGATCCCAAATATATATTATCAGACCCCCAAATATTGTATATTTATATTATCAGATCCCCCAAATATTATATATTTATATTATCAGATCCCCCAATATTATATATTCATATCAGAGCCCCCAAATATTATATATTTATATTATCAGATCCCCCAATATTATATATTTATATTATCAGATCCCCAAATAATATATATTATCAGATCCCCGAAAATTATATATTTATATTATCAGATCCCCCAAATATTATATATTATCAGATCCCCAAATATTATATATTTATATTATCAGACCCCCAAATATTATATATTTATATTATCAGATCCCCCAAATATTATATATTTATATTATCAGATCCCCAAATATTATATATTTATATTATCAGACCCCCAAATATTATATATTTATATTATCAGATCCCCAAATATTATATATTTATATTATCAGATCCCCAAATATTATATATTATCAGACCCCCAAATATTATATATTTATATTATCAGACCCCCAAATATTATATATTTATATTATCAGACCCCCAAAAATTATATATTTATATTATCAGATCCCCAAATATTATATATTATCAGACCCCCAAATATTATATATTTATATTATCAGACCCCCAAATATTATATATTTATATTATCAGATCCCCCAAATATTATATATTTATATTATCAGATCCCCCAAATATTATATATTTATATTATCAGATCCCAAATATTATATATTATCAGACCCCCAAATATTATATATTTATATTATCAGATCCCCCAAATATTATATATTTATATTATCAGATCCCCCAAATATTATATATTTATATTATCAGACCCCAAATATTATATATTTATATTATCAGATCCCCAAATATTATATATTTATATTATCAGATCCCCCAAATATTATATATTTATATTATCAGATCCCAAATATTATATATTATCAGACCCCCAAATATTATATATTTATATTATCAGATCCCCCAAATATTATATATTTATATTATCAGATCCCAAATATTATATATTATCAGACCCCCAAATATTATATATTTATATTATCAGATCCCCCAAATATTATATATTTATATTATCAGATCCCCCAAATATTATATATTTATATTATCAGATCCCAAATATTATATATTATCAGACCCCCAAATATTATATATTTATATTATCAGATCCCCCAAATATTATATATTTATATTATCAGATCCCCCAAATATTATATATTTATATTATCAGACCCCCAAATATTATATATTTATATTATCAGATCCCAAATATTATATATTATCAGACCCCCAAATATTATATATTTATATTATCAGACCCCCAAATATTATATATTTATATTATCAGAGCCCCCAAATATTATATATTTATATTATCAGATCCCAAATATTATATATTATCAGACCCCCAAATATTATATATTTATATTATCAGACCCCCAAATATTATATATTTATATTATCAGATCCCCCAAATATATATTTATATTATCAGATCCCCCAAATATTATATATTTATATTATCAGACCCCAAATATTATATATTTATATCAGAGCCCCCAAATATTATATATTTATAATATCAGATCCCCCAAATATTATATATTTATATTATCAGACCCCCAAATATTATATATTTATATTATCAGGTCCCCAAATATTATATATTTATATTATCAGATCCCCCAAATATTATATATTTATATTATCAGATCCCCAAATATTATATATTTATATTATCAGATACCCAAATATTATATATTTATATTATCAGATCCCCAAATATTATATATTATCAGAGCCCCCAAATATTATATATTTATATTATCAGACCCCCAAATATTATATATATATTTATATTATCAGACCCCCAAATATTATCAGAGCCCCCAAATATTATATATTTATATTATCAAATCCCCCAAATATTATATATATATATTTAAATTATCAGATCCTCCAAATATTATATATTTATATTATCAGAGCCCCCAAATATTATATATATATTTATTATCAGAGCCCCCAAATATTATATATTATCAGAGCCCCCAAATATTATATATATTTATTATCAGAGCCCCCAAACGTTATATATATATATATATATATTGTGAGGGGGTTAGCTCGGCAGCGGGTGTGTGTGACCCCCGGGATGGGCTCCCCACACAAAACAGGCCCAGCAGACGGAGGTTGTGGTTTTCAAAATCAAAAAGGTGCGGTTTATTTTCTATTTACAGTGACAAAACACAGCAAAGCAAAAGAAACATAAACAAAATAAATCCTGGTCAACTTGACCTCTGACTAAACATACAGGTTTCCTAACTAACAACTGGGATCAGCCTAGTGCTGTCCTAGTCCCTAAGTCCCTGGTTTTAAATGTCCAAGCAAATAGCCACACAGGCTTTGTCTCACCGCACAGGGGTTCACTCTCCCTAGACAGTCCACACAGGTCTGGTTCCAGGCATGAGCTAACATCTAATGAAGCTGGGAGTTCTTATAGAGGCCTAAATGAGCTGACAAGCTTCAGCTGGTCTCATCAACTCCCTGTCTGCACGACGCCCCACACTCTCCCTAGAGGTATGAGTCATCCATGAGCCCACTAGACTCAGCTGGGCTTATACAACTCTCCACCTAGTTGTATAAGTCGGCGTAAAGCCTGAATCTGGGCGAAATATATCTACCCCCCTGGATGCAACCAGGTGACTTTACCTTCCTGCTGTCACATACCCCCCCCTCTTGTTTTAACCTCGGGGTTGGAACACCAGCAATCAGGCATTCATGTACTCGAGACAAAGCATCCACATTCCCCATTTGAACGCCAGGGCGATGCTTTACTGTGAAGTTGAATTCCTGGAGGGCCAGGAACCACCTATTCACTCTTCTATTTGTTTCCTTGTTTTGAGCCATCCACTTTAACGGAGCGTGATCCGTAACCATGTCAAAGTGCCTACCTAGCAGGTAGTACCGAAGGGAATCTAGAGCCCACTTCACCGCTAAACACTCCTTTTCAACGGTGGCGTAATTTACCTCATGGGACTTCAACTTCCTGCTGAGGTAAATGACTGGGTGCTCTTCCCCGTTCCAGACCTGGGACAATACTGCTCCTAACCCCACATCTGACGCATCACTTTGTACGACAAAGTCTTTAGAGAAGTCGGGTGAGTACAACACTGGCTGGCTACATAAGGCTTGTTTCAAGAATTGGAATGCTGCCTCAGCCTCGGGGGTCCATTTAATCATGACCGACCCTTTCCCCTTCGTCAGGTTGGTTAGGGGCACAGCCTTAGAAGCAAAGTGGGGAATGAATCTCCGATAATACCCAGCGATTCCCAGAAAGGCTCGTACCTGCTTCTTGCTGTTGGGACGTGGCCAACTCTGGATGGCCTCGACTTTGTTGAGTTGGGGTTTGATTACTCCCCTCCCAATGGTGTACCCAAGATATTTGGCCTCCTCCTGCCCAATGGTACACTTCTTGGGGTTAGCCGTAAACCCCGCTTCCCGAACAGAGTCCAGGACTGCTTGCACTTTTGGCAGATGTGAGGCCCAATCTGTGCTATGGACAATTACGTCATCCAGGTAAGCCGCAGCATACTTCCAATGGGGCCTCAGTATCTGGTCCATTTTCCGCTGGAATGTGGCCGGCGCATTCTGTAACCCGAACGGCATTCTTTTATATTGGAACGCCCCGTCTGGGGTTACAAATGCGGTTTTCTCTTTGGCCGACTTGGCCAGGGGGATTTGCCAATACCCTTTTGTGAGGTCAAGAGTCGTCATGTATCGGGCTGTTCCCAGCCGGTCGATCAACTCATCTATACGTGGCATGGGGTAGGTGTCAAATTTTGTAACTTTGTTCAACTGACGAAAATCGTTACAAAATCGCCAGCTCCCATCCGGTTTAGGCACCAACACAATGGGACTAGACCAATCACTTTGGGACTCCTCTATCACCCCTAAGTTCAGCATTTTCTGTACTTCCTCCCGTATTGCCTCCCGTCGGGCCTCTGGGATCCGATAGGGTTTTAACTTCACCCTTTCACCGGGCGGGGTAATGATGTCATGCTCTACCCCAGATGTTTGTCCCGGCAGCTCAGAGAATACCTCCTTGTTGCGAAGCACAAACTCCTTAACCTCCTGTTGTTGGGGTTGTGACAAGGTGGCTGCTATTCCAACCTCAGGAATCACGCAACCAGTTTGAGCTGGTGACCAAGTGTCTGCGACTAGGGACTCTCTATCCCTCCAGGCTTTCAACAGATTAACGTGATAGATCTGTTCGGGCTTTCGCCTTCCTGGTTGTCTGACCTTGTAATTCACTTCGCTCACTTTTTCCATTATCTTGTAGGGGCCTTGCCATTTGGCAAGGAATTTACTTTCAACCGTAGGGACAAGTACCAGTATCCTATCCCCCGGGGAAAAGGTACGGGTCTTGGCTCCACGGTTGTACACTCTCTGCTGTGCTAACTGCGCTTGGGCCAAATGTTCCTTCACGATGGGCATTACCTGTGCAATTCGGTCTTGCATCAGGGCGACATGCTCAATCACACTCCTGTGGGGAGAACTCTCACTTTCCCAAGTTTCCTTGGCAATATCCAACAGCCCTCTTGGGTGTCTCCCATACAGTAACTCAAAGGGGGAGAATCCCGTAGAGGATTGGGGCACCTCCCTAATAGCAAACATCAGATGAGGAAGTAGACAGTCCCAATCCTTTCCATCTCTATCCACCACTTTCTTCAACATTTGTTTTAGGGTTTTGTTGAATCTTTCAACCAGCCCATCGGTTTGGGGGTGATACACAGATGTACGTAATTGCGTCACTTTGAACAATTTACACAGCTCCTTCATAACCCGGGACATAAAGGGTGTACCTTGGTCCGTAAGCAGTTCTTTACAAATACCCACCCGGCTAAACACAAGAGATAGCTCTTTGGCTATGGTTTTGGCCGAGGTATTTCGGAGAGGGATCGCTTCTGGATAACGGGTGGCATAGTCCATTATAACTAATATGTACTGGTGCCCCCTAGCGGACTTGATTATAGGACCTACCAAATCCATGGCGATCCTCTCAAACGGGACCTCAATGATGGGTAGAGGGACCAGCGGGCTACGGAAATGTGGCATCGGGGCCGACCTCTGACACACAGGGCAGGAGGAACAATAATTTTCTATGTCCTTCATCACCCCCGGCCAATAGAATCTCTGTAATACCCTCTCTCGGGTTTTCTCTGTCCCCAGATGACCTCCAAGAATGTGCCCATGGGCCAACTCCAACACCAACTTCCTGTAAGGTTTGGGCACCACAAGCTGCTCAACAGTTTCTTCTGCCCTTTTTGCCACCCGATACAGTAGGTCCTTCTCTACGCTGAAGTATGGGTAAGTGCAGGTATTATCTGGGTTCACTAACTCGCCATCTATTTTCACTACGTTTTCCCGTGCCTTTATTAGGGCGGGGTCTTTCAACTGTTCTGTGGCAAAGTTTTCCCTGTGAACCTCAAGATCAGAAAACTCCACAGACGGTAGGTTTTCGTCTGAGGAGGTGGGCTCCTCTCCAGTTTCTTGAGTCTCCCCTGCCAATACTGATAAGGGAAATTCCGGAGAGTCCTCACCACTCTCAGGGGAGTTCTGGCTATCACATTCCTGGTACATAGGGGCACCAGTGGGGGGCTCAGGATCATCCCACAGTTCCCAGAACTTCGGAAAATCCCTTCCCACAATGGCATCATGCGGTAATTGAGATACTAACCCCACTGGATGAGAGAGGGTACCTTTGGGGGTCTCGAAACACACTGTAGTCACTGGATACTCTCGGGTGTCCCCATGCACACAAATAACAGCTACCTTGCTATTCCCAGAGACCTCTGTTTTAACTAACTCAGCCTTTATCAGGGTCACAAGGCTACCTGAATCCAGCAATACCACAACATTTCTACCATTAACACACATTTTGCATAAATGTTTCTCAGTTCCTCGAATGGCAGTGCATGCGACTGTCGCACACAGCGACTGACGTCTGTCCATCAGAAAGTCACATTGCATGGGTTCCTCCACAACCGGGCAATTGGCTGCAATATGTCCCGCTTGCCGGCAGCGGTAGCAAACGATCCTTCTTGCCGCCTCTTGAGCCGCTGATTTCCCAGGCTGTTCTCGCCAAACTTGGGGTAGAGCTCCCACCCTCTCACTCTCTCCACCCTCACCCCTTGGAATCCTCTTATCCGCCCCTGGGGATGGTCTGGTCTTAGGGTGGAAAGTCTGAGTGTCTCTGGAAGAGGCCGTCAGGTTCTCTGTAGCCAAGTATTTCTCCACACGATCCACAAGATCATCGGCCGTCTCTGGGTCTCCATGGCTTACCCACTTTTGGATGGCAGTAGGAAGAGCTCTCAAAAACCGATCCATTACAACACGTTCCACAATCTTTGGTGCGGACAAAGTCTCTGGCTGTAGCCACTTTCTGCTCAGGTGAATGAGATCATACATTTGAGACCTGGGGGGTTTTCCCAGCTGGAAAGTCCAGTTATGCACACGCTGAGCCCGGACAGCCTGGGTGACACCCAGCCTTGCCAATATTTCAGCTTTTAGCACCACATAGTCTTTTGCTTGGTTAGGCTCTAGGTCATAGTAAGCTTTCTGCGATTCACCAGTTAACAGAGGAGCCAGCAGTCCAGCCCACTGCTCCTCAGGCCACTTTTCTCTTTCAGCAGTCCTTTCAAATGTGGTCAAAAATACCTCTGGATCATCCTCTCCAGTCATTTTTGTCAATAAACGACTCACCCCAAAGGACGCGGTATTAGTGGGACGGCTTTCCTCACTGGTCTGCGGACGTTGCTGCATTACTGCTTCCATCTGTTGTTGTAGTCTCTGCTCTTGCTTCTGCAACAGGTCTATGAAGCGGGCCTCAGATTGCTGCTGGGCTTGTTGCTGAGCCTCCAGACTCTGTTGCAAAGTTGCGTTTGTCTGCTGCTGGGCTGCAAGGCTCTGTTGATGAGCTTGCTGCTGGGCTGCGAAGTTCTGTTGTTGAGCTGCAAGGCTCTTTTGCAAACCTGCATTTGTCTGCTGTTGATTGGCATTTGCTAGAGCCAGCTGCTTCAGTATCTCCTCCATGCTGGCTTAAAAAAAACTGCCCGCATTCTCCACCAACTGTGAGGGGGTTAGCTCGGCAGCGGGTGTGTGTGACCCCCGAGATGGGCTCCCCACACAAAAACAGGCCCAGCAAACGGAGGTTGTGGTTTTCAAAATCAAAAAGGTGCGGTTTATTTTCTATTTACAGTGACAAAACACAGCAAAGCAAAAGAAACATAAACAAAATAAATCCTGGTCAACTTGACCTCTGACTAAACATACAGGTTTCCTAACTAACAACTGGGATCAGCCTAGTGCTGTCCTAGTCCCTAAGTCCCTGGTTTTAAATGTCCAAGCAAATAGCCACACAGGCTTTGTCTCACCGCACAGGGGTTCACTCTCCCTAGACAGTCCACACAGGTCTGGGTCCAGGCATGAGCTAACATCTAATGAAGCTGGGAGTTCTTATAGAGGCCTAAATGAGCTGACAAGCTTCAGCTGGTCTCATCAACTCCCTGTCTGCACGACGCCCCACACTCTCCCTAGAGGTATGAGTCATCCATGAGCCCACTAGCCTCAGCTGGGCTTATACAACTCTCCACCTAGTTGTATAAGTCGGCGTAAAGCCTGAATCTGGGCGAAATATATCTACCCCCCTGGATGCAACCAGGTGACTTTACCTTCCTGCTGTCACAATATATATATATATATATATATATATATATATATTATCAATCCCCCAAATATTATATATTATATATTATCAGACCCCCAAATATTATATATTATATATTATCAATCCCCAAAATATTATATATTATCAGATCCCCAAATATTATATATTTATATTATCAGACCCCCAAATATTATATATTTATATTATCAGAGCCCCCAAACTCCCCCCTCCTTTTTTTTTGTAAAATATAAAAGATGATGTTATGCCGAGTAAATAGACACCAAACACGTCACACTTTTATGATTGTGCACACTTGTGGAAACGGCGACAAACTACAGTTTGGTGTGATCGCCATTTACATATGTGGGTGTGACCCAAGTATTGCGTTCTCTTCTGCATGAGAGCGATTTCCCTTTCATTTTGTGATCACTTTTATTCCTATTACAAGAAATGTAAACAGCCCTTGTAATAGGAAATCTGGGATCTATAAGTCCCCTCCACCCACCCATATCTCTCCTCTAGTCCTGAGATAAAAAAAAATCAATCTCAGGCCTTCCAGCAAAAGGGGGTCATGGAAATGGCTGGAGACGCCGGGCCTCTGAGGGTCATAGAGATGGCTGGAGACTCCAGGCCTCTGAAGGTCATAGAGATGGCTGGAGACTCCAGGCCTCTGAGGGTCATAGAGACGGCTGGAGACTCCAGGCCTCTGAGGGTCATAGAGATGGCTGGAGACGCCAGGCCGCCGAGGGTCATAGAGATGGCTGGAGACTCCAGGCCTCTGAAGGTCATAGAGATGGCTGGAGACGCCAGGCCTCTGAGGGTCATAGAGATGGATGGAGACTCCAGGCCTCCGAGGGTCATAGAGATGGCTGGAGACGCCAGGCCTCAGAGGGTCATAGAGATGGCTGGAGACTCCAGGCCTCCGAGGGTCATAGAGATGGCTGGAGACTCCAGGCCTCCGAGGGTCAAAGAGATGGCTGAAGACGCCAGGCCTCCGAGGGTCATAGAGATGGCTGGAGACCCCAGGCCTCCGAGGGTCATAGAGATGGCTGGAGACGCCAGGCCTCTGAGGGTCATAGAGATGGCTGGAGACTCCACGCCTCAGAGGGTCATAGAGATGGCTGTAGACGCCAGGCCTCCGAGGGTCATAGAGATGGCTAGAGACGCCAGGCCTCCGAGGGTCATAGAGATGGCTGGAGACTCCAGGCCTCCGAGGGTCATAAAGATGGCTGGAGACTCCAGGCCTCCGAGGGTCATAGAGATGGCTGGAGATGCCAGGCCTCCGAGGGTCATAGAGATGGCTGTAGATGCCAGGCCTCCGAGGGTCATAGAGATGGCTGGAGATGCCAGGCCTCCGAGGGTCATAGAGATGGCTGGAGACTCCAGGCCTCCGAGGGTCATAGAGATGGCTGGAGACTCCAGGCCTCCGAGGGTCATAGAGATGGCTGGAGATGCCAGGCCTCCGAGGGTCATAGAGATGGCTGGAGACACCAGGCCTCCGAGGGTCATAGAGATGGCTGTAGACGCCAGGCCTCCGAGGGTCATAGAGATGGCTGGAGACTCCAGGCCTCTGAGGGTCATAAAGATGGCTGGAGACTCCAGATCCCCCAAATATTATATATTTATATTATCAGATCCCCAAATATTATATATATATATTATCAGATCCCCAAATATTATATATTTATATTATCAGATCCCCAAATATTATATATTTATATTATCAGACCCCCAAATATTATATATTTATTATCAGATCCCCAAATATTATATATTTATATTATCAGATCCCCCAAATATTATATATTTATATTATCAGATCTCCAAATATTATATATTTATATTATCAGACCCCCAAATATTATATATTTATATTATCAGATCCCCAAATATTATATATTTATATTATCAGATCCCCCAAATATTATATATTTATTATCAGATGCCCAAATATTATATATTTATTATCAGATCCTCAAATATTATATATTTATATTATCAGATCCCCCAAATATTATATATTTATTATCAGAGCCCCCAAATATTATATATTTATAATATCAGATCCCCAAATATTATATATTTATATTATCAGACCCCCAAATATTATATATTTATTATCAGATCCCCAAATATTATATATTTATTATCAGATCCCCAAATATTATATATTTATATTATCAGATCCCCCCAAATATTATATATTTATTATCAGAGCCCCCAAATATTATATATTTATAATATCAGATCCCCCAAATATTATATATTTATATTATCAGATCCCCAAAATTATATATTTATATTATCAGATCCCCAAATAATATATATTTATATTATCAGATCTCCCAAATATTATATATTATCAGATCCCCCAAATATTATATATATATATTATCAGATCCCCCAAATATTATATATTTATATTATCAGGTCCCCCAAATATTATATATTTATATTATCAGATCCCCAAATATTATATATTTATATTATCAGATCCCAAATATATATTATCAGACCCCCAAATATTATGTATTTATATTATCAGATCCCCCAAATATTATATATTTATATTATCAGATCCCCCAATATTATATATTCATATCAGAGCCCCCAAATATTATATATTTATATTATCAGATCCCCCAATATTATATATTTATATTATCAGATCCCCAAATAATATATATTATCAGATCCCCGAAAATTATATATTCATATTATCAGATCCCCCAAATATTATATATTATCAGATCCCCAAATATTATATATTTATATTATCAGACCCCCAAATATTATATATTTATATTATCAGATCCCCAAATATTTTATATTTTTATTATCAGATCCCCCAAATATTATATATTTATATTATCAGATCCCAAATATTATATATTATCAGACCCCCAAATATTATATATTTATATTATCAGATCCCCCAAATATTATATATTTATATTATCAGATCCCCCAAATATTATATATTTATATTATCAGACCCCCAAATATTATATATTTATATTATCAGATCCCAAATATTATATATTATCAGACCCCCAAATATTATATATTTATATTATCAGACCCCCAAATATTATATATTTATATTATCAGATCCCCCAAATATTATATATTTATATTATCAGATCCCAAATATTATATATTATCAGAGCCCCCAAATATTATATATTTATAATATCAGATCCCCCAAATATTATATATTTATATTATCAGACCCCCAAATATTATATATTTATATTATCAGATCCCCAAATATTATATATTTATATTATCAGATCCCCCAAATATTATATATTTATATTATCAGATCCCCAAATATTATATATTTATATTATCAGATACCCAAATATTATATATTTATATTATCAGATCCCCAAATATTATATATTATCAGAGCCCCCAAATATTATATATTTATATTATCAGACCCCCAAATATTATATATATATTTATATTATCAGACCCCCAAATATTATATATTATCAGAGCCCCCAAATATTATATATTTATATTATCAAATCCCCCAAATATTATATATATATATTTATATTATCAGATCCTCCAAATATTATATATTTATATTATCAGAGCCCCCAAATATTATATATATATTTATTATCAGAGCCCCCAAATATTATATATTATCAGAGCCCCCAAATGTTATATATTATATATTATCAATCCCCCAAATATTATATATTATATATTATCAGACCCCCAAATATTATATATTATATATTATCAATCCACAAAATATTATATATTATCAGATCCCCAAATATTATATATTTATATTATCAGACCCCCAAATATTATATATTTATATTATCAGAGCCCCCAAACTCCCCCCCTTCCTTTATACCCATTTTTTTTGTAAAATATAAAAGATGATGTTATGCCGAGTAAATAGACACCAAACACGTCACACTTTTATGATTGTGCACACTTGTGGAAACGGCGACAAACTACAGTTTGGTGTGATCGCCATTTACATATGTGGGTGTGACCCAAGTATTGCGTTCTCTTCTGCATGAGAGCGATTTCCCTTTCATTTTGTGATCACTTTTATTCCTATTACAAGAAATGTAAACAGCCCTTGTAATAGGAAATCTGGGATCATCTATAAGTCCCCTCCACCCCCCCATATCTCTCCTCTAGTCCTAAAATAAAAAAATTCAATCTCAGGCCTTCCAGCAAAAGGGGGTCATGGAAATGGCTGGAGACGCCAGGCCGCTGAGGGTCATAGAGATGGCTGGAGACTCCAGGCCTCTGAAGGTCATAGAGATGGCTGGAGACTCCAGGCCTCTGAGGGTCATAGAGACGGCTGGAGACTCCAGGCCTCCGAGGGTCATAGAGATGGCTGGAGACGCCAGGCCTCCGAGGGTCATAGAGATGGCTGGAGACTCCAGGCCTCTGAAGGTCATAGAGATGGCTGGAGACGCCAGGCCTCTGAGGGTCATAGAGATGGCTGGAGACTCCAGGCCTCTGAAGGTCATAGAGATGGCTGGAGATGCCAGGCCTCTGAGGGTCATAGAGATGGATGGAGACTCCAGGCCTCCGAGGGTCATAGAGATGGCTGGAGACGCCAGGCCTCAGAGGGTCATAGAGATGGCTGGAGACTCCAGGCCTCCGAGGGTCATAGAGATGGCTGGAGACTCCAGGCCTCCGAGGGTCATAGAGATGGCTGAAGACGCCAGGCCTCCGAGGGTCATAGAGATGGCTGGAGACCCCAGGCCTCCAAGGGTCATAGAGATGGCTGGAGACGCCAGGCCTCTGAGGGTCATAGAGATGGCTGGAGACTCCACGCCTCAGAGGGTCATAGAGATGGCTGGAGACTCCAGGCCTCCGAGGGTCATAGAGATGGCTGGAGACTCCAGGCCTCCGAGGGTCATAGAGATGGCTGGAGACTCCAGGCCTCTGAGGGTCAATGAGATGGCTGAAGACGCCAGGCCTCCGAGGGTCATAGAGATGGCTGGAGACCCCAGGCCTCCGAGGGTCATAGAGATGGCTGGAGACGCCAGGCCTCTGAGGGTCATAGAGATGGCTGGAGACTCCACGCCTCAGAGGGTCATAGAGATGGCTGGAGACGCCAGGCCTCCGAGGGTCATAGAGATGGCTAGAGACGCCAGGCCTCCGAGGGTCATAGAGATGGCTGGAGACTCCAGGCCTCCGAGGGTCATAAAGATGGCTGGAGACTCCAGGCCTCCGAGGGTCATAGAGATGGCTGGAGATGCCAGGCCTCCGAGGGTCATAGAGATGGCTGTAGATGCCAGGCCTCTGAGGGTCATAGAGATGGCTGTAGATGCCAGGCCTCCGAGGGTCATAGAGATGGCTGGAGATGCCAGGCCTCCGAGGGTCATAGAGATGGCTGGAGACTCCAGGCCTCTGAGGGTCATAGAGATGGCTGGAGACTCCAGGTCTCCGAGGGTCATAGAGATGGCTGGAGATGCCAGGCCTCCGAGGGTCATAGAGATGGCTGGAGACACCAGGCCTCCGAGGGTCATAGAGATGGCTGTAGACGCCAGGCCTCCGAGGGTCATAAAGATGGCTGGAGACTCCAGGCCTCTGAGGGTCACAGAGATGGCTGGAGATGCCAGTCCTCCGAGGGTCATAGAGATGGCTGTAGACGCCAGGCCTCCGAGGGTCATAGAGATGGCTGGAGATGCCAGGCCTCCGAGGGTCATAGAGATGGCTGGAGACTCCAGGCCTCCGAGGGTCATAGAGATGGCTGGAGATGCCAGGCCTCCGAGGGTCATAGAGATGGCTGGAGACTCCACACCTCAGAGGGTCATAGAGATGGCTGTAGACGCCAGGCCTCCGAGGGTCATAGAGATGGCTAGAGACGCCAGGCCTCTGAGGGTCATAGAGATGGCTGGAGACTCCAGGCCTCTGAAGGTCATAGAGATGGCTGGAGACTCCAGGCCTCCGAGGGTCATAAAGATGGCTGGAGACTCCAGGCCTCCGAGGGTCAAAGAGATGGCTGGAGATGCCAGGCCTCCGAGGGTCATAGAGATGGCTGTAGATGCCAGGCCTCTGAGGGTCATAGAGATGGCTGTAGATGCCAGGCCTCCGAGGGTCATAGAGATGGCTGGAGATGCCAGGCCTCCGAGGGTCATAGAGATGGCTGGAGACTCCAGGCTTCTGAGGGTCATAGAGATGGCTGGAGACTCCAGGTCTCTGAGGGTCATTCACGAGCCTCAGACCCCTCCCATTTAAAAACCCGACTCCTCCCACTCAGGAATCAGACCACTTCCATTTACAAACCTGACTCCTCCCACTCAAGAATCAGACCCCTCCCATTCACAAACCCGACTCCTCCCATTCAGGAAGCAGACCCCTCCCACTCAGGAATCAGACCCCTCCTACTAAGGAATCAGACCCCTCCTATTCACAAACCTCAGACCCCTCCCATTCACAAACCTGACTACTCCCACTCAGGAATCAGACCCCTCCCATTCACAAACCTCAGACCCCTCCCATTCACAAACCTGACTACTCCCACTTAGGAATCAGACCCCTTCCATTCACAAACCTCAGACTCCTCCCACTCAGGAATCAGACCCTCCCTACTCAGGAATTGGACCCCTCCCATTCACAAACCTGACTACTCCCACTCAGGCATCAGACCCCTCCCATTCACAAGCCTCAGACCCCCCTCTCAGGAATCAGACCCCTCCCATTTATAAACCTCAGACTCCTCCCACTCAGGAATCAGACCCCTCCCATTCACAAACCTCAGACTCCTCCCACTCAGGAATCAGCCCCCCTCATTCACAAACCTGCCATTTAAAAACCCGACTCCTCCCACTCAGGAATCAGACCCCTCTCATTCAGGAATCGGACCCCTCCCCATTCAGGAATCAGACCCCTCCCCCATTTAAAAACCTCAGACCCCTCCCACTCAGGAATCAGACCCCTCCTATTCACAAACCTCAGATCCTCCCCACTCAGCAATCAGACCCCTCCCATTCACAAACTCCTCCCACTCAGGAATCAAACCCCTCCCATTCACAAACCTCAGACCCCTCCCATTCAGGAATCAGACCCCTCTCATGCTCAAACCTCAGACTCCTCCCACTCAGGAATCAGATCCCTCCCATGCTCAAACCTCAGACTCCTCCCACTCAGGAATCAGACCCCTCCCATTCTCAAACCTCATTTTTATTCCAATCAAGAATCAGACCTCTCCCATTCACAAGCCTCAGGCTCCTCCCACTCCGAAATCAGACCCCTTCCATTTACAAACCTGACTCCTCCCACTCAAGAATCAGACCCCTCCCATTCACAAACCCGACTCCTCCCATTCAGGAAGCAGACCCCTCCCACTCAGGAATCAGACCCCTCCTACTCAGGAATCAGACCCCTCCTATTCACAAACCTCAGACCCCTTCCATTCACAAACCTGACTACTCCCACTCAGGAATCAGATCCCTCCCATGCTCAAACCTCAGACTCCTCCCACTCAGGAATCAGACCCCTCCCATTCTCAAACCTCAGACTTTTTCCAATCAAGAATCAGACCTCTCCCATTCAGAAGCCTCAGGCTCCTCCCACTTCGAAATCAGACCCCTTCCATTTACAAACCTGACTCCTCCCACTCAAGAATCAGACCCCTCCCATTCACAAACCCGACTCCTCCCATTCAGGAAGCAGACCCCTCCCACTCAGGAATCAGACCCCTCCTACTCAGGAATCAGACCCCTCCCATTCACAAACATCAGACTCCTCCCACTCAGGAATAAGACACCTCCCACTCACATATCAGCCCCTTTCATTCACGAGCCTCAGACCCCTCCCATTTAAAAACCCGACTCCTCCCACTCAGGAATCAGACCACTTCCATTTACAAACCTGACTCCTCCCACTCAAGAATCAGACCCCTCCCATTCACAAACCCGACTCCTCCCATTCAGGAAGCAGACCCCTCCCACTCAGGAATCAGACCCCTCCTACTCAGGAATCAGACCCCTCCTATTCACAAACCTCAGACCCCTCCCATTCACAAACCTGACTACTCCCACTCAGTAATCAGACCCCTCCCATTCACAAACCTCAGACCCCTCCCATTCACAAACCTGACTACTCCCACTTAGGAATCAGACCCCTTCCATTCACAAACCTCAGACTCCTCCCACTCAGGAATCAGACCCTCCCTACTCAGGAATTGGACCCCTCCCATTCACAAACCTGACTACTCCCACTCAGGCATCAGACCCCTCCCATTCACAAGCCTCAGACCCCCCTCTCAGGAATCAGACCCCTCCCATTTATAAACCTCAGACTCCTCCCACTCAGGAATCAGACCCCTCCCATTCACAAACCTCAGACTCCTCCCACTCAGGAATCAGCCCCCCCCCTCATTCACAAACCTGCCATTTAAAAACCCGACTCCTCCCACTCAGGAATCAGACCCCTCTCATTCAGGAATCAGAGCCTTTCCATTTACAAACCAACCCCTCCCACTCAGGAATCAAACCCCTCCCATTCACAAACCTCAGACCCCTCCCTTTCAGGAAGCAAACTCCTCCTAGTTCTGTTTGAGGACAGAGGGTTCCTCACACCTTATATTCAGGAAGCAGACCCCTCCCATTCACAAACCTCAGACTCCTCCCACTCAGGAATCAGACCCCTCCCATGCTCAAACCTCAGACTCCTCCCACTCAGGAATAAGACCCCTCCCATGCTCAAACCTCAGACTCCTCCCACTCAGGAAGCAGACCCCTCTCATTCACAAACCTCAGACCCCTCCCATTCAGGAAGCAGACTCCTCCCATGCTCAAACCTCAGACTCTTTCCAATCAAGAATCAGACCCATTCACAAGCTTCAGGCTCCTCCCACTCCAAAATCAGACCCCTCCCATTCACAAACCTCAAACTCCTCCCACTCAGGAATCAGACCCTCCATTCACAAGCCTCAGACTCCTCCCACTCATAAATCAGACCCCTCCCATTCACAAACTTAACTTCTCCCTATTACAACCCTCAGACTCCTCCCACTCAGGAATCGGACCCCTCCCCATTCAGGAATCAGACCCCTCCCCCATTTAAAAACCTCAGACCCCTCCCACTCAGGAATCAGACCCCTCCTATTCACAAACCTCAGATCCTCCCCACTCAGCAATCAGACCCCTCCCATTCACAAACTCCTCCCACTCAGGAATCAAACCCCTCCCATTCACAAACCTCAGACCCCTCCCATTCAGGAATCAGACCCCTCTCATGCTCAAACCTCAGACTCCTCCCACTCAGGAATCAGACCCCTCCCATTCTCAAACCTCAGACTTTTTCCAATCAAGAATCAGACCTCTCCCATTCACAAGCCTCAGGCTCCTCCCACTCCGAAATCAGACCCCTTCCATTTACAAACCTGACTCCTCCCACTCAAGAATCAGACCCCTCCCATTCACAAACCCGACTCCTCCCATTCAGGAAGCAGACCCCTCCCACTCAGGAATCAGACCCCTCCTACTCAGGAATCAGACCCCTCCTATTCACAAACCTCAGACCCCTCCCATTCACAAACCTGACTACTCCCACTCAGGAATCAGACCCCTCCCATGCTCAAACCTCAGACTCCTCCCACTCAGGAATCAGACCCCTCCCATTCTCAAACCTCAGACTTTTTCCAATCAAGAATCAGACCTCTCCCATTCAGAAGCCTCAGGCTCCTCCCACTTCGAAATCAGACCCCTTCCATTTACAAACCTGACTCCTCCCACTCAAGAATCAGACCCCTCCCATTCACAAACCCGACTCCTCCCATTCAGGAAGCAGATCCCTCCCACTCAGGAATCAGACCCCTCCTACTCAGGAATCAGACCCCTCCTATTCACAAACCTCAGACCCCTCCCATTCACAAACCTGACTACTCCCACTCAGGAATCAGACCCCTCCCACTCACAAACATCAGACTTCTCCCACTCAGGAATCAGACCCCTCCCACTCACAAATCAGCCCCCCTCATTTACGAGCCTCAGACCCCTCCCATTTAAAAACCAGACTCCTCCCACTCAGGAATCAGACCACTTCCATTTACAAACCTGACTCCTCCCACTCAAGAATCAGACCCCTCCCATTCACAAACCCGACTTCTCCCATTCAGGAAGCAGACCCCTCCCACTCAGGAATCAGACCCCTCCCACTCAGGAATCAGACCCCTCCTATTCACAAACCTTAAACCCCTTCCATTCACAAACCTGACTACTCCCATTCAGTAATCATACCCCTCCCATTCACAAACTTCAGACCCCTCCCATTCACAAACCTGACTCCTCCAATTCAGGAAGCAGACCCCTCCTATTCAAAAACCTCAGACCCCTCCCATTCAGGAATCAGACCCTCCCTACTCAGGAATTGGACGCCTCCCATTCACAAACCTGACTCCGCCCACTCAGTCATCAGACCCCTCCTATTCACAAACCTCAAGACCCCTCTCACTCAGGAATCAGACAGACCCCTCCCATTCACAAACCTCAGACCCCTCCCATTCAAGAATCAAACCACTCCCACTCAGGCATCAGACCCCTCCCATTCACAAGCCTCAGACCCCCCTCTCAGGCATCAGACCCCTCCCATTTATAAACCTCAGACTCCTCCCACTCAGGAATCAGACCCCTCCCATTCACAAACCTCACACTCCTCTCAGTCAGGAATCAGACCCCTCCCGCTCACAAACCTCAGACTCCTCCCACTCAGGAATCAGCCCCCCCCTCATTCACAAACCTGCCATTTAAAAACCTGACTCCTCCCACTCAGGAATCAGACCCCTCTCATTCAGGAATCAGAGCCTTTCCATTTACAAACCAACCCCTCCCACTCAGGAATCAAACCCCTCCCATTCACAAACCTCAGACCCCTCCCATTCAGGAAGCAGACTCCTCCCATGCTCAAACCTCAGACTCTTTCCAATCAAGAATCAGACCCATTCACAAGCTTCAGGCTCCTCCCACTCCAAAATCAGACCCCTCCCATTCACAAACCTCACTCCTCCCACTCAGGAATCAGACCCTCCATTCACAACCCTCAGACTCCTCCCACTCAGGAATCAGACCCCTCCCCATTCAGGAATCAGACCCCTCCCATTTAAAAACCTCAGACCCCTCCCACTCAGGAATCAGACCCCTCCCATTCACAAACTCCTCTCACTCAGGAATCAGACCCCTCCCATTCACAAACCTCAAACTCCTCCAACTCAGGAATCAGCCCCCCCCCCTCATTCACGAGCCTGCCATTTAAAAACCCGACTCCTCCCACTCAGGAATCCGACCCCTCTCATTCAGGAATCAGAGCCTTTCCATTTACAAACCAACCCCTCCCACTCAGGAATCAAACCCCTCCCATTCACAAACCTCAGACCCCTCCCATTCAGGAATCAGACCCCTCTCATGCACAAACCTCAGACTCCTCCCACTCAGGAATCAGACCCCTCCCATGCTCAAACCTCAGACTCCTCCCACTCAGGAATCAGACCCCTCCCATTCTCAAACCTCAGACTTTTTCCAATCAAGAATCACATTCACAAGCCTCAGGCTCCTCCCACTCCGAAATCAGACCCCTACCATTCACAAACTTGACTTCTCCCATTCAGGAAGCAGACCCCTCCCACTCAGGAATCAGACCCCTCCTATTTACAAACCTCAGACCCCTCCCATTCACAAACCTGACTACTCCCACTCAGTAATCAGACCCCTCCCATTCACAAACCTCAGACCCCTCCCATTCACAAACCTGACTACTCCCACTCAGGAATCAGACCCCTTCCATTCACAAACCTCAGACTCCTCCCACTCAGGAATCAGACCCTCCCTACTCAGGAATTGGACCCCTCCCATTCACAAACCTGACTACTCCCACTCAGGCATCAGACCCCTCCCATTCACAAGCCTCAGACCCCCTCTCAGGAATCAGACCCCTCCCATTTATAAACCTCAGACTCCTCCCACTCAGGAATCAGACCCCTCCCATTCACAAACCTCAGACTCCTCCCACTCAGGAATCAGACCCCTCCCATTCACAAACCTCAGACTCCTCCCACTCACAAACCTCAGACTCCTCCCACTCAGGAATCAGCCCCCCTCATTCACGAGCCTGCCATTTAAAAACCCGACTCCTCCCACTCAGGAATCAGACCCATTCACAAGCTTCAGGCTCCTCCCACTCCAAAATCAGACCCCTCCCATTCACAAGCCTCAGACCCCCCTCTCAGGCATCAGACCCCTCCCATTTATAAACCTCAGACTCCTCCCACTCAGGAATCAGACCCCTCCCATTCACAAACCTCACACTCCTCTCAGTCAGGAATCAGACCCCTCCCGCTCACAAACCTCAGACTCCTCCCACTCAGGAATCAGCCCCCCCCTCATTCACAAACCTGCCATTTAAAAACCCGACTCCTCCCACTCAGGAATCAGACCCCTCTCATTCAGGAATCAGAGCCTTTCCATTTACAAACCAACCCCTCCCACTCAGGAATCAAACCCCTCCCATTCACAAACCTCAGACCCCTCCCATTCAGGAAGCAGACTCCTCCCATGCTCAAACCTCAGACTCTTTCCAATCAAGAATCAGACCCATTCACAAGCTTCAGGCTCCTCCCACTCCAAAATCAGACCCCTCCCATTCACAAACCTCACTCCTCCCACTCAGGAATCAGACCCTCCATTCACAACCCTCAGACTCCTCCCACTCAGGAATCAGACCCCTCCCCATTCAGGAATCAGACCCCTCCCATTTAAAAACCTCAGACCCCTCCCACTCAGGAATCAGACCCCTCCCATTCACAAACTCCTCTCACTCAGGAATCAGACCCCTCCCATTCACAAACCTCAAACTCCTCCAACTCAGGAATCAGCCCCCCCCCTCATTCACGAGCCTGCCATTTAAAAACCCGACTCCTCCCACTCAGGAATCCGACCCCTCTCATTCAGGAATCAGAGCCTTTCCATTTACAAACCAACCCCTCCCACTCAGGAATCAAACCCCTCCCATTCACAAACCTCAGACCCCTCCCATTCAGGAATCAGACCCCTCTCATGCACAAACCTCAGACTCCTCCCACTCAGGAATCAGACCCCTCCCATGCTCAAACCTCAGACTCCTCCCACTCAGGAATCAGACCCCTCCCATTCTCAAACCTCAGACTTTTTCCAATCAAGAATCACATTCACAAGCCTCAGGCTCCTCCCACTCCGAAATCAGACCCCTACCATTCACAAACTTGACTTCTCACATTCAGGAAGCAGACCCCTCCCACTCAGGAATCAGACCCCTCCTACTCAGGAATCAGACCCCTCCTATTTACAAACCTCAGACCCCTCCCATTCACAAACCTGACTACTCCCACTCAGTAATCAGACCCCTCCCATTCACAAACCTCAGACCCCTCCCATTCACAAACCTGACTACTCCCACTCAGGAATCAGACCCCTTCCATTCACAAACCTCAGACTCCTCCCACTCAGGAATCAGACCCTCCCTACTCAGGAATTGGACCCCTCCCATTCACAAACCTGACTACTCCCACTCAGGCATCAGACCCCTCCCATTCACAAGCCTCAGACCCCCCTCTCAGGAATCAGACCCCTCCCATTTATAAACCTCAGACTCCTCCCACTCATGAATCAGACCCCTCCCATTCACAAACCTCAGACTCCTCCCACTCAGGAATCAGACCCCTCCCATTCACAAACCTCAGACTCCTCCCACTCAGGAATCAGACCCCTCCCATTCACAAACCTCACACTCCTCTCAGTCAGGAATCAGACCCCTACCATTCACAAACTTCAAACTCCTCCCACTCAGGAATCCGACCCCTGCCGCTCACAAACTTCAGACTCCTCCCACTCAGGAATCAGGCCCCCCTCATTCACGAGCCTGCCATTTAAAAACCCGACTCCTCCCACTCAGGAATCAGACCCCTCTCATTCACAAACCTCAGACCCCTACCATTCAGGAAGCAGACTCCTTCCATGCTCAAACCTCAGACTCTTTCCAATCAAGAATCAGACCCATTCACAAGCTTCAGGCTCCTCCCACTCCAAAATCAGACCCCTCCCATTCACAAACCTCAAACTCCTCCCACTCAGGAATTAGACCCTCCATTCACAAGCCTCAGACTCCTCCCACTCATAAATCAGACCCCTCCCATTCACAAACTTAACTTCTCCCTATTACAACCCTCAGACTCCTCCCACTCAGGAATCAGACCCCTCCCCATTCAGGAATCAGACCCCTCCCATTTAAAAACCTCAGACCCCTCCCACTCACAAACATCAGACTCCTCCCACTCAGGAATCAGACCCCTCCCACTCACAAATCAGCCCCCCCTCATTTACGAGCCTCAGACCCCTCCCATTTAAAAACCAGACTCCTCCCACTCAGGAATCAGACCACTTCCATTTACAAACCTGACTCCTCCCACTCAAGAATCAGACCCCTCCCATTCACAAACCCGACTTCTCCCATTCAGGAAATAGACCCCTCCCACTCAGGAATCAGACCCCTCCCACTCAGGAATCAGACCCCTCCTATTCACAAACCTTAAACCCCTTCCATTCACAAACCTGACTACTCCCACTCAGTAATCATACCCCTCCCATTCACAAACCTCAGACCCCTCCCATTCAAGAATCAAACCACTCCCATTAAGGCATCAGACCCCTCCCATTCACAAGCCTCAGACCCCCCCTCTCAGGCATCAGACCCCTCCCATTTATAAACCTCAGACTCCTCCCACTCAGGAATCAGACCCCTCCCATTCACAAACCTCACACTCCTCTCAGTCAGGAATCAGACCCCTCCCGCTCAGAAACCTCAGACTCCTCCCACTCAGGAATCAGCCCCCCCCTCATTCACAAACCTGCCATTTAAAAAACCCGACTCCTCCCACTCAGGAATCAGACCCCTCTCATTCAGGAATCAGAGCCTTTCCATTTACAAACCAACCCCTCCCACTCAGGAATCAAACCCCTCCCATTCACAAACCTCAGACCCCTCCCATTCAGGGGAGCAGACTCCTCCCATGCTCAAACCTCAGACTCTTTCCAATCAAGAATCAGACCCATTCACAAGCTTCAGGCTCCTCCCACTCCAAAATCAGACCCCTCCCATTCACAAACCTCACTCCTCCCACTCAGGAATCAGACCCTCCATTCACAACCCTCAGACTCCTCCCACTCAGGAATCAGACCCCTCCCCATTCAGGAATCAGACCCCTCCCATTTAAAAACCTCAGACCCCTCCCACTCAGGAATCAGACCCCTCCCATTCACAAACTCCTCTCACTCAGGAATCAGACCCCTCCCATTCACAAACCTCAAACTCCTCCCACTCAGGAATCCGACCCCTGCCGCTCACAAACCTCAGACTCCTCCAACTCAGGAATCAGCCCCCCCCCCTCATTCACGAGCCTGCCATTTAAAAACCCGACTCCTCCCACTCAGGAATCAGACCCCTCTCATTCAGGAATCAGAGCCTTTCCATTTACAAACCAACCCCTCCCACTCAGGAATCAAACCCCTCCCATTCACAAACCTCAGACCCCTCCCATTCAGAAATCAGACCCCTCCCATTCTCAAACCTCAGACTTTTTCCAATCAAGAATCAGGCCTCTCCCATTCACAAGCCTCAGGCTCCTCCCACTCCGAAATCAGACCCCTACCATTCACAAACTTGACTTCTCCCATTCAGGAAGCAGACCCCTCCCACTCAGGAATCAGACCCCTCCTACTCAGGAATCAGACCCCTTCCATTCACAAACCTCAGACTCCTCCCACTCAGGAATTAGACCCTCCCTACTCAGGAATTGGACCCCTCCCATTCACAAACCTGACTACTCCCACTCAGGCATCAGACCCCTCCCATTCACAAGCCTCAGACCCCCCTCTCAGGAATCAGACCCCTCCCATTTATAAACCTCAGACTCCTCCCACTCAGGAATCAGACCCCTCCCATTCACAAACCTCAGACTCCTCCCACTCAGGAATCAGACCCCTCCCATTCACAAACCTCAGACTCCTCCCACTCAGGAATCAGACCCCTCCCATTCACAAACCTCACACTCCTCTCAGTCAGGAATCAGACCCCTCCCATTCACAAACCTCAAACTCCTCCCACTCAGGAATCCGACCCCTGCCGCTCACAAACTTCAGACTCCTCCCACTCAGGAATCAGACCCCTCTCATTCAGGAATCAGAGCCTTTCCATTTACAAACGAACCCCTCCCACTCAGGAATCAAACCCCTCCCATTCACAAACCTCAGACCCCTCCCATTCAGGAAGCAGACTCCTCCCATGCTCAAACCTCAGACTCTTTCCAATCAAGAATCAGACCCATTCACAAGCTTCAGGCTCCTCCCACTCCAAAATCAGACCCCTCCCATTCACAAACCTCAAACTCCTCCCACTCAGGAATTAGACCCTCCATTCACAAGCCTCAGACTCCTCCCAATCATAAATCAGACCCCTCCCATTCACAAACTTAACTTCTCCCTATTACAACCCTCAGACTCCTCCCACTCAGGAATCAGACCCCTCCCCATTCAGGAATCAGACCCCTCCCATTTAAAAACCTCAGACCCCTCCCACTCAGGAATCAGACCCCTCCTATTCACAAACCTCAGATCCTCCCCACTCAGGAATCAGACCCCTCCCATTCACAAACCTCAAACTCCTCCCACTCAGGAATCCGACCCCTGCCGCTCACAAAACTCAGACTCCTCCCACTCAGGAATCAGACCCCTCCCATTCACAAACCTCAGACTCCTCCAACTCAGGAATCAGCACCCCTCATTCACGAGCCTGCCATTTAAAAACCCGACTCCTCCCACTCAGGAATCAGACCCCTCTCATTCAGGAATCAGAGCCTTTCCATTTACAAACCAACCCCTCCCACTCAGGAATCAGACCCTCCCTATTCAGGAATTGGACCCCTCCCATTCACAAACCTGACTACTCCCACTCAGGCATCAGACCCCTCCCATTCACAAGCCTCAGACCCCCCTCTCAGGAATCAGACCCCTCCCATTTATAAACCTCAGACTCCTCCCACTCAGGAATCAGACCCCTCCCATTCACAAACCTCAGACCCCTCCCATTCAGGAATCAGACCCCTCTCATGCTCAAACCTCAGACTCCTCCCACTCAGGAATCAGACCCCTCCCATGCTCAAACCTCAGACTCCTCCCACTCAGGAATCAGACCCCTCCCATTCTCAAACCTCAGACATTTTCCAATCAAGAATCAGACCTCTCCCATTCACAAGCCTCAGGCTCCTCCCACTCAGGAATCAGACCCCTCCCATTCTCAAACATTTTCCAATCAAGAATCAGACCTCTCCCATTCACAAGCCTCAGGCTCCTCCCACTCCGAAATCAGACCCCTTCCCTTTACAAACCTGACTCCTCCCACTCAAGAATCAGACCCCTCCCATTCACAAACTCGACTCCTCCCATTCAGGAAGCAGACCCCTCCCACTCAGAAATCAGACCCCTCCCATTCACAAACATCAGACTCCTCCCACTCAGGAATCAGACCCCTCCCACTCACAAACATCAGACTCCTCCCACTCATGAATCAGACCCCTCCCACTCACAAATCAGCCCCCCTCATTTACGAGCCTCAGACCCCTCCCATTTAAAAACCCGACTCCTCCCACTCAGGAATTAGACCACTTCCATTTACAAACCTGTCTCCTCCCACTCAAGAATCAGACCCCTCCCATTCACAAACCCGACTCCTCCCACTCAGGAATCAGACCCCTCCCACTCAGGAATCAGACCCCTCCTATTCACAAACCTTAAACCCCTTCCATTCACAAACCTGACTACTCCCACTCAGTAATCATACCCCTCCCATTCACAAACTTCAGACCCCTCCCATTCACAAACTTCAGACCCCTCCCATTCACAAACCTGACTCCTCCAATTCAGGAAGCAGACCCCTCCTATTCAAAAACCTCAGACCCCTCCCATTCAGGAATCAGACCCTCCCTACTCAGGAATTGGACACCTCCCATTCACAAACCTGACTCCGCCCACTCAGTCATCAGACCCCTCCTATTCACAAACCTCAAGACCCCTCTCACTCAGGAATCAGACAGACCCCTCCCATTCACAAACCTCAGACCCCTCCCATTCAAGAATCAAACCACTCCCACTCAGGCATCAGACCCCTCCCATTCACAAGCCTCAGACCCCCCTCTCAGGCATCAGACCCCTCCCATTTATAAACCTCAGACTCCTCCCACTCACAAACCTCAGACTCCTCCCACTCAGGAATCAGCCCCCCTCATTCACGAGCCTGCCATTTAAAAACCCGACTCCTCCCACTCAGGAATCAGACCCCTCTCATTCAGGAATCAGAGCCTTTCTATTTACAAACCAACCCCTCCCACTCAGGAATCAAACCCCTCCCATTCACAAACCTCAGACCCCTCCTATTCAGGAAGCAGACTCCTCCCATGCTCAAACCTCAGACTCTTTCCAATCAAGAATCAGACCCATTCACAAGCTTCAGGCTCCTCCCACTCCAAAATCAGACCCCTCCCATTCACAAGCCTCAGACCCCCCCTCTCAGGCATCAGACCCCTCCCATTTATAAACCTCAGACTCCTCCCACTCAGGAATCAGACCCCTTCCATTCACAAACCTCAGACTCCTCCCACTCAGGAATCAGACCCTCCATTCACAAGCCTCAGACTCCTCCCACTCATAAATCAGACCCCTCCCATTCACAAACCTAACTTCTCCCTATTACACCCTCAGATTCCTCCCACTCAGGAATCAGACCCCTCCCCATTCAGGAATCAGACCCCTCCCATTTAAAAACCTCAGACCCCTCCCACTCAGGAATCAGACCCCTCCTATTCACAAACCTCAGATCCTCCCCACTCAGGAATCAGACCCCTCCCATTCACAAACTCCTCTCACTCAGGAATCAGACCCCTCCCATTCACAAACCTCAAACTCCTCCCACTCAGGAATCCGACCCCTGCCGCTCACAAAACTCAGACTCCTCCGACTCAGGAATCAGCCCCCCCTCATTCACGAGCCTGCCATTTAAAAACCCGACTCCTCCCACTCAGGAATCAGACCCCTCTCATGCTCAAACCTCAGACCCCTCCCATTCAAGAATCAAACCACTCCCACTCAGGCATCAGACCCCTCCCATTCACAAGCCTCAGACCCCCCCTCTCAGGCATCAGACCCCTCCCATTTATAAACCTCAGACTCCTCCCACTCAGGAATCAGACCCCTCCCATTCACAAACCTCACACTCCTCTCAGTCAGGAATCAGACCCCTCCCGCTCACAAACCTCAGACTCCTCCCACTCAGGAATCAGCCCCCCCCCTCATTCACAAACCTGCCATTTAAAACCCCGACTCCTCCCACTCAGGAATCAGACCCCTCTCATTCAGGAATCAGAGCCTTTCCATTTACAAACTAACCCCTCCCACTCAGGAATCAAACCCCTCCCATTCACAAACCTCAGACCCCTCCCATTCAGGAATCAGACCCTTCATGCTCAAACCTCAGACTCCTCCCACTCAGGAATCAGACCCCTCCCATGCTCAAACCTCAGACTTTTTCCAATCAAGAATCAGACCTCTCCCATTCACAAGCCTCAGGCTCCTTCCATTTACAAACCTGACTCCTCCCATTCAGGAAGCAGACCCCTCCCACTCAGGAATAAGACCCCTCCTACTCAGGAATCAGACCCCTCCTATTCACAAACCTCAGACCCCTCCCATTCACAAACCTGACTACTCCCACTCAGGAATCAGACCCCTTCCATTCACAAACCTCAGACTCCTCCCACTCAGGAATCAGACCCTCCCTATTCAGGAATTGGACCCCTCCCATTCACAAACCTGACTACTCCCACTCAGGCATCAGACCCCTCCCATTCACAAGCCTCAGACCCCCCTCTCAGGAATCAGACCCCTCCCATTTATAAACCTCAGACTCCGCCCACTCAGGAATCAGACCCCTCCCATTCACAAACCTCAGACCCCTCCCATTCACAAACCTCACACTCCTCTCAGTCAGGAATCAGACCCCTCCCATTCACAAACCTCACACTCCTCTCAGTCAGGAATCAGACCCCTCCCATTCACAAACCTCAGACCCCTCCCATTCACAAACCTCACACTCCCCCCTCTCAGGAATCAGACCCCTCCCATTTATAAACCTCAGACCCCTCGCATTCACAAACCTCAGACTCCTCCCTCTCAGGAATCAGACCCCTCCCATTCACAAACCTCACACTCCTCTCAGTCAGGAATCAGACCCCTTCCATTCACAAGCCTCAGACCTCCCTCTCAGGAATCAGACCCCTCCCATTTATAAACCTCAGACTCCTCCCACTCAGGAATCAGACCCCTCCCATTCACAAACCTCAGACCCCTCCCATTCACAAACCTCACACTCCTCTCAGTCAGGAATCAGACCCCTCCCATTCACAAGCCTCAGACCCCCCTCTCAGGAATCAGACCCCTCCCATTTATAAACCTCAAACTCCTCCCACTCAGGAATCAGACCCCTCCCATTCACACACCTCAGACTCCTCCCACTCGGGAATCAGACCCCTCCCATTCACAAACCTCAGACCCCTCCCATTCACAAACCTCACACTCCTCTCAGTCAGGAATCAGACCCCTCCCATTCCCAAGCCTCAGACCCCCCTCTCAGGAATCAGACCCCTCCCATTTATAAACCTCAGACTCCTCCCACTCAGGAATCAGACCCCTCCCATTCACAAACCTCAGACTCCTCCCACTCAGGAATCAGACCCCTCCCATTCACAAACCTCACACTCCTCTCAGTCAGGAATCAGACCCCTCCCATTCACAAACCTCACACTCCTCTCAGTCAGGAATCAGACCCCTCCCATTCACAAACCTCAGACTCCTCCCACTCAGGAATCAGCCCCCCCTCATTCACAAACCTGCCATTTCAAAACCCGACTCCTCCCACTCAGGAATCAGACCCCTCTCATTCAGGAATCAGAGCCTTTCCATTTACAAACTAACCCCTCCCACTCAGGAAACAAACCTCAGACCCCTCCCATTCAGGAAGCAGACTCCTCCCATGCTCAAACCTCAGACTCTTTCCAATCAAGAATCAGACCCATTCACAAACCTCAAACTCCTCCCACTCAGGAATCAAACCTCAGACCCCTCCCATTCAGGAAGCCGACTCCTCCCATGCTCAAACCTCAGACTCTTTCCAATCAAGAATCAGACCCATTCACAAACCTCAAACTCCTCCCACTCAGGAATCAAACCTCTCCCCATTCAGGAATCAGACCCTTCCCATTCACAAGCCTCAGACTCCTCCCACTCATAAATCAGACCCCTCCCATTCACAAACCTGACTCCTCCCATTTACAAACCTCAGACTCCTCCCACTCAGGAATCAGACCCCTCCCATGCTCAAACCTCAGACTCCTCCCACTCAGGAATCAGACCCCTTCCATTCTTAAACCTCAGACTCTTTCCTATCAAGAATCAGACCCCTCCCATTCACAAACCTGACTCCTCCTATTTACAAACTTCAGACTCCTCCCACTCAGGAATCAGACCCCTTCCATTCTTAAACCTCAGACTCTTTCCTATCAAGAATCAGACCTCTCCCATTCACAAGCCTCAGGCTCCTCCCACTCCAAAATCAGACCCCTCCCATTCACAAACATCAGACTCCCCCCACTCATAATTCAGACCCCTCCCACTCAGATATCAGACCCCTCCCATTCAGGAATCAGACCCCTCCCATTCACAAACCTCAGACCCCTCCCATTCACAAACATCAGACTCCCCCCACTCATAAATCAGACCCCTCCCATTCACAAACCTCAAACCCCTCCCACTCAGGAATCAGACCTCTCCCATTCACAAACCTCAGACCCCTCCCACGCCGAAATCAGACCCCTCCTATTCACAAACCTCAGATCCTCCCCACTCAGGAATCAGACCCCTCCCATTCACAAACCTCAAACTCCTCCCACTCAGGAATCCGACCCCTGCCGCTCACAAAACTCAGACTCCTCCCACTCAGGAATCAGACCCCTCCCATTCACAAACCTCAGACTCCTCCAACTCAGGAATCAGCCCCCCTCATTCACGAGCCTGCCATTTAAAAACCCGACTCCTCCCACTCAGGAATCAGACCCCTCTCATTCAGGAATCAGAGCCTTTCCATTTACAAACCAACCCCTCCCACTCAGGAATCAGACCCTCCCTATTCAGGAATTGGACCCCTCCCATTCACAAACCTGACTACTCCCACTCAGGCATCAGACCCCTCCCATTCACAAGCCTCAGACCCCCTCTCAGGAATCAGACCCCTCCCATTTATAAACCTCAGACTCCTCCCACTCAGGAATCAGACCCCTCCCATTCACAAACCTCAGACCCCTCCCATTCAGGAATCAGACCCCTCTCATGCTCAAACCTCAGACTCCTCCCACTCAGGAATCAGACCCCTCCCATGCTCAAACCTCAGACTCCTCCCACTCAGGAATCAGACCCCTCCCATTCTCAAACCTCAGACATTTTCCAATCAAGAATCAGACCTCTCCCATTCACAAGCCTCAGGCTCCTCCCACTCAGGAATCAGACCCCTCCCATTCTCAAACATTTTTCAATCAAGAATCAGACCTCTCCCATTCACAAGCCTCAGGCTCCTCCCACTCCGAAATCAGACCCCTTCCCTTTACAAACCTGACTCCTCCCACTCAAGAATCAGACCCCTCCCATTCACAAACTCGACTCCTCCCATTCAGGAAGCAGACCCCTCCCACTCAGAAATCAGACCCCTCCCATTCACAAACATCAGACTCCTCCCACTCAGGAATCAGACCCCTCCCACTCACAAACATCAGACTCCTCCCACTCATGAATCAGACCCCTCCCACTCACAAATCAGCCCCCTAATTTACGAGCCTCAGACCCCTCCCATTTAGAAACCCGACTCCTCCCACTCAGGAATTAGACCACTTCCATTTACAAACCTGACTCCTCCCACTCAAGAATCAGACCCCTCCCATTCACAAACCCAACTCCTCCCACTCAGGAATCAGACCCCTCCCACTCAGGAATCAGACCCCTCCTATTCACAAACCTTAAACCCCTTCCATTCACAAACCTGACTACTCCCACTCAGTAATCATACCCCTCCCATTCACAAACTTCAGACCCCTCCCATTCACAAACTTCAGACCCCTCCCATTCACAAACCTGACTCCTCCAATTCAGGAAGCAGACCCCTCCTATTCAAAAACCTCAGACCCCTCCCATTCAGGAATCAGACCCTCCCTACTCAGGAATTGGACGCCTCCCATTCACAAACCTGACTCCGCCCACTCAGTCATCAGACCCCTCCTATTCACAAACCTCAAGACCCCTCTCACTCAGGAATCAGACAGACCCCTCCCATTCACAAACCTCAGACCCCTCCCATTCAAGAATCAAACCACTCCCACTCAGGCATCAGACCCCTCCCATTCACAAGCCTCAGACCCCCCTCTCAGGCATCAGACCCCTCCCATTTATAAACCTCAGACTCCTCCCACTCACAAACCTCAGACTCCTCCCACTCAGGAATCAGCCCCCCTCATTCACGAGCCTGCCATTTAAAAACCCGACTCCTCCCACTCAGGAATCAGACCCCTCTCATTCAGGAATCAGAGCCTTTCTATTTACAAACCAACCCCTCCCACTCAGGAATCAAACCCCTCCCATTCACAAACCTCAGACCCCTCCTATTCAGGAAGCAGACTCCTCCCATGCTCAAACCTCAGACTCTTTCCAATCAAGAATCAGACCCATTCACAAGCTTCAGGCTCCTCCCACTCCAAAATCAGACCCCTCCCATTCACAAACCTCAAACTCCTCCCACTCAGGAATCAGACCCTCCATTCACAAGCCTCAGACTCCTCCCACTCATAAATCAGACCCCTCCCATTCACAAACCTGACTCCTCCAATTCAGGAAGCAGACCCCTCCTATTCAAAAACCTCAGACCCCTCCCATTCAGGAATCAGACCCTCACTACTCAGGAATTGGACGCCTCCCATTCACAAACCTGACTCCGCCCACTCAGTCATCAGACCCCTCCTATTCACAAACCTCAAGACCCCTCTCACTCAGGAATCAGACAGACCCCTCCCATTCACAAACCTCAGACCCCTCCCATTCAAGAATCAAACCACTCCCACTCAGGCATCAGACCCCTCCCATTCACAAGCCTCAGACCCCCCTCTCAGGCATCAGACCCCTCCCATTTATAAACCTCAGACTCCTCCCACTCACAAACCTCAGACTCCTCCCACTCAGGAATCAGCCCCCCTCATTCACGAGCCTGCCATTTAAAAACCCGACTCCTCCCACTCAGGAATCAGACCCCTCTCATTCAGGAATCAGAGCCTTTCTATTTACAAACCAACCCCTCCCACTCAGGAATCAAACCCCTCCCATTCACAAACCTCAGACCCCTCCTATTCAGGAAGCAGACTCCTCCCATGCTCAAACCTCAGACTCTTTCCAATCAAGAATCAGACCCATTCACAAGCTTCAGGCTCCTCCCACTCCAAAATCAGACCCTCCCATTCACAAACCTCAAACTCCTCCCACTCAGGAATCAGACCCTCCATTCACAAGCCTCAGAGTCCTCCCACTCATAAATCAGACCCCTCCCATTCACAAACCTAACTTCTCCCTATTACAGCCCTCAGATTCCTCCCACTCAGGAATCAGACCCCTCCCCATTCAGGAATCAGACCCCTCCCATTTAAAAACCTCAGACCCCTCCCACTCAGGAATCAGACCCCTCCTATTCACAAACCTCAGATCCTCCCCACTCAGGAATCAGACCCCTCCCATTCACAAACTCCTCTCACTCAGGAATCAGACCCCTCCCATTCACAAACCTCAAACTCCTCCCACTCAGGAATCCGACCCCTGCCGCTCACAAAACTCAGACTCCTCCGACTCAGGAATCAGCCCCCCCTCATTCACGAGCCTGCCATTTAAAAACCTGACTCCTCCCATTCAGGAATCAGACCCCTCTCATGCTCAAACCTCAGACCCCTCCCATTCAAGAATCAAACCACTCCCACTCAGGCATCAGACCCCTCCCATTCACAAGCCTCAGACCCCCCCTCTCAGGCATCAGACCCCTCCCATTTATAAACCTCAGACTCCTCCCACTCAGGAATCAGACCCCTCCCATTCACAAACCTCACACTCCTCTCAGTCAGGAATCAGACCCCTCCCGCTCACAAACCTCAGACTCCTCCCACTCAGGAATCAGCCCCCCCCTCATTCACAAACCTGCCATTTAAAACCCTGACTCCTCCCACTCAGGAATCAGACCCCTCTCATTCAGGAATCAGAGCCTTTCCATTTACAAACTAACCCCTCCCACTCAGGAATCAAACCCCTCCCATTCACAAACCTCAGACCCCTCCCATTCAGGAATCAGACCCCTCATGCTCAAACCTCAGACTCCTCCCACTCAGCAATCAGACCCCTCCCATGCTCAAACCTCAGACTTTTTCCAATCAAGAATCAGACCTCTCCCATTCACAAGCCTCAGGCTCCTTCCATTTACAAACCTGACTCCTCCCATTCAGGAAGCAGACCCATCCCACTCAGGAATAAGACCCCTCCTACTCAGGAATCAGACCCCTCCTATTCACAAACCTCAGACCCCTCCCATTCACAAACCTGACTACTCCCACTCAGGCATCAGACCCCTCCCATTCACAAGCCTCAGACCCCCCTCTCAGGAATCAGACCCCTCCCATTTATAAACCTCAGACTCCTCCCACTCAGGAATCAGACCCCTCCCATTCACAAACCTCAGACCCCTCCCATTCACAAACCTCACACTCCTCTCAGTCAGGAATCAGACCCCTCCCATTCACAAGCCTCAGACCCCCCTCTCAGGAATCAGACCCCTCCCATTCACAAACCTCACACTCCTCTCAGTCAGGAATCAGACCCCTTCCATTCACAAGCCTCAGACCCCCTCTCAGGAATCAGACCCCTCCCATTTATAAACCTCAGACCCCTCCCATTCACAAACCTCAGACTCCTCCCTCTCAGGAATCAGACCCCTCCCATTCACAAACCTCACACTCCTCTCAGTCAGGAATCAGACCCCTTCCATTCACAAGCCTCAGACCTCCCTCTCAGGAATCAGACCCCTCCCATTTATAAACCTCAGACTCCTCCCACTCGGGAATCAGACCCCTCCCATTCACAAACCTCAGACCCCTCCCATTCACAAACCTCACACTCCTCTCAGTCAGGAATCAGACCCCTCCCATTCACAAGCCTCAGACCCCCCTCTCAGGAATCAGACCCCTCCCATTTATAAACCTCAGACTCCTCCCACTCAGGAATCAGACCCCTCCCATTCACAAACCTCAGACTCCTCCCACTCAGGAATCAGACCCCTCCCATTCACAAACCTCACACTCCTCTCAGTCAGGAATCAGACCCCTCCCATTCACAAACCTCACACTCCTCTCAGTCAGGAATCAGACCCCTCCCATTCACAAACCTCAGACTCCTCCCACTCAGGAATCAGCCCCCCCCCTCATTCACAAACCTGCCATTTCAAAACCCGACTCCTCCCACTCAGGAAGCAGACCCCTCCCATTCACAAACCTCAGACTCCTCCCACTCAGGAATCAGATCCCTACCATGCTCAAACCTCAGACTCCTCCCACTCAGGAATCAGACCCCTCCCATGCTCAAACCTCAGACTCCTCCCACTCAGGAATCAGACCCCTCCCATTCTCAAACCGCAGACTCCTCCCACTCAGGAATCAGACCCCTCCCATTCTCAAACCTCAGACTCTTTCCAATCAAGAATCAGACCTCTCCCATTCACAAGCCTCAGGCTCCTCCCACTCCGAAATCAGTCCCCTCACATTCACAAACCTCAGACTCCTCCCACTCAGGAATCAGCCCCCCCTCATTCACGAGCCTGCCATTTAAAAACCCGACTCCTCCCACTCAGGAATCAGACCCCTCTCATTCAGGAATCAGAGCCTTTCCATTTACAAACTAACCCCTCCCACTCAGGAAACAAACCTCAGACCCCTCCCATTCAGGAAGCAGACTCCTCCCATGCTCAAACCTCAGACTCTTTCCAATCAAGAATCAGACCCATTCACAAACCTCAAACTCCTCCCACTCAGGAATCAAACCTCAGACCCCTCCCATTCAGGAAGCCGACTCCTCCCATGCTCAAACCTCAGACTCTTTCCAATCAAGAATCAGACCCATTCACAAACCTCAAACTCCTCCCACTCAGGAATCAAACCTCTCCCCATTCAGGAATCAGACCCTTCCCATTCACAAGCCTCAGACTCCTCCCACTCATAAATCAGACCCCTCCCATTCACAAACCTGACTCCTCCCATTTACAAACCTCAGACTCCTCCCACTCAGGAATCAGACCCCTCCCATGCTCAAACCTCAGACTCCTCCCACTCAGGAATCAGACCCCTTCCATTCTTAAACCTCAGACTCTTTCCTATCAAGAATCAGACCCCTCCCATTCACAAACCTGACTCCTCCTATTTACAAACTTCAGACTCCTCCCACTCAGGAATCAGACCCCTTCCATTCTTAAACCTCAGACTCTTTCCTATCAAGAATCAGACCTCTCCCATTCACAAGCCTCAGGCTCCTCCCACTCCAAAATCAGACCCCTCCCATTCACAAACATCAGACTCCCCCCACTCATAATTCAGACCCCTCCCACTCAGATATCAGACCCCTCCCATTCAGGAATCAGACCCCTCCCATTCACAAACCTCAGACCCCTCCCATTCACAAACATCAGACTCCCCCCACTCATAAATCAGACCCCTCCCATTCACAAACCTTAAACCCCTCCCACTCAGGAATCAGACCTCTCCCATTCACAAACCTCAGACCCCTCCCACGCCGAAATCAGACCCCTCCTATTCACAAACCTCAGATCCTCCCCACTCAGGAATCAGACCCCTCCCATTCACAAACCTCAAACTCCTCCCACTCAGGAATCCGACCCCTGCCGCTCACAAAACTCAGACTCCTCCCACTCAGGAATCAGACCCCTCCCATTCACAAACCTCAGACTCCTCCAACTCAGGAATCAGCCCCCCTCATTCACGAGCCTGCCATTTAAAAACCCGACTCCTCCCACTCAGGAATCAGACCCCTCTCATTCAGGAATCAGAGCCTTTCCATTTACAAACCAACCCCTCCCACTCAGGAATCAGACCCTCCCTATTCAGGAATTGGACCCCTCCCATTCACAAACCTGACTACTCCCACTCAGGCATCAGACCCCTCCCATTCACAAGCCTCAGACCCCCCTCTCAGGAATCAGACCCCTCCCATTTATAAACCTCAGACTCCTCCCACTCAGGAATCAGACCCCTCCCATTCACAAACCTCAGACCCCTCCCATTCAGGAATCAGACCCCTCTCATGCTCAAACCTCAGACTCCTCCCACTCAGGAATCAGACCCCTCCCATGCTCAAACCTCAGACTCCTCCCACTCAGGAATCAGACCCCTCCCATTCTCAAACCTCAGACATTTTTCAATCAAGAATCAGACCTCTCCCATTCACAAGCCTCAGGCTCCTCCCACTCCGAAATCAGACCCCTTCCCTTTACAAACCTGACTCCTCCCACTCAAGAATCAGACCCCTCCCATTCACAAACTCGACTCCTCCCATTCAGGAAGCAGACCCCTCCCACTCAGAAATCAGACCCCTCCCATTCACAAACATCAGACTCCTCCCACTCAGGAATCAGACCCCTCCCACTCACAAACATCAGACTCCTCCCACTCATGAATCAGACCCCTCCCACTCACAAATCAGCCCCCCTAATTTACGAGCCTCAGACCCCTCCCATTTAGAAACCCGACTCCTCCCACTCAGGAATTAGACCACTTCCATTTACAAACCTGACTCCTCCCACTCAAGAATCAGACCCCTCCCATTCACAAACCCGACTCCTCCCACTCAGGAATCAGACCCCTCCCACTCAGGAATCAGACCCCTCCTATTCACAAACCTTAAACCCCTTCCATTCACAAACCTGACTACTCCCACTCAGTAATCATACCCCTCCCATTCACAAACTTCAGACCCCTCCCATTCACAAACTTCAGACCCCTCCCATTCACAAACCTGACTCCTCCAATTCAGGAAGCAGACCCCTTCTATTCAAAAACCTCAGACCCCTCCCATTCAGGAATCAGACCCTCCCTACTCAGGAATTGGACGCCTCCCATTCACAAACCTGACTCCGCCCACTCAGTCATCAGACCCCTCCTATTCACAAACCTCAAGACCCCTCTCACTCAGGAATCAGACAGACCCCTCCCATTCACAAACCTCAGACCCCTCCCATTCAAGAATCAAACCACTCCCACTCAGGCATCAGACCCCTCCCATTCACAAGCCTCAGACCCCCCTCTCAGGCATCAGACCCCTCCCATTTATAAACCTCAGACTCCTCCCACTCACAAACCTCAGACTCCTCCCACTCAGGAATCAGCCCCCCTCATTCACGAGCCTGCCATTTAAAAACCCGACTCCTCCCACTCAGGAATCAGACCCCTCTCATTCAGGAATCAGAGCCTTTCTATTTACAAACCAACCCCTCCCACTCAGGAATCAAACCCCTCCCATTCACAAACCTCAGACCCCTCCTATTCAGGAAGCAGACTCCTCCCATGCTCAAACCTCAGACTCTTTCCAATCAAGAATCAGACCCATTCACAAGCTTCAGGCTCCTCCCACTCCAAAATCAGACCCCTCCCATTCACAAACCTCAAACTCCTCCCACTCAGGAATCAGACCCTCCATTCACAAGCCTCAGACTCCTCCCACTCATAAATCAGACCCCTCCCATTCACAAACCTAACTTCTCCCTATTACAACCCTCAGATTCCTCCCACTCAGGAATCAGACCCCTCCCCATTCAGGAATCAGACCCCTCCCATTTAAAAACCTCAGACCCCTCCCACTCAGGAATCAGACCCCTCCTATTCACAAACCTCAGATCCTCCCCACTCAGGAATCAGACCCCTCCCATTCACAAACTCCTCTCACTCAGGAATCAGACCCCTCCCATTCACAAACCTCAAACTCCTCCCACTCAGGAATCCGACCCCTGCCGCTCACAAAACTCAGACTCCTCCGACTCAGGAATCAGCCCCCCCTCATTCACGAGCCTGCCATTTAAAAACCCGACTCCTCCCATTCAGGAATCAGACCCCTCTCATGCTCAAACCTCAGACCCCTCCCATTCAAGAATCAAACCACTCCCACTCAGGCATCAGACCCCTCCCATTCACAAGCCTCAGACCCCCCTCTCAGGCATCAGACCCCTCCCATTTATAAACCTCAGACTCCTCCCACTCAGGAATCAGACCCCTCCCATTCACAAACCTCACACTCCTCTCAGTCAGGAATCAGACCCCTCCCGCTCACAAACCTCAGACTCCTCCCACTCAGGAATCAGCCCCCCCCCCTCATTCACAAACCTGCCATTTAAAACCCCGACTCCTCCCACTCAGGAATCAGACCCCTCTCATTCAGGAATCAGAGCCTTTCCATTTACAAACTAACCCCTCCCACTCAGGAATCAAACCCCTCCCATTCACAAACCTCAGACCCCTCCCATTCAGGAATCAGACCCCTCATGCTCAAACCTCAGACTCCTCCCACTCAGGAATCAGACCCCTCCCATGCTCAAACCTCAGACTTTTTCCAATCAAGAATCAGACCTCTCCCATTCACAAGCCTCAGGCTCCTTCCATTTACAAACCTGACTCCTCCCATTCAGGAAGCAGACCCCTCCCACTCATGAATAAGACCCCTCCTACTCAGGAATCAGACCCCTCCTATTCACAAACCTCAGACCCCTCCCATTCACAAACCTGACTACTCCCACTCAGGAATCAGACCCCTTCCATTCACAAACCTCAGACTCCTCCCACTCAGGAATCAGACCCTCCCTATTCAGGAATTGGACCCCTCCCATTCACAAACCTGACTACTCCCACTCAGGCATCAGACCCCTCCCATTCACAAGCCTCAGACCCCCCTCTCAGGAATCAGACCCCTCCCATTTATAAACCTCAGACTCCTCCCACTCAGGAATCAGACCCCTCCCATTCACAAACCTCAGACCCCTCCCATTCACAAACCTCACACTCCTCTCAGTCAGGAATCAGACCCCTTCCATTCACAAGCCTCAGACCTCCCTCTCAGGAATCAGACCCCTCCCATTTATAAACCTCAGACTCCTCCCACTCAGGAATCAGACCCCTCCCATTCACAAACCTCAGACTCCTCCCACTCAGGAATCAGACCCCTCCCATTCACAAACCTCACACTCCTCCCACTCAGGAATCAGCCCCCCCTCATTCACAAACCTGCCATTTCAAAACCCGACTCCTCCCACTCAGGAATCAGACCCCTTTATTCAGGAATCAGAGCCTTTCCATTTACAAACTAACCCCTCCCATTCACAAACCTCAGACCCCTCCCATTCAGGAAGCAAACTCCTCCTAGTTCTGTTTGAGGACAGAGGGTTCGTCACACCTTATATTTAGGAAGCAGACCCCTCCCATTCACAAACCTCAGACTCCTCCCACTCAGGAATCAGATCCCTACCATGCTCAAACCTCAGGCTCCTCCCACTCAGGAATCAGACCCCTCCCATGCTCAAACCTCAGACTCCTCCCACTCAGGAATCAGACCCCTCCCATTCTCAAACCTCAGACTCTTTCCAATCAAGAATCAGACCTCTCCCATTCACAAGCCTCAGGCTCCTCCCACTCCAAAATCAGACCCCTCACATTCACAAACCTCCCACTCAGGAATCCGACCCCTCCCGCTCACAAACCTCAGACTCCTCCCACTCAGGAATCAGCCCCCCCTCATTCACGAGCCTGCCATTTAAAAACCCGACTCCTCCCACTCAGGAATCAGACCCCTCTCATTCAGGAATCAGAGCCTTTCCATTTACAAACCAACCCCTCCCACTCAGGAAACAAACCTCAGACCCCTCCCATTCAGGAAGCAGACTCCTCCCATGCTCAAACCTCAGACTCTTTCCAATCAAGAATCAGACCCATTCACAAACCTCAAACTCCTCCCACTCAGGAATCAAACCTCTCCCCATTCAGGAATCAGACCCTTCCCATTCACAAGCCTCAGACTCCTCCCACTCATAAATCAGACCCCTCCCATTCACAAACCTGACTCCTCCCATTTACAAACCTCAGACTCCTCCCACTCAGGAATCAGACCCCTCCCATGCTCAAACCTCAGACTCCTCCCACTCAGGAATCAGACCCCTTCCATTCTTAAACCTCAGACTCTTTCCTATCAAGAATCAGACCCCTCCCATTCACAAACCTGACTCCTCCTATTTACAAACCTCAGACTCCTCCCACTCAGGAATCAGACCCCTTCCATTCTTAAACCTCAGACTCTTTCCTATCAAGAATCAGACCTCTCCCATTCACAAGCCTCAGGCTCCTCCCACTCCAAAATCAGACCCCTCCCATTCACAAACATCAGACTCCCCCCACTCATAATTCAGACCCCTCCCACTCAGATATCAGACCCCTCCCATTCAGGAATCAGACCCCTCCCATTCACAAACATCAGACTCCCCCCACTCATAAATCAGACCCCTCCCATTCACAAACCTCAAACCCCTCCCACTCAGCAATCAGACCTCTCCCATTCACAAACCTCAGACCCCTCCCATTCACAATCAGACTCCCCCCACTCATAATTCAGACCCCTCCCACTCAGATATCAGACCCCTCCCATTCAGGAATCAGACCCCTCCCATTCACAAACCTCAGACCCCTCCCACTCCGAAATCAGACCCCTCCCATTCACAAACATCAGACCCCTCCCATTCACAAACCTCAAACCCCTCCCACTCAGGAATCAGACCTCTCCCATTCACAAACCTCAGACCCCTCCCATGCCGAAATCAGACCCCTCCCATTCACAAACTTTAGACTCCTCCCATTCAGGAATCAGACCCCTCCCATTTACAAACCTCAAACTCCTCCCACTCACAAACATCAGACCCCTCCCACTCAGGCATCAGACCCCTCCCATTTACAAACCCTAGACTCCTCCCACTCAGGAATCAGACCCCTCCTATTCACAAACATCAGACCCCCTCATTCACGAGCCTCAGACCCCTCCCATTTAAAAACCTGACTCCTCCCACTCAGGAATCAGACCACTTCCATTTACAAACCTGACCCCTCCCATTTACAAACCTCAGAAATCAGACCCTTCCATTCACAAGCCTCAGGCTCCTCCCACTCATAAATCAGACCCTTCCCATTCACAAACCTCAAACCCCTCCCACTCAGGAATCAGACCCCTCACATTCACAAACCTCAGACCCCTCCCACTCCGAAATCAGACCCCTCCCATTCACAAACCTCAAACCCCTCCCACTCAGATATCAGACCCCTCCCATTCAGGAATCAGACCTCTCCCATTCACAAGCCTCAGGCTCCTCCCACTCCAAAATCAGACCCTTCCCATTCACAAACATCAGACTCCCCCCACTCATAAATCAGACCCCTCCCATTCACAAACCTCAAACCCCTCCCACTCAGGAATCAGACCTCTCCCATTCACAAACCTCAGACCCCTCCCATTCACAAACCTCAGACTCCTCCCATTCAGGAATCAGACCCCTCCCATTTACAAACCTCAAACTCCTCCCACTCACAAACATCAGACTCCTCCCACTCAGGAATCAGACCCCTCCCATTCAAAAACAATCAGACCCCCTCATTCACGAGCCTCAGACCCCTCCCATTTAAAAACCCGACTCCTCCCACTCAGGAATCAGACCCCTCCCATTTAAAAACCTGACTCCTCCCACTCAAGAATCAGACCCATCCCACTCACAAACCCGACTCCTCCCATTCAGGAAGCAGACCCCTCCCACTCAGGAATCAGACCCCCTCCTATTCACAAACCTGACTCCACCCACTCAGTCATCAGACCCCTCCTATTGACAAACCTCAGACCTCTCACTCAGGAACCAGACAGACCCCTCCCATTTAAGAATCAAATCACTCCCACTCAGGCATCAGACCCCTCCCATTCAAAAGCCTCAGACCCCCCCACTCATAAACCTCAGACTCCTCCCACTCATGAATCAGACCCCTCCCATTCACAAACCTCAGACTCCTCCCACTCAGGAATCAGCCCCCCCTCATTCACGAGCCTGCCATTTAAAAACCTGACTCCTCCCACTCAGGAATCAGACCCCTCTCATTCAGGAATCAGAGCCTTTCCATTTACAAACCAACCCCTCCCACTCAGCAATCAAACCTCAGACCCCTCCCATTCAGGAAGCAGACTCCTCCCATGCTCAAACTCTTTCCAATCAAGAATCAGACCCATTCACAAGCCTCAGGCTCCTCCCACTCCGAAATCAGGCCCCTCCCATTCACAAACCTCAGACTCCTCCCACTCAGGAATCAGACCTCTCCCCATTCACAAACCTTACTCCTCCCATTTACAAACCTCAGACTCCTCCCACTCAGGAATCAGACCCCTCCCCATTCAGGAATCAGACCCCTTCCATTTAAAAACCTCAGACCCCTCCCACTCAGGAATCAGACCCCATCCTATTCACAAACCTCAGATCCTCCCCACTCAGGAATCAGACCCCTCCCATTCACAAACCTGACCCCTCCCATTCACAAACCTCAGACCCCTCCCACTTAGTAATCAGACCCCTCTTATTCAAGAACCAGAGCCTTTACAATTACAAACCTCAGACTCCTCACACTCAGGAATCAAACCACTCCCACTCAGGCATCAGACCCCTCCCACTCAGGAATCAGACCCCTCCCACTCAGGAATCAGACCCCTCCCACTCAGGAATCAGACCCCTCCCACTCAGGAATCAGAGCCTTTCAATTTACAAACCTCAGACCCCTCCCACTCAGGAATCAAACCCCTCCTATTCACTAATCTCAGACCATTCCGGACTCAGACCCCTCCCCACTCAGGAACAAGACCCCTGAAATTCACAAACCTCAGGCCCCTCCCATTTAGGAATCAGACCCCTCCCATTCACAAACCTCAGACTCCTCGGCGGTGATGTAAGCAGGGAGGGGCGGTCTCCAGAAAGTTACCCCCCCCCTCCTCTGGGGCTCCACAGCTCACACGTCCCATGTTCAGCCCGGAGCGGTCCGGCCTCCATAGTGCTGACAGAGACCGGCTCAGAACCTCACCTGAAGGGGGCGGGGCCTCACTTCTCCTGAGGCATGTCGGGAGTGGGAGGGGCTACACCAGGCTGGCATGCACTGTGCAATCCTCCAGTAGGTGGCAGTATAACCCGACGGTCATGAATCTGTGTCCCCAATAAGAGAGTCCGCCAGATGGAGGGGGCGGAACCAAACACACCAATCAGAAGGAAGTTTTTATTTCTTTATAAAATGCAGAGTATTTACAACAGTCCTCTGAGAAGATCGTCCCACGATTCATTGACTCTGCCCACAGGTCCTTCAGTGCCGAAGACTCCGCCCCAATGATAAAAATGATTAACCCTTTGTTTACTCCACCCCCTTCTCCATCATTACCCGACACAGCAGACTCCACCCCCCTGTTCACTGACACGCCCCTTCTCATTTATTAGCAGAAGAGGTTCAATAAACCGACCATTCCATCCATGTGCTGCCCACCGAGCGCCCCTAAGCTGTGCCGCCCTCCCCCCCCTTACCATGTGCCCCCTGCTGTACTTCTTAATTACACCACCTCACTAAAGCCCCCCCCAGCTGTGCTCCCCCCAATACGCCCCTCTCACTGAGCGCCCCCAGCTGTGCCCCCTACCTCACCAAGTGTCCCCCCCCCACCTGAGCTCCCCCAATGTCCTACCTAACTGGGCACCCCCCAGCTGTGCTCCTCCAAAGCTTCACTTCACTGAGCGCCCCCAGCTGTGCTCCTCCAATACGCCCCTCTCACTGGGCACCCCCAGCTGTGCTCCAAATACTCCTCCTCACCGAGCGCCCCCCCCCCCAGCTGTGCCCCCTACCTCAGCGAGCGCCCCCCCCCCCCAGCTGTGCTCCTCCAATACTCCCCCTCCCTTAGCGGCCTCCAGCTGTGCTGTCCGAATACCCCCCCTCACTAAGCGCCCCCCAGCTGTGCTCCTCCAATACCCCACCTTACCGAGCATCCCCCCCCCCCCCCAACACTGCATGGACTCCACCCATTACTGCCCACCTCACATTCCCCACCACCCCTCCCCCCAACAATGGCGATCATCCTCTCGCAGACTCCTCTGTCGCTGTGCCGGGGCTCCCGAACTTCTCCAGATATCTCCTGTCAGGGATTAGAGAGACACACATGAGCACCCCGAATATTATAATCAGATGGGGGAGCACCCCACACATAAAAGGGGGAGCACCCCGAATATTATAATCAGATGAAGAAGCACCCCACACATAAAGGGGGAGCACCCCGAATATTATAATCAGATGGGGGAGCACTCCACATATATCACACAGAAGAGCTCCCCACTACAAAACACACATAGGGGGCAACACTGAAGAGCTCCCCAATATAACACACAGACAAGCACCCCATAAATGAAACACACGTATCTCCACCCCCCCTAGACAGGCCGCACTCTCACCTGCGGGCCGATTCATACAACGCCTCCTTGCGCTCCTGCAGTGACAGGTGTCGTTCCTCCGGTCTGCGTGCAAATCCTGTATGTGACGTCTGCGGAGGAGAACCGTCATAAGAGAGATCGTCCAATCATCATCATCATCCATCCCTCCGCCCACTTCTCTCCTACTCCACCCCCTCATCACACAGGCCCACCCCTCTCCCACCCCCTCATCACACAGCCCCACCCATCTCCCACCCCCTCATCACACAGACTCACCCCTCATCACACAGGCCCACCCCTCATCACACAGGCCCACCCCCTCATCACACAGCTCCACCCCCTCACCACACAGCCCCACCCCCTCATCACACAGCCCCACCCCCTCATCACACAGCCTCACCCCTCATCACACAGGCCCACCCCTCATCACACAGGCCCACCCCCTCATCACACAGGCCCACCCCCTCATCACAAAGCCCCACCCCTCTCCCACCCCCTCATCACACAGCCCCACCCCCTCATCACACAGCCTCACCCCTCATCACACAGCCTCACCCCTCATCACACAGGCCCACCCCTCATCACACAGGCCCACCCCCTCATCACAAAGCCCCACCCATCTCCCACCCCCTCATCACACAGCCCCACCCCCCTCATCACACAGCCTCACCCCTCATCACACAGGCCCACCCCTCATCACACAGCTCCACCCCCTCATCACAAAGCCCCACCCCCTCATCACAAAGCCCCACCCCCTCATCACACAGCTCCACCCCTCTCCCACACCATCATCACAAAGCCCCACCCCCTCATCACACGGGCCCGCCCCCTAAGGTGACCACTATGAAGGAGGGACTGATGATCGTCAAACATTCCCTTCAGGCCCTGTGGTTGGTCAGGTTATTTCAGTGAATCTCCTCCTCATGGCCAATGACTCTCATATACAAACTCTGCTGGAATCACACCAGGCCACGCCTTCTTCTACAGTCGTCTATTTTGTGGAATATTTTCTTTTGTAAATAATTTTTACAGTTTTTCCTCCCATTAAACAATATTTTATCATCGTTATGTCTGATCTCTGATGCACAATCCAGAACCGAAAAGGGTTCCAAGAGTTCAGTCCCTGCCATCTTCCTGCCTGGCGTGACAGCGAGGACTACAGACATTCCTCACTCGGGTTACCTGTGACCCCGGCGTCCATCAGTCTGCCGACCACTCAGATTGTGGTCCTGTACGCTGGAAAATCTCTGCGCAGACCGTCATACCATCCTCTCTAACCGTAGTCATTGCATAGCCCCACCCCACTCATCACATAGCCCCACCCAACTCATCACATAGCCCCACCCAACTCATCACATGGACCCACCCCACTCATCACATGGACCCACCCCACTCATCACATGGACCCACCCCACTCATCACAAAGCCACACCCCACTCATCACATGGACCCACCCCACTCATCACATGGACCCACCCCACTCATCACATGAACCCACCCCACTCATCACAAAGCCACACCCCACTCATCACAAAGCCACACCCTACTCACCACATGGCCCCACCCCACTCATCACAAAGCCACACCCCACTCATCACATGGACCCACCCCACTCATCACATGGACCCACTCATCACAAAGCCACACCCAACTCATCACATGGACCCACCCCACTCATCACATAGCCCCACCCAACTCATCATATGGACCCACCCCACTCATCACATGAACCCACCCCACTCATCACATGAACCCACCCCACTCATCACATGAACCCACCCCACTCATCACATGAACCCACCCCACTCATCACATGGACCCACCCCACTCATCACAAAGCCACACCCTACTCATCACATGGCCCCACCCCACTCATCACAAAGCCACACCCCACTCATCACATAGCCCCACCCATCATATAGCTCCAATCTCTCACGCCGCTCATCACATAGCCCCACCCAACTCATCACAGAGCCCCACCCCACTCATCACAGAGCCCCACCCCACTCATTACAGAGCCCCACCCCACTCATCACAGAGCCCCACCCCACTCATCACAGAGCCCCACCCCACTCATCACAGAGCCCCACCCATCATATAGCGCCAATCTCTCACCCCGCTCATCACATAGCCACACCTCCTGTCCCACCCCACCTCCTCACAGAGTGCAGAGCATTGGATGGTGGAAATATAGAAGATAATTACCCTGGAGGGGGGGCTGCTGCCTTGGTCGGGTGCATCGTTTCCTTTCTGTGGCTCCGCCTCCGGTACATACGAGACACTCCCCTCCAGGATATTGGTGATTGTTGTATCAACGCATCCGGTCTGAGCTGAGAAAAGAGAATATTACATCTATTATATCACACCGATACCTCCCCCACCTTCCAAAGAGCTCCAACTAGACACCCCCCCCTCCCAACATCACCAACCGGGCACCTCTACCCCTCCCCCCCCCAACATCACCAACCGGGCACCTCTACCCCTCCCCCCCAATCACCAACTGGGCACCACTACCCCCCCCCATCACCAACCGGGCCCGACTGGGCTATTAATATTCCTGGCTATGCACTCCTTCGGAAAGACAGGGTAAAAAGGAAGGGTGGAGGGGTCTGTCTCTATGTGAGAAGTGATCTCAAAGCGAGTGTGAAAGAGGACCTGGTGGATGGAGAGTGTGATGAGTCTGAAGCATTATGGGTAGGACTGCATACAGATGTGCGTAGTTCAAAGCTAATCATTGGAGTTTGTTATAGACCACCCAATGTTAATGAGGAGTTAGAGACTCAGCTCCTTGCACAGATGGAAAGGGCTGCAAGGGCTGGGACGGTGATAATAATGGGGGATTTTTACTACCCAGAAATTGACTGGAGTAATGGAACTGCTGGGACAGTTAAAGGGCAAAAATTTATAAGCCTATTGCAGGACAATTTTATGGTCCAGTTTATTGAGGCCCCAACTAGGAATGATGCTCTGTTGGACCTGGTAATCTCAAACCATGCAGAGCGTATTACTAATGTTCAGATAAAGGAACACCTGGGTAGCAGTGACCATAACATGATTTCATTTGATGTTAGTTGTAAGCAAAAATCACATACAGGAAAGATAAAAACACTTAATTTCAAGAGAGCAATTTTTCCAAGGATGAGCGCTGCTCTCCAGGACTTAGACTGGGAAGGAATATTGGCATCAATGGGCACAGAACAGAAATGGGAATTCTTCAAAAAGACTGTTTGGGAACTCACTGCAAAGTATATTCCCATGGGCAATAAGTTTAAAAGGCTAAAAATAAAACCTATGTGGCTCACTGCCAAAGTTAAAAAAGCTATAAACTATAAGAAAAGAGCTTTTAAAAAATATAAAAATGAGGGAACACTAGTGTCATTTAAATGTTACAAAGAATATAACAGAATATGTAAAAAGGAAATCAAGGATGCAAAAATTCAAAATGAACGACAGATTGCAAAAGATAGTAGGACAAACCCCAAAAAATTCTTCAAATATATTAATAGTAAAAAGGTGAAGTCTGAGCATGTAGGCCTTTACAAAATAATCTAGAGTGGGTGACTGGGGACAAAGAGAAGGCTAATTTATTAAATACTTTCTTCAGTTCTGTGTATACAAAGGAGCATGGGGGAGCTCATGTCCATAATGGGGGTGGTAGTGACACAGCCCCAAATCCACAATGGCTCAAAAGTGATATGGTCCAGAAATATTTAGATGGAATAAAGGTGGATAAAGCACCTGGACCAGATGGCATACACCCACGGATCCTAAAAGAATTGAGCTCTGGAATTTCAAAGCCATTGTATTTCATTTTTAGGGACTCATTAATGACAGGAATAGTACCACTGGATTGGCGCAGGGCCAATGTGGTGCCTATATTTAAAAAGGGAATTAAGTGTTTACCAAGTAACTATAGACCTGTTAGTTTAACTTCTATACTTGGGAAAATACTGGAGAGATTAATAAAAGACACATAGATGAGTTCTTGCCTGGGAAAAAACTATTTCAGCAACAGACAGCATGGATTCATGAAAGACAGAAGTTGTCAAACAAACCTGATTTCTTTTTATGAAGAGGTAAGTAAGACCTTGGACAGAGGGGTGGCAGTGAACGTGGTATACTTGGACAGAGGGGTGGCGGTGGACGTGGTATACTTGGACAGAGGGGTGGCAGTGGACGTGGTATACTTGGACAGAGGGGTGGCTGTGGATGTGGTATACTTGGACAGAGGGGTGGCGGTGGACGTGGTATACTTGGACAGAGGGGTGGCGGTGGACGTGGTATACTTGGACAGAGGGGTGGCCGTGGTATACTTGGACAGAGGGGTGGTGGTGGACGTGGTAACTTGGACAGAGGGGTGGCAGTGGACGTGGTATACTTGGACAGAGGGGTGGCGGTGAACGTGGTATACTTGGACAGAGGGGTGGCGGTGGACGTGGTATACTTGGACAGAGGGGTGGCGGTGAACGTGGTATACTTGGACAGAGGGGTGGCGGTGGACGTGGTATACTTGGACAGAGGGGTGGCGGTGGACGTAGTATACTTGGACAGAGGGGTGGCGGTGGACGTGGTATACTTGGACAGAGGGGTGGCGGTGGACGTAGTATACTTGGACAGAGGGGTGGCGGTGAACGTGGTATACTTGGACAGAGGGGTGGCGGTGGACGTGGTATACTTGGACAGAGGGGTGGCGGTGGACGTGGTATACTTGGACAGAGGGGTGGCCGTGGTATACTTGGACAGAGGGGTGGTGGTGGACGTGGTATACTTGGACAGAGGGGTGGCAGTGGACGTGGTATACTTGGACAGAGGGGTGGCGGTGAACGTGGTATACTTGGACAGAGGGGTGGCGGTGGACGTGGTATACTTGGACAGAGGGGTGGCGGTGAACGTGGTATACTTGGACAGAGGGGTGGCGGTGAACGTGGTATACTTGGACAGAGGGGTGGCGGTGGATGTGGTATACTTGGACAGAGGGGTGGCGGTGGACGTGGTATACTTGGACAGAGGGGTGGCGGTGGACGTGGTATACTTGGACAGAGGGGTGGCGGTGGACGTAGTATACTTGGACAGAGGGGTGGCGGTGGACGTGGTATACTTGGACAGAGGGGTGGCGGTGGACGTAGTATACTTGGACAGAGGGGTGGCGGTGAACGTGGTATACTTGGACAGAGGGGTGGCGGTGGACGTGGTATACTTGGACAGAGGGGTGGCGGTGGACGTAGTATACTTGGACAGAGGGTGGCGGTGGACGTGGTATACTTGGACAGAGGGGTGGCGGTGGACGTAGTATACTTGGACAGAGGGGTGGCGGTGAACGTGGTATACTTGGACAGAGGGGTGGCGGTGGACGTGGTATACTTGGACAGAGGGGTGGCGGTGGACGTAGTATACTTGGACAGAGGGGTGGCGGTGGACGTGGTATACTTGGACAGAGGGGTGGCGGTGGACGTGGTATACTTGGATTTTGCAAAAGCGTTTGATACAGTTCCCCACACACGGCTCATGTGTAAGGTAAAGTCTACAGGATTGGAATATCAGTTTGTAAATGGATAGAAAACTGGCTAAAAGACAGAATTCAGAGAGTCGTGGTTAATGATTCTTACTCTGAATGGTCCAAGGTTATCAGTGGTGTACCCCAAGGTTCAGTGTTATCAGTGGTGTACCCCAAGGTTCAGTGTTATCAGTGGTGTACCCCAAGGTTCAGTGTTATCAGTGGTGTACCCCAAGGTTCAGTGTTATCAGTGGTGTACCCAAGGTTCAGTGTTATCAGTGGTGTACCCCAAGGTTCAGTGTTATCAGTGGTGTACCCCAAGGTTCAGTGTTATCAGTGGTGTACCCCAAGGTTCAGTGCTGGGACCCTTACTTTTTAATATGTTTATAAATGATATTGGGTCTGAGATGAAAAGTAACATTTCTGTCTTTGCAGATGACACCAAGCTATGCAGGGGAATAACGTCCTTACAGGATGTCTCCAATTTACAAGCCGACCTCAATGCTCTGTCTAATTGGGCGACTATGTGGCAGATGAGGTTTAATGTTGATAAATGTAAAGTTAGGCACTTGGGGGCTAATAATATGAATGCATCATACATACTAGGGGGAGTACAACTGGGGGATCCGTAGTGGAGAAGGATCTGGGGGTTTTGGTAGATCATAAGCTCAATAATAACATGCAATGCCAAGCTGCGGTTTCCAAAGCGAGCAAAGTCCTTTCTTGTATTAAGAGAGGTATGGTCTCCAGAGAGAGAGATATCATTTTGCCCTGTTCAAATCATTAGTAAGACCTCATCTGGAATATGCAGTTCAGTTTTGGGCCCCAGTTCTCAAAAAGGATATTGGGAACTGGAGAAAGTGCAGAGAAGGGCAACCAAACTGATAAGAGGCATGGAGGAGCTCAGCTATGAGGAGAGATTAGAGGAACTGAATTTATTCTCTCTTGAGAAGAGGAGATTAAGGGGGATATGATCAACATGTACAAATATATAAGGGGTCCATATAGTGAACTTGGTGTTGAGTTATTCACTTTACGGTCATCACAGAGGACAAGGGGGCACTCTTTACATCTAGAGGAAAAGAGATTTCACCTCCAAATACGGAAAGGTTTCTTCACAGTAAGAGCTGTGAAAATGTGGAATAGACTCCCTGCAGAGGTGGTTCTGGCCAGATCAGTAGATTGCTATAAGAAAGGTCTGGATTCTTTCTTAAATGTACAGAATATAACTGGGTACTGACATTTATAGGGAAAGTTGATCCAGGGAATATCCGATTGCCTCTCGGGGGATCAGGGAGGAATTTTTTCCCCTGCTGTAGCAAATTGGATAATGCTCTGCTGGGGTTTTTTGCCTTCCTCTGGATCAACTGTGGGTATAGAATTGGGTATATGGGATTGTACGATATATTATTATTTTTATTTTTTTATTTTTATTTTTTACGGTTGAACTGGATGGACTTGTGTCTTTTTTCAACCTGACTAACTATGTAACTATGTAACCTCTACCCCCCCCCAATTATCACCAACCAGGCACCTCTACCCCCCCAATTATCATCAACAAAGCACCCCCCCAATCATCACCAACCAGGCACCCCCCCTCCCCCAATCATCACCAACTGGGCACCTCTACCCCCCCATCTCCAGCTGGGCACCTCTACCCCCCCACATCACCAACTTGGCACCTCTACCCCCTAAACATCACCAACTTTGCACCCCTACCCCCCTAAACATCATCACCAAATGGGCACTCTACCCCTCCCAACATCACCAACTCGGCACCTCTCACCCCATCACTGTAACGGGAGGGCCCGTGGTACCCAGAAGTTCTTAGAAAGTATGAGCCAGGAAATAATGGACATTGAAAATACATCTTGGACTACCTAAAATGGGATAGTAATAATTATCCACAATATTTACTGGTTGTT